>NW_011627388.1:675991-790602 GCF_000204515.1 Acromyrmex echinatior | reverse complement strand
AAATTAATTTAGTAGTATACTTTAACATACAATTTTCGTCGCTTTTTTTGTTTTATTAAATGTTCTCCCACTAGTAATAATAATGTTAGTAATAGTATTATATCTTAATAACAATACGAATTTAATATTATATAATTATTGTATGGATATACATATAATGAAAAATATGATTACGAATGTATATATTTAATTTTTTAACTGTTATTTTAAAATCATTTTTAGGTATTGGAGACATCCCGCCATTCCAGAAAATGATATCGTGATTACATGAATTTAATTAAAAATGTGTGGATACAAAAAATTCGAGATAAGTCGAATAGATACCTTTTTATTAGCGAGATATTAATAATTAAAATTTTGGGAAAATGTAGAAAAAAAAGATTGTTAAATTTTATATATAATAACAAATTTTTCAGAAAGCATACTTAGTTCTTTAAAATCTCGTTATTATCAAGTTCGATTTATCTCGAACAGTTGGTACCCGAGATACTTTTGTATTCATACATATAAAAAATTACAATAATGCATGTATTTTATTACTATTAAATATATTCCTTCGTAATCATCATTCCATAAGGAAATCATTTTTTTTATTTTTAATAAGAAATGATTTGTAGTGATGTGTGGCAGAACATATAATTTCCTCATAAATTTTGATATTATATTAAAAATGCAATAAAAATGTAATTAAGATGCTATCAAAATTATTTCTATCATAAGTGATCTGAAAGATTTGGAATTCACATTCTTCTGTAATAAGACCGCTAGTGTTTGACGGATTGCTTAACTTTTTTTTGCGAATGGATCTTATGAATTTGACGTGGAATCAGAATACCATACATCAAGTTCTCTTTTCTATGAAGATTTTTTTCTTCTTTGTATCGGATACTAACCTTATCACAACGTGGAGGGACCTTGATCAAATTATCGGGATAATTATCTTGAATGCATTTATGACAGTCTTGTCATAAATGTTTTTGTAAATTTTAAATGTTGTCAGTTTTTCTTTACAATCAATATTTAATAATCTGTTTGTAACAATTAGTTACAAAATTGATTTTTGTTATGTGTTTTTTAGAAAAATGTTTTATTATTCTCTTATTCTATTTCCATGTCGTGTTTTTGATTATCTTGCTAGTCTAAAATCTAGACATGGGCTGTAATGGATTAAATATGTTATTGTAATTTAATGTTTAAATAATTGCTATACGGCTATTGGCGATCCAACAGCAATATTATGGCAGTCCAACAATTGTTAAGTGAAATTGCCGATTATATTTTTTAATAATTTACTTTTTTTTTATTAATCATATAACAATTTGAAGGATGTTACTTACATAGAATTGTTTTAAAATTAGAAGAATTTGTATATCTCAAAATAAAAGATTATTATTAAAAATCTTATTCATAACATTGCACACATAAATTTACAACGTTATTACAATAATTAACACGAAGTTTATATATTCGCGGACAATTAAACATTTGAACTATATAATTTTACCGTACAATCTTTGCACTAAATTCTATCTCTCTTCCTCCTTGGGTGGCCAGATTGACGAAAGAAATTGCGAATATACTTTCACTCCTCGGTATTCTATCTAAAACTGCACTGGTGGTCCCACCATTAGACTTCTCATGTTCATTCAGCCGTGTTAATTATCGCATGAATCTAATGAGCCATTTTCGCGTGAACATCGTTTACTTCTCTCACAGCTAGGTAGTTACAAATATTATTAATGTTTTCTTTAGACATATAAATTACTTTTTCTACAATCTACCATCCTATAGTCGCAATAATATCGTATGCATCATATAAAATATATTTACGAGCACGTGCTTCTATTTTTTGTACGCATGATTAATTATATCAATGAAGATATAAGATATTCTTAATGACATGAAAATGAAAAATGAATTGGTTGTAAAATTATTGCATTAAATTATGATTGTCATGTGATTAAAAGTTCGTTACATTAGAATTTTGAATAATGTTTATTTATCCAAATAATTGTTTAAAAATATATATTAAAAAAAAATGTGTATCTAATATATAAGAAACTATAAGTAAAAAATCATAGAATAAAATTTATACAACACAATAAAAAGTTCCATGTTACATGTTACATATTTTAACAAAATTAAGTTATTGTATTATTTATTTAAATAATTAAAATGTCGAAACTGGAACATTATGTTTAGGTTAAAAATAACTAAACAAATTAAATATGCTATTGTATTAAATATCCGTACAAGTTATACTAATTGCATGCGCGCGATTAGAACTACTAGACTTGAATATATATTCATTTATCAATATATTCATTTTGTGCTGTTTTGCATATAGAGAGATCGGCCGTGATATTAATTTATATTAATATCACCGATAGATATGCGTGAATTAACATGATATGCGGAATTTATTATTTAAGTTTCCGTTATCACGCTGTAATAAACCATGCTTGCGATTTACTAGTTTTTTTCTTACCTGATCGTAAAATCTACGTAAATTTTACAATAAAACAACATGCAAATCAAATTTAAGATATGTTAGTAATTATTTAAAATATATGCAGAAGAAGTCTTTCATAAGTTTTTCAACTTGCGCTTCTTTATTGTCAAGATTTTATTATGCATTTACTTCTCATTACATATTTATTAAGAAATACTATATTTAAACTTAGAATCGATTGCGTAGTAATACGAATAATTAACATAATTGCAAAACGCGCGTTTTTTCCACAAGTTCGTATTTTAAAACGTGATTTTACAATTTTCTTTTTTCAGATTATAATCGTTTAATATATAAAAAATATATGCAGGATATCCTGGAATTTGCGAAAAAGAATGAGTTAAAAAATTTTATCATTTTTTATTCTGAGCAGTAGTTTTTAAAATGTAATTTAAAACTAGCCAATTATTACTAATTACGGTTAAACGGTCTGTCCTTAAGTTGCTAAACGCGCGATTATTTAACTATAATTATGTGAAAATTATTTCACGAAAAGAAAAATAACAAATAGTTTTTTAACTTTTCTTTCGCGAACTTTTTTGCTGTGATACTTTAATCTGTAAATTTCTGGGTCCTATCCTGAATATAACAATATAATATACTTTACGTAAATTAAAATCACAGGTAAATAAATATATTTCTAAGATAAAATTTTATAAATAAATTTATTTATTTGTGATTTGGTTTTAATTTATGTAAAATGTATTATATCATTATATACAGAGTAATCGCGGTGAAAATTTTTTTTATAACTTTTATACAAATTGGAACATTTTTCAAAAATACTTAGAAATATTCAGAAAGTTTATATCTTCTCTCAGAATTTTTCATACATGTGAATTCTGAAATATTCTGATCCCCTATCTGAAATATTTCTCATCCCATAAAAATATTTTTTAATTTTTTAGATTTTATTTACATTTTATCAGAAATTATACTTATAAAAAAAATCTTAGAAATCTTATGATATTTCATAATTAACATATATGAAAAATTCTGAAAAAAGATGTACGGTGAGTACAAAAAGTGTTCGTACGAGAAAATATTTTTTTAAAAAACTTTATTTTTTAAAAGTACATATTATCCATCGAGAAATGAGTCATCAAATTAAGTCATATAAATTTGATGATTTTAACAATTTGATTGTTTTTTTGATATCGATTCAATGTTTAATTAACAATTATTTCTTGTCGAATAATTAACAATTTATTCATAAAGAATAAAATGAACTGTATTTCTTAAAATTATATATTCCAAAATGATGTGTATTAATTATACAAAATATATCAGCCGAAAAATAAACGAAAATTAAAAATTGTATTGTTTGAATGTTCAAAAAGTATTCGTACAGACGAGAAATTTAACTTGTAAAATCAGGAATACATGCCAAGCTCGTTTATTTATATTAGAACAGAATGTATTCATTGTATAAAATTGCTAATTAATATTTATTTTCTACAAATAAGGCTTTTTTATAACAAATTTCCTTGTACGAATACTTTTTGCTCTCACTGTAGATTTTCTGAGAAATGTTTCAATTCGTATAAAAAATGTTAGAAAGTTATAAAATTATACAGAAATTCTGAAAAATTACATGAAAAATTCTGAGAAAAATTTTCACAGGGAAGCCCTCCACCCTCTTCAGAAACTTGCAAAAATAAATTTTTGTGCTTTTGATTTTCAAATTAAAATTGTTAATTCATTTTCGTACATTACAGTAAGATAAGACACATGTTGCGCATAAAATCAAGCTAGCGTGAAGAGATAATAATGGGATTTATTACTCGATGATAAATTGTCGTCTTTTTCCGGCAAGCTTACAAACGTTTTAAAGTTACATCAATGTTCTTGATCAATTAGAATCGGGCAGATCACGTAGCAAGATTAATGAATCTTGTATGCCAGCTGTTGAATGGTTCCGAACCATGAAACGGCACGATGCCGAGAAAATATATTGTGCATGATTACGTACAAAACCATCGAACATAGTTACTACCGTGTGAAAATTGTTATTAAAAATATTACATCGTAACATGCTCTTTATTTCTTTGTAATATATATAGTTTTCTCAAGCGAGTATGAATTTCTGTTTCGAGTCTGGTTTCAAAGAAAAAGAAAAAGAAACGGCATGGATGCATATATGCTTATAAAGCTTAACAATTAAAACTACGAAAGTTTATAATGCTTAATTTCACCTATATAAATAAAAATAAATTTTACCTGTACAATATTACCGAATAAAGACTAAATTTGTAGCAAGTATTGCAAGTAAAAATATACAAGTAAGAAAAGGAACAAAATCTTATATAAACGGAATATTATTCTTAAAAATTAATGATAATTAAATTACATAAAAATTGCTATATACATCAAAATATTACATATCTTCTAGCAAAACGTATATTCTTTAATAGATTTATAAAACATTTAACTCATAATAATTTTCACAATAATTGTTGCATGTGTGTGCGTATGTGTACGTTCAGACCGAATATAATAAGAGGCATATAATGAGGCATGTAAAAAGATTTAGTACGTAAATTTAGACGCAGTTATTATTTTTGCATCGCGCTACGTTGGCTGTGTAAACTCTCCAAAGACACAAAAAGACATCTATTTGGCTACGATTGTTATTACAACACAATATCCGCGTAATTAATTCACAATGTAATTTAAGTTCAATTCCCGAGTACTTTCACGTTTTAGTATCATTATATTACAATTTTATAAAACACAACTAAAAATTATGACTCGTATACCTAATCTAATTAGTAATACACGACTCTCGGTACTGTTAATTTACACAGGGATTTTACATTTAGCGCAATGTTTATATCTAATTTTGTGTCATCCAACTTTCTCTCTCGTTATTCCAAATGGACACCCGCGACTCCAAAAGTGGTTATAGCGAAAAGGCAGCATACACTTTCAAATGGTAAACAGCGCAAAACACACACACACACACACACACACACACACACACAAAACACGAAATAAACGGAACTTTAATTTCCTTCTTGCTGTTTAACAATTTCATCTATCGTGTGCCAAATCAAAGGCTCCGCGGCCAATCCACTGCATCGATCAGAGATAAAATTATCATTCGTTTCCGACAAATTCGCATTAACGCTGGGGCGGTTATTTCCTGTCGGTATCTGATTCATTCATCCGCGGCGGTCCTTTCATTCCAATAGATCCGGACATACGTAGCAGCGTATCCGCAAGGAGGTAGCGTTAATAAACACGATCCATTTTTAGTGCGCATTAACGTCGATTGCATTATGGTTCGGCAGCCGCATGCTGAACTTTCTCCATGGTTTACACACACGGTTCTATAATAGCATAGGATATACATGTTGCTGGTTTATAAGCGAATATCAGTGAGAACCCACGCATCGTACGTGTTGTTATGCAAATGTGGCTCAAGTAGAGCATCTCTCAAGATATTCGCATATTTTGACGAAGAAATGTCTATGCTATTTTAATAGGAAAAGCATCAAAACTTGAAATTGTATTCTAAAAATATCATAAAAGAGACATTCATAACAAATATAAATTAAAAATGCGGAAATCTTAGATATACAAGAGTTCGCATTAAAAGTCCTCTACATCTATGTTTTTATTACAAATCTTCTAGTAAGTTAAAAAAAATAGTTTTGATAAAATTAAAAAATGCAGAAATAAACGTAGGTTAAATACTTATTAAAGATGAATTTTAATTTTAAATAAGACATTATAATGTGCTCACGTTTTGGAAAATTTCAGGCATTTGATTTGCTTCCGCGTGAACGCTACTTGCTATTCTGTAATTAAAGAACTTTCCCAAGGATATTTAAATCTAATTAAGATACAACTTCGCATGCTCGAAATCTCGTTTATAACATGCAATTTTCAGTACGAATATTAAATCCCGTTTTACTACCAAAAAGCTTCCTGTTACGCACCGAAAATGTTTCCAAGAGAATTTAATTAGCTCAGCCGCGTTGATTAATCTTTTTCACTGAACCAAGAGGTTAATGCAATCATAAACTGACACAATAACGCTTTTACAAGCTGCATTCCATACGTGTAGCAATAATTACAATCATAATTTGTATTAACTCAAGCAACATTGTTCAGTATTCGCATACAGATCTCTTTAAAAATTAATTTTATGACAAAAATTGCAACACTGTGAAAAAATAGCACAAAATGATAAATATAAAACGGGAAAAATCTTGTGACTTTTGTCGATAGTTCTACTTGCAAAATGTGCAAAAAAAGCTTTATGAAACGCTACTTGCACGCGACGTTACTTCGACTATATAATCGTTTTAATATACTTAGCGAAAATTTGTGTGTATTTTTCATTCGGAAAATACGATAATGTTTTGCAAGATTGACAAAGACTAATGTTTTTTTTTTTAAGAATAAATCATTATTCATTTATATTTTTTCTTAAATATGTTTTTAATGCTTTAAATATGCTAAACAATATTATAAAAAAACATGTTTAAAAATATTAAAAATATCAATTAAGTATGTTTCAAACTATTTAAAACATGTTTAAAACGTATTTTTTACTAACCCTATATTTTTGTAACGTTTTATATTTATTATGAATTAATTTTTTATATTATTTAAATTTTGGTTATTTTTTCTTGTCTGGAAATGTATTATACCATTGTGTGTACGAAACTTAAAATGTTGAAAGCTTCAGTTTTACACATTAACGGGAAAGTATAATAATAGAGACTATTACCATCTTGATCGTAATTAGGAGCGACGGCGTTGATATCATTGCAACAGATCGATTAGCGAGAAGATAACGCACGGCATATCTCGCCTTTATTATCATCGCTAACGGAGAACTGATCGTATGGCGCGAATGCGTGTCTCGATTCTGTATTAATCAACAACGTGCAACAATCAAGGTGCACAACCATAAAGGCGGCGACGGCGTTGGCAGCAGCCTCTCTGTTCGACCTGCTAAATTGCCGCGGCTTTTATCGCGTATAGTTTCTCCGTTGCATCACGCGCGATTCGTCCCACGCATCGGCGCATAATTAAAATGTTGCACGCTGCGGGATCCACGCTTTGCCTACCTTCGCATGAGCCGCGCCGGGGACCATCTAATTGGAAATTGGAATTAATTTAATCGTGGAATCCGTTACGAGAGATCAATTCATCTATCAGAATCATATCGACAATATAGGATATACTCTTTAAATCTTTCGAGTGAAAAGTTTTATCCTTAACTTTGTTTTGTAATTTTAAAAGATCGCTACATTTAGATTTGTAAGGATCTAGTCATGATTTATGACAATTATGTTAAACCATATTCTCTATTTTGTTCGTGCATACACGCTCTTTAAGTTTCAAAACGGCCATTCAAAACGAAAAAAAGGACGAATAATTGCGCGGAAAACAGGTACGAGAAACGAACAGGTACTTATCAGCGGTTTCCCTTTCGGCTGATCATCATCCTACCGGAACGAACGGGTTCGGATGGGCGATTAGCAGTCGCGGAATCTAATTACTACAGGAGCAAGGAAAATAACAGGCCCGCGCTCAGATTATGAAATATCTAGCGATCAATGCCAGCGGCCTGGTTTATATCGCACGACGTGCAGGTAGTCATTAAGCGGCGTGAAGCGAACGTAAAACGAACGAGTTTTTTACGAAATATTGACACTTTGCGATTGTTAGATAGGTGACACGTATTAGCCGGCGGTGCGTTTTAATTGATTACCTGTCTCCAATTTTCCCATGATGGCAGCAAGCCACAACTCATCGAGATCCAATCGATGATAATTTGAAAAGTTATGCTATGATGTTGTGTTTGATGAAGCCGGGATAATAATGCTCGTAATAATCTGTTTAGCAATTAGTAGCGGTTACCTATAGTGATTAATATACACAGGTATTTTATGTTACGTGATGTAATTAAAAACTGATTATTAAAGATTTCTTAATAAAAGTTGCAAAAAAAGAAATTAAACTGATGCATTGCTATAAAACCGAGTATCATGAGCTCTCAATACCTGTAATTAGCTATAAATATTTGCTAATATAATAAATATGTCATTAAATTCAAAAAATTGACACTGCAAGAAATATTGCTCGTGAGAAAAATATAACAAGGCGAAGATAATTGCTTGAAGTTTAATAAAAAGATTCTGGGCAATGTGGAGTGTTTGATTTATGATGATTATATTAAACTGATTTTTTAGATATGTTTGATTTTTTAAATATATTTAAATGTAAAATGTAAAAGAGACGCTAATATATATATATATATATATATATAGTTTTATTCTAATCGTTTTGTAATTATATAATATGTATAAGTTTTTTCAATATTCATTAACCCTTTGAGAATGGAACTTTCTAACAAAGAAACTTTCTATCAAAGAAGTCTTTGTTTGTAACAGGGTTTACGGGATCTAAGTTCAATTCTGGTTTTAGAATTCTAAAATTTTGATTTTACAGAAATACTCTAATTATCGTGAAACTCGATTTTAGGAGATCCTTGCACTGAAATTAAGTTTAGCCAGAAAATATCGAAAAGGAAATAACCATCAATAAAATAACATTTAATAGTGTCACAAAGTTTATAATCAGAGTTTGAAAATCACTTTGGACATAAATACTAATTATTTGCGTAGTATAGATGAACTTTAAACAAAGCAAAACAGGAAACTTAATGTTACTTTACAATTAAAAGTTTCTTAAAATCGAGTTTTATGATAATCGGATTATTCTTTTAAGAGAAAAATCCTGTTTGCCTATTCATTATTTAAAATTTGTTTTTCTTATTTTTTACCTCAGAATAAAGCATTGTCAAATTATCTCACAGGTTAAGATTCACAAAATTTGAACGAATAATTTAAAAATTAAAAGGGGATGACTCCAAATGAGATCTTTCGTCTAGAAAGGATTAAGTTACGAATAAAAAGATAATTAAAATTTAAAGAAACACAGAAGTTTTAATTAAATTGTAAATAATTTATTAAAATAAAGAATTCTGCTTAATATTACGCGCGTTGTGCCTAAATTTACTTTATAAAAAGTAAAAAAAATCAAAAAGTTAAATCGATTTACACTGGTATTACAAATATATTTCTAATTTTGTGTATTTGCAACGGTAACATCCAATACTTAATCTCTATATAAGCACATGGAATCACGATTCACACGAATGTCATGACTCAGAGAAAATGTTGAATGAAGTGCGGAAGAATCGAGGAGATTGCACGCTCATGTCTCGAGGACGATCCGTGATCTTGCCCGATCCGAGGACGGCTCACGAGGTGCAACGATTCTCAGTGATGCAACTGGCTTGCTCGTAGCCGTGTCCGTAATTCCTTCGTGGTGAAGACTCGATGATGCAAACGTCTCTCGCCAACCTAGACTATAACACCGGGAGACGCACGCCCTGAACTTGAAGCTCAAGGGAATCTTCTATGTGTTGTCTCTTGGATACGAGATACTGAGTCTCGTCATGCGTGCAATGCGGTTTAATTGACGTCGCCCTTACAAGGATTCAACCGGTAGTCTCTACCGATTGCATTCTGAACTGTTATCGATCGCTTTTGGAATAATGATTTTGGATAAATATACACTGTTTAGCAATAAATAAATAAAAAATTATATAAATTAAAATGCTAAACAGTTAACTTACTAAAAATTGATGCAATTTATAAAATTTCGACAAAAGATTAATTTAAATTAAATTCTTTATTGTAATCTTTCTAATAATCTTTTTAATATTGAAGATAAAAGAGGTAGAAAGAGGGAAAGGGAAAAGTATAATAATTTTAAAAAGAATTTAGCATAAAATTATTTTTTATTAACAATTGGAATTGTGATTTGATTAAATCTCAATTTGATTGAATTTAAATTTCTTAGCTGTTAGATAGTATAAACAAATGATAATATAAATCTGGCAATATCAGTATAACAATAATTTTCTTTTTTGAAATTTCTATTTAGAAATATTTAATAATTAATTTACATTTTTAATCACGTAACATAAAATATGTATACTAATTATTACAATTGCGATTGAATAGAGCGTTATGTAAAAGAATAGTAAATAATTATGCAACAATAATTTAAGGATAATATTATTACATATTTTTGCATCTTACACAGTTTTTTTCCACATAAATCTCATTTCCTTTTCTCTAATTCAGAGAAAGTAGAGATTATCAAGAAAGGAGGAATTTATTATGCCCACAAAGGTCAATTACATTTTGCTGTTCCTTATTCCTTCTTATAACGGATTTATTTTTTATTTATATTCATTAAAAAATGATTGTTAAAACTTTCAATATATAAATACTAAATTACAAATTTATACCTGCAATTTTTATTAAATTTTAATTATGAATGTTCAAAATTATACAGTACATGTTATTTTCTACAAAAATAGAGGAAGCTACATATATAATTATATTATTCCTTTGAATAACATTCATTGAAATAAGATTCTCTTGTAATTAGTAAAAGTTTCGATCGAAAGATAAAAATTAATTTATCAGTAATATCTTTTTTCAAACTTTTACATCCCAATAGGATTGAAAATTACGTGACAGTACTAAATTTTGAAAGATAAATTACATCTTTCGCGGCTATTTAATCTCAATTTAAAATCTCGCACATATGTATTTGCATGCATGCTCACAATATATATGATTTTATTACTCTCATGATCCTGTAACACATGCCAACTCGTGATTTGTTCTTAAAAATCGATGTAAAACGGAATATAGTAAGAGTAAAAAATATTCGTACAAGAAAATTTGTTACAAAAAAAGGCCTTATTTATAAAAAATAAACATTAATTAACAATTTTATATACAATGAATACATTCTGTTCTAATATAAACAAACGAGCTTGGCATGTATTCCTGATTTTACAAGCTAAATTTCTCGTCTGTACGAATACTTTTCGAGTATTCAAACAATACAATTTTTAATTTTTGCTTATTTTTCGGCTGATATATTTTGTATAATTAATACACATCATTTTTGGAATAATTTTAAGAAACATACAGTTTATTTTATTTTTTATGAATAAATTGTTAATTATCCAACAAAAAATGATTGTTAATTAAACGTCGAATCGATGTCAAATTGGTGTTAAAATCATCAAATTTATACGACATCAATTTGATGACTTTATTTCTCGCTGGATGACATTTATTTTTTAAAAATAAAGTTTTTTTTAAAAATATTTTCTCTGTATGAATGCTTTTTGCTCTCACTCTATAACTCACTCTATATAAAAACTATGTTATGAGATCATTATATTTTTTAGGTTACTGATTTTGGGGCAAGCGTGTGTATGACCTTCATGAGACACCTTATTGTCGCCGCGCAAAGTCGAATTAATACGCAGCACATTACCATTCCATTATGTCATAGCATTATGATTTCTCAACGTGACCTCTATTCGCGAACCATGCTAATTATACTACTTACATGATTGACAAATTTTTAATGACTTGTATGCATATCGAGGCGATGATTATTTAGTGTGCATTGATTAGTGCGCACAATCTATTCACTACAGAATCGAAGCGACACGCGATGAGAATGTTCAGCTTCAATCGCATCACGTACTTTTACATAGTTTATTAAATTTTAATCAAAATTTGAATTTTCGCAATACATACAGAAAAAACGATTTTGTTAAAGTATCCAAAAATTTAATTAGATATAGATCTAAAAATAAATTTTGTTGGATTATGAAAATAATTACGTGGGATGTTCAAACTGATTGCTAGAATATTAAAATTGTTTGCAATATTGCTCATCGCACTTTGGTTTTATACACAAATATTGTGAATTAGCAAAATTATAATCAAATCTTATATTTGATTTTATATTCCAAACTAAATTTTATATCTTTCAGCTATTTAAGCAAAATTGAAATTGTATACGAGATCTTGTATACGAGATCTTGTATACGTTATACGCTTTTCAATTATATTTAAATCCTCTGTCGATAGTTTTGATTTTATGTCTATCTCGTTGGAATTGCTGTAATTTTAACTGGTGTTTCAATTAATTGACCATGATTTTTAACATCCGAAGGACATAGGATATATACCATAATGTTTTGTAATTTTTTTTTTTATTATTTCACACATGACTTGTTAACATTGAGGATCTAACACATGATCAAAACGTTTGCGTTGTAATTGGTAAAAGTCAATTCTCTAGTTATAATACAATTTAACTGCGTATCAATATCCGCGCTGACTCTTATTGGCTGGCTCTTATTGGTTTTTATTTTATATTCAAATTGTTCTTTCTGTATGCAGTAGTCTCGCATACGGTTAACGCTGAGAGTGCTGTGAAAAGTTCTCTAAAAATGTTAAAGTATATGTAAGAATTACTTAATAATTTTTGTATATTTGTAAAAAAATGAATTAATCCCGGACACAAATGATCCATCGTGTGTTGTAAAGTCAGAAAATTATGTGTACAAAAGACTAATTGCATTTTCACGAGTGAACATTGCATGAATGCGACGAACGAATTTGAGAGGAAGAGGAGGTCTCTAGGTGGCATCAGGTAATGGTTGAACAATTATAAGGTGAAATAACTATGAGAATATTCATATTTTATTGCGTGCTTTGTGTTAAACTGTAATTAACTAATATCTAATGATATTATTTTACGCGCGTAAAAAGCAATTATTTCTCGGAATATTAGTTATGAATTATATTGCGTAATTATTATTCTTGTTATAATTTTGATGCGTTTGTTAGAGCAACGTAGTTATATCATTCCACTGTTGAGCATCGAAGTCGGAGTGACAAATTATTTTTAACTTTAATTTTAAAGATAATAAGATCTGTCAAAATATATAGCCATATTAGAGACATACATATTAAGTTAAAAGCATAAAAGCATTATAAATGTAAAATCTTTAAATTCATTTCTAATTATAAATATAACATTTCATCCGTTACTTAAAAATTTTATAGTTATGTTTATCATTACTTTTTATATTTTAAATATATTTGTGACATAATTATATTATACTTTTATACTTATATTCGATCTTCGATCTTTGGTCCTCTGATTTGATTTGGTAATAACAGTAACTAGTAATTTTTAAAAAGTAACTTTCCATTCTCTGATTGTAACGTTAAATATTTCAAAGGCATAAGATCTTGGTGTTTGTTTTTTTAACGTATCTATGATTATGGCGTGTCTTATTTCGTCACCGCACTGTCATTTGCACGACAATTCAACACTTGAGCAAATGGTAGTAATACAATTCGCTCCGCATACCGTCACATTATTCTTTAAAACAAATTTACGATTATGCCATATAACAATTTGCGTAATTATTTAACACTGCGAGTCATAACGAATTAATAAGTAAATTGCCCAGAATTAAAAGCACAAAGTAATATAATGTCAAGTCAAATTCACGAAACAAGGAGTGAGATACTAATAGCTAATTTATTGGAATTATAAGGTTGTTGCATAATTTCTGTCGTTTTTTCATATTAATAGCAGCCGTAACTTTGTTGAAAATGAACAAAATTTAAATTAAAAAAAAAAAGCTTTAAAACTTAAAATCTCTGCTTTCGAAGAGTTACTAATATATTTTTAATTTCTGAGTTTGGTAATGTTTATATTGTATAGAAACTATAAACTGGACAAAACGGGAATTTTTTTTATTTTGTAGGTTTGTCACGTGCTCAAAAAAAATTTGCGAAAATTTTTGACTTTCTAACATAAAAGTTTGCCCAACAAAATCATTTTATTTAATTGTTTCTAAGATTTTTTTATCACTGAGTTATCGTGGATTAAATAAAAGGAACGTTTTAACTTTGATTGCTCATAATTCCTTTAAAAATTATCGTACCACGATTTAAAAAACAAACTTGAAACTTTACTCTATCGAATGATATTTATAAATAAATGTCTTTGCAAAGTTTTAATGGTTTAAATTTTACCCGAAAGTATAACAGAAATTATGCAACGATTTATTATTTTAAAAAGGAAAGGAGAAAATATTCAGGCGGCATATATTTATTTTCTATGATAAATTAAATATTTCATAGAAATTGCGATACTAGCATACGGCCTTGCCATTTATGCAGTGTACCGTTATACACAATACAAAAGGTCATCGCGCTATCATTCATATATCTAATCGAGCAGACATAGCAGAGCGAGCGTTCCATGTACCTTCGTATTATTTCTTAAAACGAAACTTTAAATATTAAAATAGTATCTTGTCTTAGACATATCTTTACAATAAACAATCTTTTACTTATGTGTTCAATAATTTCTATATCAAGGAGGCGATTTTTTTTAACGTGGTAAATTTCATGTAATGTAATACAATATAACATATACACGTGTTGCCAAACCGCACGTGCGGTCGATGATTTCAGTTCGATGATCCAAAGAGAGTTGTTATATGGATAAAATAACAGGTTATCTTAGGTTTTAATTTCAATAAAATTTATTTCATATAAAATATAAAGTGTCGCATGATAGTTACATTTTATTCATTTTGCGTGCAATCGTAAATTATTTGTTTTCGAGTATTATGTTAGTGCAACTATTCCTGAGAGGAGGAGATTAATAACTCCTTTAGACTGTTACACACACATTGATATAAAAATTTTATTTTATTTTACACATATCTTAAGATATCAAATATACGAAAAATTACATTAAATATGATGCATCTAGAATATCTAGATATATAATGTATCATGTTAGTAACGGAACTTCTCATGTTCTCGAATACGATTTCTCGATGGAGGAACATTACGCTGTTATCTGTCTAATCTTAATTAATATTTTGAAATCTTTTTTGAAATACAGCTTTTCAAAAATTATATATTAGATCTATATACATTATTTTCTTGAAGATATTACAGATAAATAATGATAAACAGAAACGCGTGTACTTTCGCTCGTTAATGCGTAAATTTTTTTACGAGTTGCCATAAATGTGTATGATATATATAGTAACGAGCTTGCTATAGTTCATTAAATACGTCTCAAGTGCCACACCCACTTTGATTAGGCGTGGTACGAATTACTTCAATGCCAAGAATGCGAAGTAATAGTGTAATAGTTCCGTTTCGTTTCTATCTTAGCACAATTTTCAAACGCTATATATTATATTAATTATCTATTAGTCTCTAATTTCTTGTATATATTCAAGCATAAGTGTTTGTATTATAATTTCTAATATTCACGAATCTTCATCTTCAAATAGATAATCTTGCAGATTACATTTCTTGATAGTTTATAAGTGTAATTAATAAGGTTTACAAGAGAGTGTAAGAAAATAATACTCAATATAATAATCAAGCACATTTAGATTTTATTAATGTTTTATTACGAAAGATGTGGCGCCTGTTAATTCAAGACTAATGCTGTAATTGCTCATTACCTACATTACACTGAACGTTACTTTATTTTGGTCGTGATATAGTCATAATATTAATGATTTGCTCTTTAACCTTCTTAAGCACTGAATCATGCAGAGCGGAATGGAAGCCATATCCCGATCTTCTCTTTTTACGAATTGAATAAACATTCATCGTTCATATTATAGAAAGTTAATAAAAAGTAAAGAGATAATCGAATAGGCATAAGCGGAAATACCTTTACTTTTATTTTACTCGTAACTTTTTTCAGTTTCACTTTCGTGAAGTTCGAAAATTACGATTATATTTTCCATGATTATTCTCTGATAAATCTTATTTTCGAGGTTTGTTTAATATCTGTAATTTCGCTCAATATCTCCTTTGAAAATTAATTTGTGTGCTCGATTGTATTAGCTAATTATTAGCGATACACAATCACTTCGCGACATTTTGTTAACTTGTATATGCAGTCATGTAAAGCAACCGACCTATTTCTGTGTACGTTCACATTAATTGACTAACAACAATAATTTAGATAATATATACGTACATTTATTTTGTTTTTTAATTTAACGTTTTATTTAAAATTTAGTTTTATTTAAAAATTAGTAGTCACTCTCTCTCTCTGAATATAACAAACTTGGATACATGACATTTTCATATCTTTACAATAATTAATTGTTATTACATGACATAATTTTCCGTCCGTATTTTCATACATTTCGTTCTTCTATAATACATGAAGCATGAAATGCATTTGATCTACTGCCGTTAAAAAAATAAACATATATTATACATATTTTTTTTTTGTAATAAGCGTGTGTTGTGTTTCTGTCATAAACGAAGAAACTTTCTTTATAAATAGAAGAGAATAGTGCCGTATAAAAATGTATTTTTGAAACAATATTATCGCGTTCTTCGCTAATTATTTAAATTGCACTGCGAATATGTGCGAATATTGCTAGAAGCAATCGTTAATCTTTTTAATGAACAAGCAACTCTATTATCTCCAAGTGTATTTCTTTAATCATCCGAAATGGAAGCGCGTGAACGGTTTAGCAACACGTGCCCGTTTTCATTGTTTGCTCACGAAATATCGCGTACTACATCGCGGGTTTCGCTTTTATGTGGGAGAGACATTCGTAATAGATGCAAATGAGTAACTGAGGAGTTCACAGGACTATTTGTTAGTAAAATGCCAATTAGAACGTCAAATTCAAACACATAAAACGTTTATAACGGACGCAAATGACTAATTGAAGAACTCACATGACTATTTGTCTGTGAATCGCTAATTAAAGCGTTAAATTCAGAATAACCGCGTGATATTACAATGGTAGTAATTGCATCGTTATAACTTAATTTTTGTATAAAATCTTTAAGCTCTTTATAAATTACTCTGACAAATAATAATGAGTTTTTACTCAACTTTTTAATCAACAATAAGTTACTAATTAAATTGCTTTTTAATATGTAATATCACATTCTCTTTATTATTCTTATTAGATTATATCTTATTAGATTTATTACACACGTATACCTATAGTTTATAAATGGCTTGCATGAATTGTTTGTTACGTAATAAATACAATAAGTGATCTTGCTTGCAAAAACAAAAATAATTTTATTATAATTTATTTTAGTTTTTTACTTAAAATAAATAAATTATTAAAGTAATATACAATAGCGCCTGTAATAATATAAAACGGCATAATAAAAGCATTATTACTTATCTTATTACATAATTTATAATTAATTTCTCTTTACTGATTTTGCAAAAACTCTCTACTGCATAAAGTTTCAATTTAATTTGCATTAAAATTTGATTACAAAACTATAATTTCTCAAAATTTTGCAAAATTTACATCTTTGAATTTTTAAGAGACTTTTATGTATATCGCGATAACGTTTCAGATTTTAACATTTAATTTAAATTTATATTATTCTTGACTGCATAATGATAACACGGATAAGACTGCAATCGCGCACAAAGCCTATTAATTGCAATTACATCTTACACTATAATTCGCCTTGGATCAATGCATCAGCATGATACGAAACGGTATCCATTGTATCTTATACTTTTACATTATATCTCAGTGGTTACAAACGCACCTGTCAATACTGCATATGCGTGCATTAATCGTGAGAGAGCGCAACAACTGCAAGGAGAACTCTCTCAATTTAGAATGCATTCCATTCGGCATGCATACTCATTGTTCGATACAGAATTTCTTGCACGATTTGCTGCGAAAGTTGGGCGGTTTCCATTAAAAACAGACGTTTTATTTGTGATACGTACAGGGAATGATTATTTAGATAAGTAGAGATCGATTGTACAGAAGAGAGATTTTGAAAGATAATATAGGCATTGTACATCATAAACGGTGTATTCATCTCTATTAAGGCCGAACTCGTAAAATAAAAAATGAAAGATACAAAGGCACAATTATGATCGAACATATAATTACGATGAATGTGTTATTATTTGTGTTACTTTATTTTACGTTTTGTCTGCTTTCTCATAACATCTTCGTTGACTTTGCAAAATTTTCTTTAAGATTTTGTAAGGCTTACATTTTCAAATTTTTTAAAGAATCTTCCAAATATACCTTGTAATGTTTCGATACATCTTCTTAATTTTGATGTTACGATATTTTGATTATTTGCATATTTATTTAAATTTTTAGTAGATTTTAATATATCTATATTTTTATTATGTCTGAATATCTCTCTCACATTTGAAGATTTTATTTATAAATCATTATTCCGCTGTTTACTAGTATATAATCTTACATCAATATAATATGGTGCGACAGTCATCAAGAAAGTTTGATTAGAAGTTTGATTAGAATCTAGAGTAGAATAATAACTTCAATTACGGCAAATAATGGGTGTTTAAGCTCGAGAAATTGTTTTCTATTTCCCTGACTAAGGTCGCCATTATGTGTAGTACCATTTTACATTATATGCGTATCGCGTGAAAATGCAAAACGTGCAATTTGACAACGATCAAACCGGAAAAAGAGTCTATGAATTCTTTCTACATCGTACGAGGCAGACGATCCATTACGTAACCGCGTAAGGCACGTCGCATACATCGCGATATCATCGTGTTATTTTTTTAAACCCGATGTATTAACAGATATACTTCAATTATAACTGTATTAATGCTCTCGACGCTCGTAAATCTTTTTAATTAGCACCTGTGCAGATTTCCGTTTCTTTTATCGCGCGTGATGTATATATATCATAATAAATCTTTCTAGACAAAAGACACACCCTTTCGCTTCCAGTGCCTATTGCAAGCGAATAAATATTTTCCTTATACTTGTAATATGCAAATTACGAAATTTCCACACACATCCATTTTTATTTTTATTACGTAAAAATAGCTCTCTTAAAGTCTCATGGTTATTCTACAATGTGCTTTTTGTTTTTTGATTTTTGCTATTTTTTACATCTTATCTTTTGCTTCTTATCCGGTTTTTTGTTTTATATCGCCCGAGATAAAAGTTAACGAACTTCGGAAGAAACAGAAAACACGTAGCAAGAAATGTAATTGTCGATAAAACGATTGCAAAGAGGGAAAAAGCAAGAGATAAAAAGCAAGAAACAGGAAACAAAGAGCACATTGTAGAATAGGCTTTTAAAGTCTCTTTTTAAATAAATAGAAACAATGTCTTGACAGCATTAAAGCGAATAACTCCCTGTGACACGCGTGATTACGTTGCGCACAATGGCGAAAGATATGCTATAATGGAGAGGGCGAAGATCGTGAGAATTTGCTGAAAGCGTTACGAAGATTCTGGTTCGAATCGCATAATTTTGAGGAAATAACATTATAGGAAGATAAAAAGATGTTACTAAACAGCAGTTACGCACATGATGCGCTTTCACGACTTGTAATAGAAGATGTAACGTCGTTCTTATTGCTGTAACACTTATATGTCTCTGTGCACATAATAAAACGGATGTCTTACGTGCAATATTAAAATAATTTATTCAAAAATTTATTATTTTTTAAGTAATTAAGTATTTTTAAGTATTTTTATATAAATTATTATATTTAATTATAAACACAAGGACATAAATAACGTTATATACACGCCAAGTATAATTTGCTTGAAAAACATATTTTGCGAAACATCGTGTACATCGCATTCGTTCGATAACTAGTTAGTTTTGATGCAGGACCTACGGGCAGTCGTGAGGCTCGTTAATTCTTGTAATAACCGTGCAGTTGGATCGGACTTTTTTCTCCGTGCAATCTGTTGTAGATATCCGTTATTCACAAGAAAATATATACAGACATAAAACGTGATTAGAGTATGAAATGTACCGGGAACGATTAATGACGTTCGAGAATAATAAAAGCCATTGTTACGTAATTATTATGTTTTTATCAATAAACAGACATTTTACTCGTGTCGTATATGCGTATCATATGCATTTTATTCTTAAAAAGACACGTGCAAATTACTTGTTTGGTTTGACGTGCATCGTTTATGTTATCTTATAGTCGCATTATGTGCGAATAAATCTTTTTTAATATGTAATTGCATAAGAAACGCGATGTGCATAGATTATCCCGGAATTTTATATACATACATATTCATTAATTATTTCTATATAACAGAATTTTATTTCTTAATGGAAACATTTATACCTTTTATGCACCGTTTATGTGTCTCCAAGAGCTTCACGAACGTCTTCATAGTTTTATTTCGTAATCTCTGTTTTATTGATGATAATTTATTGACTGACACGCGTCTACAACAAAATACATCCTCAAATTAACAAGTCAACAAGATTGAGAGGATCTAAAATTATAGGTTTGCATGTCATAAATAAGTCTATACATGATTGGAAATGCTGCGAGCGAGAGGTTAAACGTAACGCATTACATGTTATTAAAGAATTCGCCAACAGACGGTTTACGTGTTGCAGCAGGAACATAGTGTATCAATTACGTTAATTACCATTGCATATGCGCTGTAATTAAGCGTGTTGCAAATTATTTCGGGCGACACGGAGAATTAGCAATTTCAAAATCACGGTCCAGATTTATAATCCGCATAATAAGCCGTTCATCGAACATTTGGATCTCTGACTAATGAAACTCTGCGCACGGTAAGCAATTAACCAATTTTGCGCTGATAATCGGTTACACAATGCGGAAATTTGTTCATTCAAGGCTGCGAATCACGAATCACGATAAACGATAACGATGGCAAATCAACGAGAAGGGATTTTAAATTTCCCGACCGTTCTAACGTCGCAGTGCGACCTAGTTTCAATTTAAATTGACGCAATAGTTCGAGCGCATTCCTACTGATTGCCGTGTAGCGGAATGAAGGTTGTACAGATTCGCAATAAGCGAATCTTACATCAAAACAGAGTCCACATGATTTACAGACATTAATCAATTATAAAAAAATAATTCTTTATTAATTCTTTATTAATCTCTAATAAATCTAAAGTGATCAATTAATTAAAAAAAACCATGATTCTTAATAATATATATATTTTGATAATTTTTAATAATTAAAAATAATTAATCTTTTAATTATTTCGTTAATGATTTCATTGACAATGAAATTTTCCTCTAATTAATTAGTCTTTAATAAGTAAAATCTCTAATTATTCAAATCATTAGCTCTGCAATAATTGATCATCCGTTCATTAGTTCTTTAATGAGTCGTTCTCTCATAATCTATTCGCAAGAAAGAGATTGTAAATTTCTTTGCTCCATCTTTCCTGTATATTTACTCTAACAATCTAACGTTTAGAAATTGTTCTCGCAAATTTCTCTTTTAGTTGGCCTTGAATTGCGAATGCAGATAGCTCATTGACTGCACATTTAGTGTAATGTGCTTAGCAGAGAGCAATCTACTTTATACTATGAAACGACACCGAACTGGGCGTTGTCCAAGACAAGGTCTCTCTCTCTCTCTCTCTCTCTCTCTCTCTCTCTCAGAATATGTAATTTAACATCTTAGTGAGAGTTTCGTCGTAATACGACAGAGAAAAAGCAACGGTATAAGTCTCGAGCAGTTTGAGCAATAAGTTGACACCTTAAAAAAGCATGGAAAATTTATGTTTTTATTATGAAAATATTGCACATTCTCTCCTATATTTAAATATAACCAGCAGATGTAATAGCAGTTGTAACAAGTCATTGCGTATGTGCATACATTAAACTCTCAAATCATTTCATAAAATTAACAGTTTGCCGGCGTTTATCAACGTGTAGTAAAATTTCTATAGCTTATGAAACGCATCGTACATTCTGTAGCTAATTTCTGTCGAAACAAAGTCGTGCGGCAATATAATTAATAATCGCTTTACACGTTGCGAGAGTAAAATGCCACGAAATCGGAGAACACATTATGTACTATGTAATACATCACGCTGTCTGTAAATTTCGATCTAGATTTCCAAAGTAATCAATAATCGTAGAGAAAAAGCGATAACAAATGGCATAAGTTTCGCAAACATCTTAACGTTTGGCTATTGTAATGTTATCTCGAAGGTGATATATATTAATATTTTCGCGAACTGACTGTAACGAGTAATTGTTACATTTATTAAATTAATGAAAGTTTGCTACGTTATTGCGAAAAATCTTGCGACCATTGTAGCGAAAGAGCGATTTATCTTTTCAAAAAAACTATTATAAGATATTGATATATTATAACATTGAGATATCATAATCTTTTTAATTTTTACCCTTCTACTCATCGTCCTTTCATCTATTTAATGCTGCAACGCAGATGAAGATTAGATATAAAGATACTTAACGTGCAATGAGAATTCGCGGTATATTATATTTGAATGTCGAAAGAGTTAATGGCGAATCCACGTATGGCAGAAGTGGTTAAACCTGCACGAAGTCTCACGAATTGTCTTATTGCCCCGTTCGTTAAAGAGGCCACCACCCGACAGCACGTACGTAATTAGCTGCAATCATTAGTATCGCCGTGAAAGATATCCGAATGCGGTAAACAAACGACGCAAGTGGAGGGATCGTAATCCGGTGAAACACGCTGCAAAATAATTATCCCGAATCCCGACACGAAAAAATAGATATCGCATGTAGCGCTAACCGCGAAAAACAGTGAATGCAGCGAAGATTTAAGCATCTTCGTTATTGCCGTGTGCGAAATCACGCTAAATGATATACTCGACTAATATTCCTCCATTTAGTACGACCGGCTATATCGACTTTTCCTCGCACGTAATGACCTCTTACCGGTACGAGTCGGATATACTGCGACTAAATCATTTTATATCGATAACCTTTCTGAGATTAATAGATTGATACCTCGTTATACGTATTACATTTCACTAAGATTTTTTGCTTTCTATATTAGAAAATTTAATTTGTTACGAAGTTCCGTGTGTGAAGTTTCTCTCATATAATGAACTGTGATAGATTCTTATACACAGCAAAAATAATAGATTTAAAAATTATAAGATTTAAGAATTATATTTGTTTAGAACTTTTTGCTTCTATTCCGTCGATATTAAATATATTTTTATTTATGAAAATATTCGCCAATATATATAAAAATATTACAAATATTAAAATAAAAAAATAATTTATAATATTATATATTTCCTATTTGAACAATAAATATTATTTATCTTAAGCTGTGTTATAAAATAAATATAAAATAACACTAAAATTAATAGTACTCAAAAAACAAAGAGGATGTAAATAATATTTTAACTTATTTTTGGTAAAGCTTAATCTACAATGCTTCTTGTCTCTTGCTTTTTACCTTATTTCTTTCTTTGCGATCGTTTTATCGACAATTTTATTACGTTTCTTTCCATGTGTTTTTTTCTTATCTCTTTCAGAGTTCCTTTCAACCTTTATCTTGGGAGACAGAAAACTGGGTAAGAGCAAAAAGGCAAGAAGTAAAAAGTGATATAAAGCAAAAAACAGGAAACAATTAAAAGCATATTGTAGACTAAGTTTGTTATCCTAAACGACATTGTTATCCTCAGTTACCGCATTACTGCGAATTCGCATTCTTGAAAAAATTTTTGAAAAAAATTTTGAAAAGAAATATTTTTTAATTTATTGTTTTCTTAATTAACAATTTTTTGCAATAAAATATTGTTTTTGCTTAATTTTATTATTACCAATGGATTTCCAGGAAAACTTTACCCCGAAAAACTATATAAATAAACTACGTTTGCTTTTTTCGTTTCAAAGTTACGTTTCAACATGATGAAAAATGGAAAAGCCAAATTTGCACTAGTGTGGAAATAGTGTGACTATAACTGAAGTGTGGTAACTGAGAGTTAAATAAATTTTACGTGACAAGATTTGTGCACGCGTGCGGAAATTTTTAACGACATAACTAAAATAAAATGAAGTGACACGTGTCACTCCACGTGTCAGTTCATAGCATCTTGTCAACGAGTAATTTGCGTGTAACATGCATACTTCATGCGATCAACAGATACCGTGATTGACAGATATCACGAGTTTGGCACGCAATCACTAAAGTCGATTCGAACATTCTACTCTTACAGAGTTTAAATAACAACAGATTATTGATCACGTTACTCTTGATCATTGCCGCAGGGATAACCAATCCTAACAGTTATTTGGGCTTAACAAACTCGGACTCGAATTTAGAAATACATTACTGACACTCACATATATTACATATATTTAAATATATTTTTAAAAGCGACTCTACGATAAATATTTGAAGAAAGATACAATTTAATTTAATTTAAGAATAATTATAGAAGAATAGAAATAAGATTTAAATACATATATCCATATTTGATATAAAACCAAATCAAAACTTATTTTTTTATACATATTTTAATTAAAAATATTTTTAGTTACTTAAAACAATTAATCATTTACAAAGTTTGGTTTATTATAATTAGAAGCAAAATAAGCTAGTAGATGCAATTATTAACTGATTAAAAATCGTGTACTTATTATGAAATTATTTCTATTAAGGGAAAAATTGTTCCTTGTTCATAAATACTATACATACATAAACTATAAATTTGAATTGTTTGTGCATGTCCAATGATCGTCATTAAAAAGTATCAGAAAATGATATATGAGATATCACTGTTTACAAAATAAATAAATCTGAATAATTTCTCAAATCGATTATTTAGTCTTGAGAAATGACTTCTACTTATCGAATGACATTAATAATCAGTGTGTGTCATAATTCAAGTGTACAAAGAATTCTCATGTTGAATATCGCGAATAAATAAGACACCAAGACGTGAGCGTAAATCACGAGCTGATTACGATCTCGTAATCGTTTTAATTTCGATCCTATGTCAAACGGGCATTGTGGGCGAGTTTAAATTTTTTGAGGTCACCGAAGAACGAAGTACTAGTCTCTCTTTCTCTTTGAATATCACTTGCCGTCATTTCCTCGCGGCTATTTCGCGAGAGAATGGCACCTTCCGTCATCTCGGGCAAGGATAAAAAATCAAGGAACGGCTGACAATTGCTGCCACTTCGAAATCTTTTTCATTTTAAACATGTTAAATTAACAGTACACATGTGCGCCTCTCTGTGATCTCGTTTCATTGCGTTTCCGGTAATATTGCGTGATTGCATTTTTTGTTAATTCTTTGCACATAGTTCCTTCTTTTTATATGCGAGCCACTTTTCATTCTCATAATTGACAAGTTCTTTAATGTTGCACAAATTCGATATGGCTTTCCGGTCGATATGGCTTCCCGGAAATTGGCAGTCCCGATATACTCCAATTATTTTTCATGTTTGATGCATATGTATTTATGTGCATGTGCATATAGGTATGCACTATCGCTTAAAAATTTTATCACGTTTTATGTTCTTGCTAACGATCTATTTTTCATCAATTTTAACAATTCGCGATCTATCGTTTTCTCTTCTATTACGAAAAATACTTACAACATAAAATATCTTAGAAATTTGAAGTTCTACTTAATTTTTTTAATTGTTATAATTTTTATTTGAGACGGAATTTGGTTATCTCTTTAAATTTGAAAATAGAGCTACCTTATTTTAGAAATATTCAAGTTAGAAAAAAGTAAAACTTATATTTTTTAAATTAAATACATATAATTAGCTCAAATATTTAACCCAATTTGTCAATAACTCAGATCGAGGATCATTTGTTTTGTTCCGGATCTATAACGAAAGCAGATGGAGGATTTAATCAAATGAGATATGGCATTATCCACTCGTTTGATTAAATCCTCCATCTGCTTTCGTTACAGATCCGAACGAAACAAAGAATTTCTAATGCAGAATTATCTGATTATAGGCGCAATCTAATCTCAATGTTACTAGATTGCTAATGAAGTTTCACTACACATGGGACACTTTCGCGAAATCTCTCGTAAAGTGTGTAAGTCAAGTGTCTATTTTCATTTTTACGGTACACAATGCATCTTAATGCGTATCTCAATATACGCACACTTCGAACTATGATATTCTTTTCTCCTGCGCCGTGCTCTCCCTTTCTTCATAGTAAGAGAACGGAGCTTCCGGTATATATGTGGCTTCAATTTCTGAATAATAAACTGAACCCCTCGATTTCTCGATCGACCGTGAACGACCTTATTCTCACGTCTTTCTTTTGTTTGTCATTCTTTCCAGAAATTTGAATTTGAGCTTATTCCTAATATTACTATAGAAAATGGTAAACTATTACCAATATCTTTAAATTATTTTTAAACGATCAGTAACTATAGCGGTCAATATTTTCTAATAATTTTACATAATATTATTAAACTAATATAAAGAGAATAACATAATTATTAATAATATCTCTATTTTATTAATATCTCTATATTCTATACATCTAATGATTTAATGATTAAGAAAAAATTATATTAAAAATAGTATCAATATATTTGCATTGTTTATTTTATTACAATTTATCATACAAATAAATGTTGACCTGCGCGCATACGAAATGATTTTTTAATCGAATTGGAATTATTCGACCAAATCTATTATGTATTATATTATGCAAACATGTTTTATCATGCAGATAAAATACGACACTGCTGTACGCATTTACCCAGGCCCATGTAATGTGAATACGAGGCAGCCAAATATACATACGGATATATTAAGCATATGAGAAAGCTTGGAAAAAGATGCTTTGTCACTGGCAGCTCTTGATATATACAACGAGGCATTGTTTTACGATTCCGGCTTTCTATTATTTGCATCTATGTATTGTTCTTCATCTTGTTCATCGGTCTTCCGCTATTTTAAAGGGTAACAACAAGAATAATGAGATCTATAAATATCACAAAAACCATGTCGTTTGATTAATGACAACCAATTCCATGCAAATTGTTAAAAATGTCAATAACTATTTTATATCAGTAATTTTCCTTTTCCATTATTTTTTTTCAGATTGATGACTAGATTTTCTAATTATGAGTAACTAAATTACAACTACTTTGTTTATTTTCACTTTCATATCTTATTGTAGATTTTTTTTTATATTAAAGGCTAACAAGATTAATGAATTGACACTTTATGCAACCGTCAAGCGTGTATTTATACTATTCAGCTAACTGAAACGTGTTTCTTACTTTAAAAAATTGAGCAGACACTTACACATTTTTCAAAAGCTCCTTGCAAGATAATTTGCCAGAGAATTTTACGTTCTGTTTTTTATTATTAAGAAAGTATCGAATGCACAGTAAGGAACTCACTTGTCTGTCATTTTGATCAAATTTCGATCCTCTTTCTCTATTTTTCAAAATTTATTTTCCTTGGAAGTCTTTTCTCATTTCCTCCCTCGGGATCACCGATCATCATCAAACCATGCGGTTTTTGTAGCTTGGAATCATCATCAATTACTGCAGTTGGTCATTCCTGTCTCGCGAGGGAAAGTACAGTCGCGAATTTCGAGAAACCAACAGACAGACGAGAAGAAGGTGAGCTATAAAGCAAGTACCGTTTCCTAGCAGCAGCCGCTCGCTACCGACGAGGAATTGTAGTTGAAACGATTTCTGTATACCTTCGCGCTCAGTTCTAGAAAGGAAAGTAAACGTTCAGTCCACCTTATTTATGGGAATCGATTTCGTTTGCTCGTGGGATTTGCTTACATATTAAATCTCATGATTTCCGCGACACTAGTGTCCGATGAATACATCTAATATTCGAATAAATGAATAAAAAATGAATGAAAATACTCGTTCGAATACATTTCTTTTTTATTCGTTAAAAAACGAATAAAAATATATTTTTTCGTTCCATTTGAATGAATATTTTTTTAATATGATTACGAATATTTTCATTTCGTATTTACTTTTACTCTGTATTATCTGCACATAGCTATAAGTCTATAGCTTATAAGTCTATAAAAGAAAAGAGAAATTTATAAAAACTATGGTTACGATTACACCGTGCACTTAGTCCGACTTATATGATGGACATTCTATAGATTAAACAAAGACATTTTTATTGAGAATAAATAATATATCTCTCAAGAATAAATAATATATTTAATTCCATAGACCATAAGCGTGTCGCGCTTAAGATATCCTATAAAATATTTATAACATTACTGTCATATAAATTATATCGAAATGTATGGTGCTTTATTAAATATATAGATTTATAAATAAAAAATATCTTTCTAAAATATTTTTTAAAATTTCTAAGTTTCCTTATAAAATCTGAATATTACAATGACAAAATTAAATAAAATTCATTTTTCTTACTTAAAGTCATCAAAGTACTGATTATAATTAAGAGGTATTGCTTATTGGAACTTTCTTTTTTAGTTTATATTTTATTTGAATGAATATGAATACTCGCTAAATATTTATAGTTTTTTTGAGAATAAATATTTTTTGAAAACTCAAAATTTTGAATGAATATATGATTACATTTTTTTTTACGTGAAAATTTTGAATAAATATAATTTGGAGTTCAATTACAAATTTTTATATTCATCGGACATACTACGCGACACGATCGGTGCATTTTGCACTTTGGCGGAATTCTGAAGATAAAATGCTCGTCCCGAGAGATGCACAATCTCATCGACTTATTTATAGTGAAATACTCTGTGATCGTGTAAAGATACTGCCTTTTCTTATCTTAAAGAAAGAATTGCATTATCTTTGAGTAAAGCATTATACGATTTGAGTAAAAAGCAGAGTCGTGTAGAGAGAATAAAAATGTTCAAAGCGATTTATATCTTGTTTATGCCATTAACATATTATAAAATAAAATAATTTGTACAAGAATATTATAATTTAAAATTAGTTACAAGTTACTTTTTATATTAACTTTCTGAGATATTCACATCTTTTGCGCAAAATTGTCACAATCAATATTTGTTTTATGAGACATTTCACTTTGAGATACATGCTACAGAGATATCTTTGAAGAGTTGATGCAATCTGGCATTGCAATCTTGCGTTTTCTGCACCGTAATAGATGTCGATGTGACCACACGTTAGCGTGCACATTTCAACGTCAGATAAAATAAGTCAGATAACGTACAATCAATCTTCAGTGATACGTCCTTTGAACGAGACATTTTTCTTTCCGTTTGAAATTAAAATCTGGGAGCGGCTACTGGAATGCCAATCGTAATCAAATACTAATTCTTCTCGTCTCATCAGGTTGCATGTATCAAGTGTGATTCGTCATAAATTTCAAGCAAATTTGCTGGACGTTATAATATGTTAATTGATGCTATTATATGGAACAAATTAATCATTACGCTATGCGTGATTATTGTAGTGGCCGGATGTATTACTGTCAAATGTAGTTATCTCTTTTAACGATCATGTCAATCTATGGGTTTCCTATGGAGAAATTTTAAGATTTTTGCTCTAGATATTATTGCAGTATTCTTATATTAAACATCAAAATATATTTGCGCATTTTATTAAATAAATTTTTTAAAGAGAAATCTTTACAAGAAATAGTATAATTTTCTTTATAAAATTAATCCACATTTTTTTTCAAAGTTTCGATATTTATCAAAGATCAAAGACTTAAATATTAAAAGATTTCTTGTAATTACTATTTTCAATTTTGGTATAGTTATGATTATGTTTAATTAAAAATTGTAAAATTTTACATTATTATTATAATAATTACATCTCTTTGCATTTTTTCAAATTAATGCACTCTTTTTTTTCTCAATATTTATATTACCTAAAAAATTTTTGATAATTCCTTGAAGAATAGATTCTACACATAATGTGTTTATAATGATTAATGTATAAAATGATCCTGATCTCGTCATTAGCGGAACTTGAAATGATTTACTGCAAAGTTAAACCTTAAAACAGTATAAAACACATATTCATTCGGTGCTTAATTTCTCTTTTACGACTTTGTTTCAGAATTACAAGAATCAGCGCGTTGATTAAAAATCGAATCGATTTTAAAATATACAGTTAAATAGTTCTGTCGGTTGGATGGATCGTAAGCTCATAGAAATCGCGAGAACACGCATTCTTATATGCCTCACCGATATTACTAGCACTACACGAGTTAGATTCGAGAATGTCTGACACGCGCGGAAAAATAAATTGTACCGAAGTGTCGTGATTAGCAGCAGAAGCCTGGCTTTCAATGACCGTACAAATGTAATTGCTCGTTTCGAAAGAAATTCAATTAGAAGTAATTAATTTAAGTGGCAATTTTTCGCGATGTCACTCTTACAGAAATCTAGTATTAGCTCTAATCTAATACTGATAGACATTAATAATTAATATTCATTTTAAGTACTACAAGTATTCAATATTATAAGTATCAAAAGCATTGTTATTTAGTACTTTTAATACTTCAAATAAGTGATTAATTATTTCTTTTAATACATTGGCTAGCATTAAATTTTTATAGGATGACTTTAATTAAAATTATAATATTTACTTCTCATTTTAAAATATATAGATTTCTTTTTGCCTTCATCAATGCGATTCCGATATTAGCTAATACATACAAGTTCATTGTGCACATTATGCGACCGTATTAATATTTCTATATTGCTAAATTACATCATGATCTCAGTTTCAGTTTATTATGATTTCAGTTTATTATGATTGAATTTCCGCGATCTATCATAAATCAGGAATACATTTTTTTAGATTAAACATTTTCATTAAGCATATAGTTAAATTCTCGCAAGCGCAAAGCATGACGAGCATTACTGTGGCAGGACGTGGAAATAATTAATCGCGCACACAATGAAAAATAATTGTGTGGCTTTCTTGGTGAACTGATTTGCTCCATCGTCGCGTTCTTAATATAGATTTCAATATGAATATAGTTTAAATAATATAAAACTTGGTATTTAAAATAATAAGTTCAAAAATATAAAAAATAGTAAAATAAATATCAATCGCGAAATTTAAAAATTAGATTGAAGTCACAAAGCTATAAAAGTAATCATAGTCACATTAGTAATATTTATGTATTTTTCAAAACAAAATGGTTGAATTATTTGAGTAACAATCATAATTGAAAATTAAAGTTAATTTTTACTCGTTAAATGTCTTTAATATAAATTATAATTAATATTAGTAAATAATTTAAAATTATAATTAAAATTTGTTTTATCAAATAGCTATACAATTATAAAGAAATTTATATTATAACGAAAGTTTAACATAATTTAAAGTTTAACTTGAAGTATATACGTTTCTTGTATCTACATAAAAGTAATTGATAATTCTATAAATAACATTAGTCTATTTTACATAGAATTTATTTACATTTTATAATATATCTAATTAAGTTCTGTCTTTGTTGTCTATGTGTCTCATACTTTATATTTTATTTTTAAAAAGTATGAACGTTATTTATAAAATTGTTTAATCATTGTTATTACTATTCAGCTCTGTCATTCAAAGCATATCGCGAAATCGACGCACATATGCGTGCGGCAATATAAAAAGAAAGCGGAATCGCTTTCGAACGGTATAGGAAAAGCGATTTAAAGTACCATGGACTCGCCATGGCTCCCTAGTAACGTGCTGTACGGTCTGGGAATGAATATTGGTGAAAGTCTCGTCGAATGGAATAAAAAGTATGCTGATCTATTTACATATCATTGGTTCTGCAAGATTGTATGCATTACGTAACGAATAAACAAGCTACGCTAATGCAGATTATCCGCAAGGAATCTAAGAGGAAAGGTACGGTATTGGCCGCATTAGTAGTAATGAATGCAATCGATAGAACTGCATCATGAAGACGATAATTTTATTCAAAAAGAAATCCTTTCCTCTCAAAGGATTTTCCAGTTTTTATATACATATAAATAAACATATTATATTTATCGTAAGACATAGAAGAAAAAACATTTGCATGCGTATTGAAAGAATAACTTAATGAATTGAAAAATTTAGGTAGTTAACAACTTCATAGATATGCTTTTTATGGCTCGCCGTTTATTGCACAAACAACGATTCTAAACCACATCGACGATTAGATGTAAATCGTCGTTATAAATCGTTAGGCGACTTGCGCGAGCGTGATACGTAAAAGCGTCCATTATGTGAGGAAATGACTATTGCGGAATAAAACACATGCATTAAATATTTTGCCATATAGGCGCTAACGAAAGTTTACTTTTAATTTAAGGAGGGAAATTCTTCTACGCGCGCAAAACGTTACATAAAGTGAGTATTGCAAGTGTAACGTGTCTCTTGCACGATGAATTTAACGCGTAGTAACATTTTATAAGAATTTCACTATTGCGCAAAATATACGAAATGTATCGCGTGACACGCGTGAAATATATCACGCGATGTGCAATTACATTTTTCTCCCAACGAAACGTAAATGGGAAACAATGGGATTATGTCGATGGCATATCTTCGCGATTTTCATCAAAGTGAGAATATAGACTATACTCATATTTACACTAAGATATATATTTACACAGCTAAAAGCTCTTATAAAATAATAATTATTTGACTACATATGCGTGGTTCAACCAGTTTCTAAATGTCACGATAATTCCAGTTCGTGCAGCTGCATAGGATATGCCAACAGGAAAGTCAACTGTATATACATAGTTCTGTGATAAAAAAAATTGTAGATATTATAATATTATATATATCCAAAATGATGAAACTGTCTTGTGAGGAGACGATATATTTTTATATTTTCAATCAATTAATATAATGTACGATAGTATTTTTTCGGCATTGCTTGATAAAAGATTCTCTGTGCTTTTATTCCTCAGCATAGAATTTACTAACTCTAGATAAAATATAAAGTATCTTTCTTTTTTCTTCGTTTGCACCACTTATACATATACTAAAAGCCATGTCTGTCTAAATCTTGCACATAAATCAATGAATCTACAGATTTCATTAAAAGTGAATGTTGTTTTACTGCGATGAAAATAGAAAATCACGTACGAAGTCTGAAGGCTGTCGCGATCAATTCTAATAGATAAAGTATAAAGTAGTCTGTATTGAATTAATTAACTCTAAATTAATAAATTTACTAAAAGTTACGCATCCCTGATTTCGAGCGTAAATTCAACAACAGTTTTACTGTAAATAATTCTGCTTGAGCATGCCGCATCTATGGAAGCTGTGTTACGTGAAACAATGCGCTTTTGCATTCGCTGGAAGTTACTCTTAAGCGCGGTGAATTCCGTTGTGCTTTTCGCTATGTATGCTAGACCACAAGCGACGTACTATGGTGAACGAGAGAAAGATTTCCCCTTGGAACATAAATCACGAGCAGAATACTCCGTGCGATGCTATAGACTACTCTCTATAGCAAGTACATAAATGTTCGACCGATATATATGACCACTAGAAGATTACCTGCTGCACTTAAGCACAGATTTATTATCTGAAACTTGTACAATAATCGTTACCGTGAGCAGTTTTCACGATATAAAGGCATATAAGTTAGTAGGAAACCTATTAATCCGTCCCATTTCAGTTTATTCAGAATAGTACGGTAAATTTTGTAAATTAATTTGTTACGTACTTCCTGAATGGATATTTACAAATATGAATCTTTACAGACTTGAATGTTTATTACTTAAAATTATGCGATTATTGCTACAGACATTGAGCCATTTCTATGGAACTTTCTATTAAATTTTTACGTTAATTTTAATGCATAGTTTTAAATGGTATAATTTGTTACAAAGAGAGCAAATTACATTAACTTCATTATATATAACTAAATTATGTACGTGATAAATCATATGGGACAGAATAATGCATAATTTATTTTCATATGCTATTATTGCTCTTCTTTTAACGATAAATGTAGCATACTTTAATAATTAACAGGTAAACATGTAATAATGTGCACACATGCGCATTAATCATACTACTTCCGTGAAAACTTTTGTCTGACTCGAAGTAAGGTTTCTCTACTTATCGATTCTTTATAATGAAAAATCAAGTGAAAAATTCACATTCTATTTGTTTCAGGAGCATTTCTTCTTAATGCTGGAGTACCTTAAGTATAAAAATAATAATATAAAAAACAATTATAGAAATAATAAACATAAATATGATAATAGAGAATGCCAATAATTGATCAAAGTTAGATGTTATGAATATACAATATATATTCTTCATTTAAATTTAATTATTTCTGATGTGACTGTGCGCCGAAATGTTCGGACTTTAAACATGAAAATCGATCTGAGACACTAACAATATAAATATAAGTAGAAATAATAAAGTTGAAATACTCGATTAAATAACTAGAAAAGAAATATAATGTATAGTTAAAATTCCTGTATTTATACAATTATTAAAAAAAATCATACACTGAATAATTGTGCTTACAAGCATAAAGATGCAATTTAATTATTTCTACACTTACGTGTAACACGTCATATCACGTGTGCACTTGCAAAGGTTGAGTTGCTGACATGCCAAATCGTGACCATTGAGACTCCGTCTATCCCGAATGCCTAAGCGTGTGCACTTCTATTACAGCATTCTATGCCACGCATTGCTTTACTGTGCATGGAAATAGCTCGCATGGTGTACTTGGTGTTATTGACGGCACGAGACAGTAGCTTTCATATGGTAATATTGGTTAGATCTAACAATAGACCTGAGTTAACAACGTTATCATATACATCTCTCGTTAAGATAAAACGATAGTTAAAAAATTTGACATGTACAAAGATTTGTCATATAATATGTTTGAAAAATGATCATTTGTTGAAGATATCTCAATATGTCAAATATAAAAATGATCATTTATTAAATCTGAATCAAAAATACATTCTCTAAATTTTTTTGAAATGAAATTTTTACTGCAAGAGAGAAAATGTAACCATTTTTGGAGACAATTTTTAACAATTTTCACTCATTTTCAAGAAGTGAAATATTTTCACTCTTTTTTTTCCAAAAATGGCTATATTTTCACTCTCTTGGAATGAGATTTCACTCCAAGAAATTGAGAGAGTAAAATATATAGCACAATATATGAATAAGATAACAATAATTGGTCAGACTTTGGATAATTTCATTTAATATATTATTTATAATATATCATGTATTTTGATATATTTTAAACTATATTTTTATTTGTAAACTTTTGAATTTTACTTTTGAAATTTTTTTTATATTACACAATACATGTAAAATTATAAATAAAATTCTTTATTCTAAATTATTTAAAGTTTAAGATTTTTAAATATGAATAGATAATATTTCTTTGTAAATACATTTTATAATTTTGTTAAATTCAAATTTTTAGTTATCAAATCTATTATTATACGGTACGATGGTATTTAAGTCTTAGCAAAAGAAAATCAATTTTGGTCATCAAGGAATGTATAGTTAAAGAAATAATTCCTGAATACTTTATGTATCAAAAACATAACGCGAATGTATAATTACGTGTCGAATGTGCAAAAAGATCCGTTCAACAAACAGGAAATTATGTAAGTTAGATAATGACTGTGTTAGTTTCGCCCACGCAGAATAAAACATTTATGAAATGTCGCAAGACATTTTACTTGATATTTTATTTTACTCGCATACATATCGAAAATCATATGGTGATTCGCAAAAAAAAAAACGAAAGTATACGATCAAAAGTTTTGGAATTATAGTGCTTCGTTGTACATTCAGTGGGAAAACACTTTCACGTGATTACATGTTGCCGAGAAACGCATTTTCACGTGTCACACAGAAATGATTTTATTTCTGTATTCAATTTGCGGGGCCTAATGTCACTATAATTCCACTATCTGCGTATCTAAGAAAAAGCGCACGTTTATTATGGTAAATTAGTAAATTAGATCATATTTTCTCCTCTTAATAAAACTCTTATCTCGCACGAGCGTTTCACGTAATACTTTTTTCATAATTCTCCAATTTGTATCTCATTATTTAAAATACTTTATATTTTCATAAAAATATACGCTCCAAAAACACGCAAACGATTATTATAATTACAAGGTAGAAGAAATATTGCTTTATATTTTGAATTGAATTGAATCAATTTGATACAATTGAATTGTTACTCAACTATTAACAGACAGATTTTTTCAAATACTTTTAATGTTAAATATGCTAATAAACGAACAATCAGTAATATTTCTTTTATCATAGCATGCATCAATGTTTTGAATTTAATTATTTTGAAAACTACTTTTATGAAGAATATGAAGATAAATTATGACATCTGATGTATATTTGATATGCATAATTAGTTATTCTGTGTAGATTTTTGTTGTAAAGTCTGTATAGATATTTATATATATAAAAAAGAGTGATTATACTTATATTTTATTAGTTATTATAATATTTATATCAAACTCGCGTTTTTTCCGCAGTTATAAATTTTTTTACACATTTAATGTTGACATTCTCTTTTTAATACACAATTTAGGATACTCAATAAACTATACATTAGATATATTAAAATTATATGAATTTTCAGCTTGATTATTTCTCGACATAAATTATAAAATAAAAATTGTAGAATAATTAAAAATAATAAAGTATTCGTAACAGAATTCACTTTAAATTAGTTTAGATAAAAGGAATTGTGAAAACATTGTACACAGGGAAGTAATAAATAATTTTAAATTGATTTTTAACAGAACATTTTTTAAAAGAACATTTCAACTTGTTTTATTATATATTACATGATTTATCCGTTTATGTTAATAGCGATTTCTTAAATAAAAAGCAAGCATGGAAGTGTAAATAATACTCGCTTTGCGATAAAGATTAAATTTCTTGTCAGCAAATAGAGTGTGAAAATACATGTCGAAACTATCGGCACAGCTGCAATAAATAGACATAATTTGCTTATATTACCTTTTGGTTTATGAAACTATAGTATATTCGATTTCTAATTGTCATTTAAATATTTGACGGATAATGAATTTGTTGAAAACAGCGTCCGCGCGCGCGCGTTTCATTCTTCGTAGTCAGGAAGTTATTAAAACTTGATAGAAATCCCACATTTAACAAACTTTACATTACAGCAACTTTACGCGAACAAAGAATCATTTGATTTGCGAAACTATAATTTTAATTTTCATTGTAATGAAATGATGTACAGTTTTCTTTTATGCTTACAATCGTTTTGCATTCCTCCATAGCATTAACATCGATTTCTTTTAATTGAAGTTTCTTCATCATTTATAATTTTTTTTACTACATTCTATGCCATATATTTTATAAAAGAACTATTATGATAATAAAAAATAAAATTAATGAAAAACAATAATATAACAAATGACTTCGTATTAAAAAGTTATTCAAAATTCAAATAAGAGGATACACTTAATTTATTACTCCATATATTATTATGATTTATTTATATCTCTGAGATGGAATATGTAACGTAAACTTGTATGTTATATGCGCATATCGATAAAAATGAGATATATATATAAATTATAAATATCTATTTCTAGTATATAAATTAAAATTTTTATCTTCTTAATAGATATATACTACGCAAATATAATTATACGTATAATGTAATATGGTTTTAATTTATATTAACATTATATGTAGCTAAGCGTAGATTAAATTAATTACATATTACATCTTTACCTCTTTGTTTTGATAAAGGAAATCTTGCCGATTAGAAATAGAGTTGTTATTTACGTCAAGCGAAATTAGATTATTCCGCAGCAACAATGTAGAGCATGTTTTTGAGAAAGAAATTTATTATATTCGATCAACTTGTAATGAAATATGTTTTCCTGTTACATATATATATTATTATTTTTATATTGTAAAATGCCATAAAGTATTGTACAAATATAATTCATATTGCATTATACTCTACAATATTGATTTGTTATTTCAAATAAGTTATTTAATTTTATATCCTATTGTGGCAGGAGTTACACTTTTTCTACTCGATAATGCGCAATAGCAATTAATTGTGATTAATTCCGGTACATAGTTTTATTTATAAAGAGAAAATTGCGTGCAAAAACTGAATTATATTCCAGGGCATAAAATGGATCATTCTTAATCTTTATACATATCGGATAATGTTAAGTCTTATGTTAATATATGTTTTCAAATAACACTTAGCAGTTACCATATTTCTTGATTTAAAGTATAATAATGATACTTATTATTATTATAGTTTAAAAGAAAAACCGAGAACTATCAGTAATTTTCACTAAGAAAAATAAAAGATAATAATATTAAGAAGTACATTTTCTTAAGGCATTCGCAGATCACATAACTCATATTCTCTCTTGCGCAAGAGTCACAACGCGAGAACCTAAAACGTGAGATGATCGAAAAAAAAGTAAGAGTTCTTACGTCATAACTCGTAACGTGCGTATTCGCCGATTTCGTGAACAAAGCATACTAATTACGTGCTATAATTTTGGTAATAGTTATGCATGCCGCGTGCCGAATCATAATATCGCGTGCTGATGGACAGCCATTACTGAATGATTCTCGAGCATAATTCACGCGTTTCGGTGTTAACGCGATTGCAAGGCCGACCCGCCGGATCATTACTTGAACCTGTTTCACACTCGCCTTTATCCACCGGCTGTATTCCGTACTTTTGCCTTTCAGCAGAAAACTAAAATGATCCGGTGACCATCAGGAGCGAAACTGCGCCCTGTAAACGTGACACTTAACTCTAATAACTTAAACGCGTCACAACGCTCGACAATCGCGCTGGTCGGCATGTGGATGAAAATCGAATGCATAATATAAAGTTGCGAAAATTGGAAGTAAAATATAATCTGTAATCTAGTATTAAACTGTCAATAATAATTGTGTTTGAAAGATATTACATAATTTCGATATTCTCTTTCTCTCTCTCTCTCTCTCTCTCTCTCATTCTGTTGGCATAATGAATTAAATAAATTACAATTATGACATGCAGTTATCAATATTTATTGTGAAATTGTGAAAAAATATTCTATAGGAAAAAAATTATTTAAATCAATTAGAGTTGATAAATAGAGGAAGGTCATCGATATCAACATACTATCTTGTTTTTAGACATTATTTCTTAAACAAAAACTAAAAATAAAACTTTAGAAACATAAATACAAACTCAAAAGTGTCTATTATTAAATAATATAGCAATTTCTATAATACTGTTTGAAATTTTGCAATAATTATCTTTTTTCGTAAGAAAAAATAAGGAATAATTTCGTAAGCAAAAATAAGCTGATAAATGAACTTCAAAATTGACATAATAGGCAGTAATGCCACTTTTCTTATTCTTTTTCTTTCATAGACTAATAACTAATTCAACAGTTACTTTTACAGTTACATTACATTTTGAACTTATTTGTCAATTTAATGTGTTAATTAAAATCTAATTAAAACTACGGTCCATTTAATGCTATAAATGCTTCGAAGTATTTTTTGATTGGTCAATAAATTGTAAACATAACTTTTTTTATAGCTCTAATAGCATTAAGTGGACCGTAGTCTTAATTAGATTTTAACCAACATATTAAATTGACAAATAAGTTTAAAATGTAAAGTAACTGTAAAAGTAACTGTTGAATTAGTTATTGGAAGAAATCTGTAACTAAGTAAGTGTAATTAATAGCGAATTCGGCAGTCCGCAGTAGTGCGTACTGAATACGGTCTTGTAAAAAAGTGATGAAAGATACAAGATATAAATCAATATTTTGAATTTCAAATTATATGCGAATTATGTTATTCTAAATTCATTTTTAAGAACAAGAAAAGTTTTTATTCGAGAAGAGCGATACAAATTAAATTCAAATACTTCCCAAAGAAAAATAGCAAGTGGAAAAATGATACAAATAGAAGTAGTTTATAAAGATAATTTAACCATAACAAAATTAATGTCTTAACATTATTTCTAGAGAACTTGAAATAAACAGTTCGTGATAAGCTTTAAGTTAATTCATGTTTAATACCGCTATTATAAATAATTAATTTCAAAATACGAATTCTCTGTCTCTTCTCTCTTAAATAATTTTATAGTTTTTTTGATTTTTCTTGTGTCATTTTTCTTATAGAGTATACGATGTTTTGAAAAAATACAGAATTGTTCTTAGATTTAGAAAGGGGAACAAATGTTATCAGATTATATGATATAATATTATATTACCATGCGATTTATTTACCGGACGTTTTATTATTCTCTCTTTTTATAAAAATGCCATTGACGTCATTGCAATGATAAACATTGTGTACTAACAACATTTCTCCTTAACGGATTACAACCAGCACTCGAATTGGCAGGCGTGTACTCGTTACGGTTCGCGATTACCGTTATTGTTGTTGCAAGATTAAAATGATTCGCGAAGAAGGAAATTGCTTCTTCGTGCAGAAAAGCCGACACACGCGAAGGGTATCGGAATTTTGCATACGTTATTTGGTGCGCTGCATAAACTTCGCCGCCGTTCTATTTCCAACATCACGTAATAACAACTTTCTTATACCAGAAACCTAGGGTGATAAAAAAGAAATACTAGGGTGATAAAAAACGGACAGGAATGATACATTGTTAATACTTACACGATAGACATTTAATGTATGTTTCATTTCTTCTTGCAAAGTATCGCAAATGTAACGTAAAAAAACTTAATACAAAATTACGATAAATATTTGAATCGAATCGAGAAAATTCAATTATTACACATAACATATACACAAAAAATTTTGAGAGGACGCTTTCTGACAAATAACTTTTTACAAATGACATATAGTATGTCTCCTTTTGCGCTATAAAACTTTTACAAATCTCATGTTGTATCTCATTCTTTATCTTTTGTGCCGCGACATTCGTTAAGTCCGGCTTTCTTCTCAACATACATCTGCATTTTAAATTAACATATCCAAGACAGTTATTCGGTAATTTTATGGTTGTACCATCCCTTTTCCTTCACACATTTTCCAGGAAGAGCCTTTCACTGAAGGCTAATAATCTTCTTATTGCGAGTCTGAGGATTGAGAGCATTTTTCGATCTTATTGTAGCCGAGAATATGGACGATAATAAGCATGGAAAAAAATTATTTGAACATATTCAAAGATCATCTCGGCGAAGATGAACATATATATTTTCACTGTGATATGATTAACTCGAATATCAAACTTTAAAATTTTAATTACGCTGTATAACACTTATGTATTATATTAAAAATATGTTATATTAAAAAAATATTATTATTATTATTGTTGTTGTTATTATAGATACTATACTTACTAATAAGCCATTAAGTCGTAAGAAATGAACCAATCACAGTCGAATGTGAGAAGAATAATTGACTATAATTGGTCAATTTCTAACGGTTTAAGACTTAAAGCTTAGCTAATGACTTATTGTAGAAAACTCTTTCTCTCTCTCTCTCTCTCTCTCTCTCTCTCTCTCTCTCTCTCTCTCATTAGATATTTATCAGTATTTAGTGATTAGTATTGATAAGCACAATATATTCTTTGCGAGGATAAATATATATCAAGAAAGATAAAAAGAAGAAAAAAAGAATAAAAAGATTATTAGAAGTTATCTGAGATTGTAAATGCAAATATACACGTATTGATCCTAATTTACTCATGAATATGCACATGCTTTATTAGTTGTCTGATAGTCTTATTTACTTTTTTTTTTTAGCAAATGTCGGACGTAGTAAGAACACTTAACATTGTACATGTCACCGGCGCTTTACATATAAGCAATGTAATTGTTGCCAATTACGCAGGAGATTTCTTAAGCATGCTAAAGAAACGAGAAGAAACTTGTCGATCGACGAACTTACACCGTACATGGTTAGATGGACATGATCTGAATCATTAATCAATATCCTTAATTTGTAGTGGTGCATCTGATGTAACTCGAATTGCATATATTGATTTACGCTGAGTAATCCGTCTCAATCGGAAACTCACGTAAACTCGCTTCAGGATTAATGCAGTGGCAAGTGATATGTGTATAGTAATATATCTGTGTATAGTAATATCTTACGTGAGATAATTAATGTCATTGTAATGATATATACAAATTTTTCAATGTCCCACATTCTTTTTCTATTTTTTTATATTCTTATGGAATATTTTTGAAGATTAAATGATGAAATTTGAAAGCAACACCAAGAGAAGTCTCGAAACAACCCTCATGTAAGTTTTTAAGTGATATATCCTTCATGAATTTCATAATATGTCCTTAGGCAAAAATGAGGCCACTAAAATATGATGTACATGGTTGTTTATTAAACGACACTTACTGGCGAAAAATTGGTGTCAAGACAATGAAAGTGAGATTTTTTGGTGAAAGTATGCGAAATGAAATATCGCGGTCTACTTCACTAGATCAGGACAGGATGTGACATTCCGCTTTTGGCTTTCGTTTTTTCAAATTATGCAGTCGCAATGGACAATGTATGCTGCTGAGTGGTTACCGGAAAGATCAGAGAGCGGACTTGTACTGACTTTCTTTTATTTACGTTTCATTGTCATTACATATTTGACAATCCAGGTTAGAATACCTAATTCTTTTCGACAACTTTTTCTCTCTGCGAGTATTACGGTTTTACAAAAATATCTAAAAATTTAAGTAGACACAGATCTGAAAATAATTTTGTTCATTTGAAAATAATCAAAATAATTACATTAATAAGGAAATTCAAAGAAAGCATCATAAATATTGCTGCAAAAAGTTTTAACATTCTAGTAACAAGCTTGAGCGACTTACATAATTACTTTGATAAATTCAATGAGACTATTATTTAGCTAAATTTTCAAATTTTTTCAGCAAGACGTTCTTTCCGTGTATATATTTAGGAGTTTCTTACATAAATATATAATTAAAGTTGTTAATATAAATTCCGACGTTATTCCCAATTAAACAATTTTCGTATATAATTTTTCAATTCTTAATTAGAGGCTATTTGGTATCATAATTTTTAGATATGTGTGGAGTATAATGACATTTTTGCTATCATTATAGGTGTATTAAAATTTAACATAACCAAGTGTGTTACACGTGACATTTAGCAACGTGTGAAAGTGTATTTACTATTATACACAGACAAAGTTGTATTATTGTTCTGGCACTAACTTTGATTCTAACTACACCTGTTCCGGATTTACCACTTTCCGTTTGCGCTTTCATAAGAAACGTTCTTCATTATTATCTTGCTATCTTAGTCATGTACCTCACATACATATTGTATGTGTATTTGAATGTGTTCATACAATCGTAAAATCTCGTTCTCTTACAGCATCGTTTAGCTACGTGTCCATGCTATAAAATGCATTAAATATAACTTGTAAAAGCTATAAATCAATCGATTATGTATTTTTAATTAATTTAATTTGATTATTCAATCGATGCAATGAGATAGACGCGTATATTTTTTATAAGGATTAAAAAATTCTAAACGTTACAATTTCTTTTGCAGCAAATATTTGCATATGGCAATCAATTATTGTTCTCTCTTTGTATATATGTAAATATATATATTTATTCTGCAAAAAAAATACATGTAATAATAATATTGATAAGTTTATGAAATTTTACGTAAAGCATTTTTCTCTATTTGTCTAAAAGTCAAGTATATGATAATATTATGTCAAAGTTTAATTTTTACATTTTTTTGCGAAATTGTAAAAGGTATCATTAGCTCGTATCCACCTATTTCTAAGAAAAATTTCTGATATATACGATTAAAAAATCAAAAGTAACCGAGTATAAGCACAGCATAGTACAAAGTATGAGTTGACTGAATAATCATATAGGATATCGATTTAATGGAAAACGACAGTGTATCGAGCTTAGAGGTTCATATGAGTCTTGCACGTATGTGTAAGGGCGCTCACGCAAACTGACCAGGTAACATTTCGTCACAGTCAATGTGTGCAATAAATCGTATCCTTCGCGACAAGGACATGCTGCATAGCAGTTATTACGTGAGCTGTGGGAGATAAATTAAAGATCGAAGCAAAGGGAAACAAGTGCGTGGGTTGCTTTATTGCGGAAGGGTTAAAGTAAATTTACACGGTTTATTTTTATTTGTTATTCATTGCTGATCGAATGAAAGGGAATGTATTATTGTATTAAAGAATTGCTCTAAAAAATTTGCCATTTGTGTTGTGATACGATAAAAGGAAATGCCATTCTTTAGTTATTTAAATAAAGGACAAGCATTACTTAATTTGAACGTTTAAATCTGAATTAGACACTTGTCATCATAAGTACAGAGTTATTTTTAAAGAGCATGACTGAATAATTTTCGCTAACATTGAAATAAAATTTGCTTCCAAATGTGATTTGCGACCATATACCACTAGATAAATAAATCTTTGATTTTGGATTAATTTTTTGATAAAAGTTTGCAACATAATGTAAAAAATAACGTAACAAATGCAAACTTACAAGCAATGCTTGGTTTGAAAGTTCAAATCTGAATGAAATTTTTTTGTGAGTACAGTATCATAGCATGTACAGTTTTTTTTGCTAACATCGAAGTAAAATTTGTTTTAAGTAATTCACGACCATGTTCGCCAAGAGCGGAGCTGTGTAAGTTTGCCTTTACGATCGAGAGATGAACATCCGTGAAGCGCGCCTACCGGATCGATTTTGCGGTTCGTGCGTTGTATTTCGCGGTGAGCTCCTTAATTATTGTCCCGCGTTACACGCATTAAATCGGCCGGAAAGAAAAAGGGAAAGAAAAAAACCACACATTGTTTTCGCGGGGACTTTCTCTCAGCAGATCTCACGAATCATGCGCACCTACCGAATCGGTGAAGGAAGTGCGTCCAAACTTATCACGACCGACCGCTTACGATTGCAATTATGATAACCGCGCGTTGGCAGCGGGAAAATGAGATTCGTAATATCAATCAGATATTAATATCTGCCTCGCAGGTGTCGAAGTCATACCTCGGATTTGATGAGGAAAAATGACATGTGACCCCGCGAGAAGATAAGATCGCGCGCAAGGAAAGTTGCGTTTCCTGCTTTTTAAGAGAGCTCGTTAACCGAGGTTTAACTGTCGTGTTCGTTGAAGGCGCATAACGCATATTAAAACTACCTGCGTTAACTGGTTGAACCGTCGGCCGTTAAATCTACTTTTACATCTCGCGTGCAATGACAACCACTCACGATTTACGTATCGCGGTCTGTCCAACGTTCGCAGATTGTTACGGCGTTGCAAAGCGTGTCCTATACGGTGGGTGAAAGCGATCGACCTGAGAGACATTATTTAATATCCTAAGTCGTGCGTATATGTTGCGGAAAAAAAGGGTACAACTTGTCCATTGCAGCCAGGCACATAACTGGGAAAGATTCGAAAATCGCGCAGCCGGTCGTGCGAAACGAATTGCAACTCTCGATCGTTTTTCAGGAAATGTTACCAGTTATACGATCTATATACGAAAAATACAAGACACGTAAGCCACGCTTATCATATCGTGCATCTCTAGTTAAAAATGAACAAATCAGAATTTTGAGTCGGTTGAATCTATTATAATTTTAGTTGAGATAACTGGAATTCTGATTGATATAATCAGAACCTTTCTCTAGTAAAAATGTATACAATTTTCCTAGACATCTATCCAGTTACTATCTAATATTACTGTATTCTCATTAGTTGTGCCAATACTGAGTAGGAAATGGACAGGAACTTGATAGAGTTTTATTCTGTTCATTTCATGAGCAGATGGCTTGCTTATTAATCAATTTAATATTCATTATTTGATATATTTCTATTCAGTAACTGGATTCAGATTTACGCAACTTTTGTATGCAGTTACTAGACAGAAGTTGGTATAACTGTTTAGTAACTGCTCAAAAAAATGCATGAAATTTCTACCAGCATCTGTTTGTCCATTTTTGACCAGAAATTTTTCTTAGTGTATACAGGTGTTGCAACTTTTTGATACATTGCTTGTAGACTGAACTGAACTGAGTCGGAAGTTCTTTATCATTTTGTATTTAATAGTTAACGCAATAGTTAACGGTATATTATTTTTTAAAGATTAATTGTCGACGACATAAAATCGATGTAAAATACAATTTTAAGATGCCTTTCAGAGTTCTTTATCATGTGTTACAAAGTTCAAAATGCCTTGATGTAACAACAGATTACAATGTTTTACTGTGGTGTCTTTTATATGTCTTATATATGTATAATTACAAATTTTTCAATAAAATTCTATCAGATCTTTTGCAAATAAAAATTTACTAGGAAGCTACCTGATTTACTTTTTCGTTATATAATATCTGAGTAATTAAATTTTATTAAGAACCATGCTACAAATTATTTATTAGGAATAGCAATGATGGAATATTCCGATTATATCGCCATTATCGCGTAGTTTCTCACAGTCTCAGCCGATTACGTATGAAATAGAAACCGATTTAATATGAAATAGAAACCTATTTAATAAGTTCACAGAATATTATATCTTCGCACGACTATTTTAAACTTATTAGCTTCATATTATACCGATGTTTCGCATAATGTAATATGATTACATTATGCGATAATTATGGGAATTGTATTCCGTTTTGTGTGATAAGATCTGAGCAAAAGAATCGCCGAATTGTTCGGCAGTACGACCCTTTTCTCGCGGATCACGATAAAAACACTTACGTAAATGCAATCGCACATGATTTTTTATTGCATATATAGACACTAGTGTACCTGCGTATACTTATATATGTACATATATAGAGCGGAACGATGTGAGTATAGTAAAATGCATAAAAAGTTTAGAACTAAAGGGGAGGGAGAAAATAAATGCACAATTATTAGCTGGTTGATTGACAAACCGAGTTGATGCTTATCGCTAAAAAGTTATCAACAGACGAATAATTTGCTATATCACAAAATCGTAATTACAAGACATAAATTGAGTAAATCTGAAACTGAAATGATCTGGAATGAAAGTGATGTTAAGTATTTAAAAAAGAAGTTATTTCTGTATGTAATTTCCTTAATCTTATATCACAAGTGACTCGATTGATTATACAAGATTATACAATGTTTATTAAAAATTTTCTTTCACTTCCTGCCGATTTTTTTGTAGTAGAATTATTATAAATAAATCATTTTATAAGAAATTAAAAACGAAAGTCTCTACAATTTAAATTTAAAAACTGTGAATTAATAGCATGATGTTATTTTCCATATTACTTTAAATAATTAATTTTAATTACAACTATAATCAGATGTTTCATATTGAAAATTATTAACTTATTGTTCAAAGAATTTGTAATTGATAGAGAAAGTATGATTTCAAGACGTCAGTTACATATAGATACATAAAATATAGATATTAGGTTTTGCGAAAAGAAAAATAATTATAGTTTGCTACCTTAATGTTTAATGGATACTAGAAATGCAAGACATTGGTCACTTTCTGTAAATGTAGCTAATTTGTAAACAATTTTACGATTTCCGCTGTAACGCACAATTACTCATTGTGTGAATGCGTAATGTATTTACCAATTGGTCCAGCTTGACATAAAATTGCCAATGCACCAAATACACACCTTTCCGGTTTTTTCAGAGTATTCTTTTAATATTCAAACCTGTGAGTTACAAAGAAACTGCAGATCAAAAATAGAAAATAATAGTGATATGTATCGTAAATAATCAAGAAGCATTTTATTTTAATATATTATATTTTAATAATAATAATAACAATAATAATAATAATGCTAAGAACTTTATATATAATTATAATTGTAATAACAATTTATGAGTTTAATATTTCACAAAACTAACATGTATAATGTGAAAAAACATTTCGTTTGAAAAACAGGATGTCATAATATTATATTTGACCGTAGTGAAAAAACATATAAAAGAAGTAGAATGAAATATTTAAAAATAACAAAAGGTAAATATGAATTTGTAGAGAATAATAAACTAAAAGTAAAAATGAGATAATAAGTTGAACGAAATTGGAAAAACGAGGATAATCTAGTATTCAAATATAATGAGTTTAAGTATTTGATCGTAATATAGCAGGAAGCTGCTCGAAATTGTATAGACATGATGAACAAGATAGTAAATTTTGATAACAAATGGATGCTGTTGGAATGAAATTTATAGTTTGCATGCACCATTTGCATACTAAATTTCACATGATAATAACATTGTGATTTCTCAAATTCGTATATACATAAAATATAGTTTAAATCAATTTTGTCTGAAATTCAAATCAATATCGATTGCAGCCATCGTTTGAAATGCAATGCTTGAGCGGCAGTCGCCTTACATTTTAATCGCCAATGGCGAGAAACCTTCGGCATCTGTCATTAAAACTTGCAAAATAGTAGTTAACGTTTAGAAACTAACATATGAATTAAAATGTCAACCAAACTAACCGCTATATGCGATTTTTTTCTGCCGAGTACACCACTGACGTCTGTAAAGCGGGTTTATACTGCTGACGAAATTCAAAATTGCGAAATGCCGCAATGCATAATGAATGGCAAATACCGTGCGTCGTAAATGTCACGAAATAAAAACATAATCCGCGCACCGTGTGTTGACGATCCGATTATGCAATAGTACAATACAAAAATTTCGCACGCGTAATGAAAAATTGCTCTTGTCTACATCAATTTTGCCGGAAATGACGTGATCTGATCGGTGAATCGCACGCCGTAAAACTGCAAAACTTGGCAGCTTGATCCATATTCAAATATACGATATTAGTATGAGAGCGTATAGAAGGAAGTTGTAACATTTTTTATGGCGCTGTCTGTATCTGTTTCTCAGATATCGCGAGTATACGTGTGAAAGAATAATGCACGTTATACACGCAATCTCTTCAAGTACATACCTCTTAAACATTATAATATTTATAATCGAATTAATGCTCGATGCATAAATCAAGCTCGTGAATTAAAAGAAAAATGTTTCTTATATCCGCAACAAAAAATTATAATGATCCATGCATGCGGAGGGCAACGATGCAATTCCGACAATTTCAGGCGCTAAAGAAGTCCATTAAACCGAGCGATATCTTCATCTTTCTGAAGACCGTATGCACTTTCTCGTGACGTTGAGTTTTAGTGGTGCTCGCAGTAGTAATAAACGCGATGTCCATGTAATTGTTGTGTGTCTGCTAATTATACTTTTACGGGTAAAATACGTACTAAACATACATTCCACTTTCCTACCGTGCTATTATTTATGCTGTTGCATTATACACTTGTGCATCTTCCTGAAGAAATCTTGCAACATAGTTTCACAAAAGGAATTTCCGAAGGAAACTTCAAATCAAACGTGATATGTTTTAATCCAAAAATATGCTAAAAAATATTTACAATAAACATTAAACATAAATGATATAAGAAATGATTTGGACTACATGTTATCTAATACTTGTTATGAAAAAATATATTACACTTTTAGGCTTTTCTGCTGTAACCCTTTAATTTTTAAATGGTCGGACACTTAAGCCTTAAATGAAGGTATATACATCTTTCTTTTTACACTTTCAACCTCGCTGTTTTTGTATTCACAAATTCGCCCATTTGTTCTTCCTTTTCTCCTTCCTTTTTCTTTTTTGTAACTAAAGACTCATTGGGGAGGGAAACGGTTTCGAATCGCAACGGCACTTCGCTACCGCTGGTGTCTACCATCGCGGAATATATGCTGCCTTGTAAGGACTTGCGTGTTACGCATAGAAGGATTGCCGCGCTTACATCACGGTGGCGGAGAAAACGAAGAGATGCTGCGCTTATCCGCAATATATATGCAGGGCATTTGTGTCTGCGAGCACGTGTTGTCCTACTATGTATCCCTGTCTGCTGCAAGCTTATCTTCGCTTTACCAAACAGTACAACTTGTAATTTATTTATAAAAAATGTGATTTTATGTTAAACGCGATAAAAATGGATAAATCAAAAATAAATAATAATTTAAAGAATTAAATCTGGCAGCTTTGAGAAATCTAATAATAAATAAAGTTAGAAAGCCAAAAAGAGTCAACACGGATGTTGGCGTGTAACTTAGATCTATTACACATTAACACATAATTAAATAATTGAATGCTGTGATTAGTAAACGTTTTGACCAATGTTTTTATTTCTCCTTAGTACGATTAAGGTAATTGATTGTAATAACGATATTGAACTACAAATATTACATTTCAAAATTACAGTCTACAATTAATGTTACAGAATTACAATTAATGTTATAAATTAAAAATGCTAATAACGTCTAATCTCGGATTACAGCAATCAGTGTAAAGGAAATTATAATAAATTTATCGTATTATTGCAATTGTATAATAATCCAATACAGGACCATAAGGTATTAAGAGCAGTAATGAATTGGCAAAGCGATTTAAATAAATATTTGTCATGCAATCTTAAAAACAGATCTCAACCAAGATTTAATTATTAAGAAAGGAAATTTAATGCACATTCGTTTGTTAGAAAGTTAAATTGATTAATCTTGATGTTAATATAAATTAAATTTAATATAAGGATTAGAGAAAAAAAAGAGAGATAATCTGAACGACATAATAAATTCTATAAATTTATATAGATTACCGATTTGTAAATAAAAATAAGCTAAAATAAAATTTTTATAAATGAATATCGATTTATCTAACCGTATTTTATTTTGTAAATACAGTCTTTTAAATATGGATCTTTATTTATTTGTGTGTATACTGTCAGGTATCTCATTTTTAAAAATTTCTTTATATAAGTACAAAATAAATTGAAATAGAAATATTTTTTATAGATATTAATTTACCGTTTAAATCAATAATCAGTGTATTACACGATTTTCATAAAATCAAAGTATCATATAACTTCAAACATATAATTGTGCTATAAACATTTGATAACGCTATTTCCATTTTTCTCGAGTTTCGCCTATATTATTTTCCCCATACCGGGTAATTTCACATTATTGCGTCTATATATTTGAATTCCATGAGGAAAGCGGAATGACCTTCCCACGATAACAACAAGCAGGAGAGCACAAGATCGGCGAATGTATGTGTGTCGTATAATGTGGGTGACGCGGCTTTCGCGGTGCGTTACGCCTTGCGGAATGCAACGACGGACAGCAGGGACGAGAACGACGACATGAGCAGACATGAGCCGCGTTCCTGATGGCGAACTCTTATGTACGTGTACGAGATTTTATCTCGCATCTCATGCGTCTCCACCGGGAGCTCGATATTGTGTCGCACGCGCACACCGTAAAGATTCGAAAGCCAATTGTACTGATCAGCGGAGTTTACATACCGGCATGAATGCATGTCTACATCTCTTCAGAGATTTCGCGGCGACTGAAGTATACGATTTCAAGACCATTCGAGTTATACCTTCCAGAGATACAACAAATCATCAATCAAAGTGAACAGGAATGATTATTTCTAAATGTTTATATCTTTATCAGAAATACATAATACAGAATACGTAATAGAAAAATGTTAAAATTAAATAAATAATCAAGTAACGGTTTTTTTTCTGAGAGGAGCACTTGGTGCCATTTTTTTACTTTTTTTTAAAAAGGTAATTTGTTATGATTTTATTAGTACTCGAAATTATACACACAATGTTATGCTTCTTATATAAATCCTTATTAAAAATCTCGTTTTTCTGGATACTGTATCTATGTTACTTAACGAATGAAACAATGCTAAATACATTACTAAAATGCATCGGCAAAATGCACTGCGCGAAAACTGTGGGCGACGTTCGAGACTGACGCTACGTATGGACGCCTCGAGTGAAAATCGTAATTAATCACTCTTGAACACGTGGGAGTGAACAATCGCTGATTGACGGTTCTCTGCGCTGGGCAATCACTTAATCGCCCCTTTGGAAATCTCTCTGAGCACCCACCTCATGATAATCCCCTGTGATTTCTATTTGCCGCTAGTTGCCCCAATAAGTACGACAATATCGTCCATTATACGATCAATTAATCATATTCGCATATTAACGGAAACTATTCGAAATCAATTTTAAAAGAATGTGATGTTTATCTCGCTTTTCCGAGATGTCAATTGATTATCATCCATCAATTTAAAACGATAATAAGTTTTGTATTTACAACTTAACCTTTAACAGCTTATTATTTGTCTTTTCTCTTTATAAAGTTATTTACTGCAGACGAAAATATAAAAAAAAAATCTAAAAATAAAAATTGAGAAATAATATATATTTAAAATTATAATATGTGTATATTATATAATTTTATTTTAATTATTTTTATAAATTTTATTCATATATGTTGAATTTTTTGAATTTTTAATAAGTTCTTCTTTTAGCTATTTAAATATCAAAAGAAAGTTTAACCAATTTTCTTTGTACGACTATATATAACTGTATGACACTATTGTATTCAAGAAAAAATCAAATGTCAGATGCAGACTTGAAAGTAATCAATATCCATGTATTTTCGAATCGCGCTCGTCAAATTTAATTTGCCGACAACAGGCATCGGGTTACGCCCTCAATGAGTTTGCGATTCTTATCGCAAAAGGCGGGACGCAATCCGCTCATTAAATTCACTAAGTAACTTTGTCCTTTTCTCTATACTATTCAAAACATCAAGAAATATGAGAGATACTAATATTTTCTCTATTTGCCAACATTTATGTAATGTCGCGTATATATGTACATATGTATGGACATGTATGCATGCATTTACGTATTATAACAATAATTTGAATGTTTATCCAATTCCCTTTTATTGCATAATGTAATTTATAATAAGATCTCAATATAGGATCTCAATATAAGTATTATTCTTTAAAAAGGACAATATTATTAATTAGGTTATCGTCTGTGATTGTATAAGAGCATACGTAATATTATAGTACTCTATGAACGCAATGCTGAGCTAAACCAATTAATCTATGTAGCATTGATATAATAAGGATATTACAAAAATGAAGAAATTACGGAAACTTGACATATGCAATACCGAAACAGAAATAAAAATCTATATTCAAAAATTAAATTATTTTGAAACTAATATTTACTTTTATTTAATTAAAATTGTAATTTATTTTTTGTTTTCTAGTGTAATATGTAATTAATAAGAATTATGAGTTTCGACCACGATTTCTAGAAACATGTTTGAACAACATTTCATGCTGTTTCAGCTATTAGAAAAAAATTGTTACGCTTGAAAAGAACGTTTATCTTATATTCTAACTGCTAACACATATTCTGAAGTTGTATTATTTTTTTCAAATGTCTAAAAATATTTACTCGTAAAGATTTGTTATCTTAATATTGACTTACACGAAAATTACGCAATTTATGTATAATATTATCTTTAAAAGTCATTCCACGCTTTCAATCTAATTACGAAATGTATCATGAAATGCCGCTTAGCTGTTTTACAGTGGTAACACCTCTTATATCACGATCACCTAGAACGTAAAGTCATTTTGAGACTCTGCAGTTCATGCAATGGTGTATTTGCGTGAAATGTGCATTTCACATTGTGCATTTATTCGTTAAACCAGTTTCGTTAGTACCTATCGAATTAAACGTACAGCAATTTGATACCTATGTAATGACTCATTAGCTACATACATGGCTCGTGCATGTCTCCCTCTCAGTACACTTTACAGTTTACATAATTCTCCGTAGTATCCAATTATCAAATTCGTAGTATCCTTAACTTGTAACTGTTTATGATTGCAACGCTGATCAAAACCTTTCTCATTACGCGGCGAAATACTTTGCGAAATATAAATAGGTTCGTCAGCTCGTATTGTAAAGTCTAGTCTTTCTCTTCGAATATGATAACTTGTAAATCTCGTCAACTTTGGAATTGAGTTTGTCAAATATGATAGCCGATCTTTTTAATTTCCCACGAGAGTTCCATTTATCAAGAAAGAATGATTTATGATCGACAAATGGAATAAATAAAGAAACAAAAGTGTCATCATATGTATTCCTTACTACAGATGAAATCATTCGAAACATGCAATTATTGTATTGTTATTGCATTATGATATAGACAAATAAAAAAAAATAATGAAGAGAAATTGGTTTTATTCATAACTTTTTTTATTCAATATTATTGATTCTAACAGGATAATACCTATAAGAAAAACAGTATATGCCCTTGGGAAAATTTACTGTAAAAAAAGTTAAAGTTTTTAAAAGTAATCTTTCAAATGTAAGAGTTAATTTAAAAAAGTTTTAAAATAATCTAAAGTAATTTAAGAAATTTTAAAGTATTTTAAAACTAATTTTTAAAAAATCTTAGTCAAATCAAAGATTTTAAAAATTGACTTTAAATTGTCTTCATGTACTTTAAAAAATAGAAAAATATCTTTCAAGTAATCTCAGTAAATCTTAGGTAACATTAAGGTAATCTTAAGGTAACATTAAAGTTTAAAATTTTTCTATAATTTTTTATCTTAAATATAAAGTTCCAATAAAATAAAATTTTCAGAATATCCATCTTATAATTAGCTTGATTAAGATTTACTTTCTGAAAATTATCTTAATATAAAATATTCTAATAAAATATTTTAATAAAAATATTAACATAGAACTTTCTCTACATGTCTTTAAAGTATTCCTTAATTGAAGGTCTGTGCTATATATATTAACATATTGATAAGTTTTATGTGTTATCTATCAACAATCTTAGAGCAACTGAAGGTTTTATTCTTTTCATTACATCTGGATTTTTTAAAGTGCTCTTAAGTTTTAAAGTAAGGTTAAGTTAACATAAAGTTTACCCGCGAATAGTACTTGACACCATCTCTAGAGAAACACGGCCGTGCTACATTTTCTCGTAAGATTCAATGCAGAATAAAATAAAAGGCACAGCGTTATAAGACTTTTCATTCGCATTATAACCAAATAATTTTTTAACAGCGAGTTTTCTTATAAATAAAAGAGACTTGTCTTGATACAAATTCATAATTTTTATAATTATTTTAAAGATAAACTTCAAAATTATTAACATAATTTTTTCTAATTTATAAATTTCTTTAGTTCCTTTTAGTCCCTTTCAATTTTTTCTTAAGTAAGTTTTAAAATTACTTTAAAGAAAAGTTTAAAGTTTTTTAATCCAACTTAGTTATCAAAATTAAAATAAAAAATACTGACAATTAAAGTAAATAGATTTAAAATGTTGATACGAATTTATACTTTTTATGACTTTTTGACATAATATTTGTGTTATTTTATGCATTATGTGTATTTAATTCGTTCAAATTGGTAATAAACAATTTTTATTCTCGCATGAAGTACTGCGAATAAACCCTCATTAGTCCTTCTTTGTTTTTACATATAATTAATGGGTTGTGCACAATTATCAATATTATGTAAACATTAATAAGAAAATTTATTAATTATATATTTACACAAAATTTCAACTAAAATTTGTTCAAGAAGCAACATATTATACGACATTAATATTATATAAATTCAAACAGATAAGTTTCTCATAATTAATATTTACGAGCGTTATTAATAGCAATGCATATCTTAGAGACGCCATTGGTTAAACGTTAATCAATTGTATAAATTTAATATTATCAAATGTAGATAACATTATCAAAAGGTCTCTATATTTTTATCACAATGTAATTAACATTTTCGTGCGCATTACTTTTATATTTCTGAAACTTCTTATTTTCCGTAATTGAAAATTGAAGATAATCTTTCGTAACAAATATAATGACATTAATATTTGCATCTTATTGTCTAAATTCTGAGTAATTTCGGTTTTTATACATCCAATATTGTAATAAAATAGAAGAAATTGTATAATCTCAAAGAATAATAATAAATAACAATAAATTGATAAAGTTTCTTTGATTTGCACGAAGAAATCGCAAAATTCACAAAATGTAATAAATTATATCTTTAACGTATCTTTAACGAAGATTATATATTTTGTGTATAGCTTTATATTTCTTTTAACAGAATCAAAACAGAATTTTATATTAATTTACACGCATAATAAATACAGAATTTTTCTATTATGACATACTCAAGGATTTGCTCATAAATATTATTGCTACAATTTAATATCATCGAAAATAACTTATAATTATATCCACGCAATCATCGATTTATGCATCCTCGGATTTACTTGAAATCTACACTGTATAACATTGATTGGTTTACTCGTGCACAGTTCGCGCCGTTAGACAGCTTTTTAAGAATAATCAAACTCTAGAGAGTTTGCGAGAAAGGTACGTTCTAATTAATAATGTCGGAACGCGTCATCAACTGATATGTAATTAAATTTAAAGGCAGTCTTTCGTGTATAACGAACTGAGCGCAACACGGAAGTCACGCGAGAGTAACATCGACGCGACCTTAATGATGCGACGCCGATACCAATATAGTCATAGACAGGATCGCAGATTTTGCACTCGTTAATTATGCCACTTGTGCCGATCATTTAAGTCTTGCATAAGCGGCACTGCAATATTTCAATGAGCGCGCAAGGGACAGTGTAATATGCGCCAATCACTTGATATGCACCTTGTGACTTTCAACTTCATGTGTAGCGGTGAGGACGTAAATAAGAAACGAGCATTTCTCTCATGACGGCTGTAATTAATTATCTGAAAATGCATCAATAGATTCATACAAAGTTCGATGAAACATTAATTTGTAAACAATTGTTTCTGAATTTGTCGCTACAAGCAGAACTCCACACACGTATTTGCTCTTATCAGAATAATATTTTATGTATATTTTAATATAAATGCAAGTATTGAGTAAATTGCATTAAAAAACATAAATTGAGTAAATTGCACTAAATGATACAAATATTAGTACAAGTAAAATCATGAGGGTTTTTTTCATATTTCTTAAACTTTACATTAAATAACTGAACTTTTTTTATACAAGTTTCTGTTAGCGCGATGCACTGATTGATTATTTAACAAGCGCAACGAGCACGATTAATTGACTTACTAAAATTAATGTTTCCGACGTGCTTTATTTTCACGCTGTGCACCTATTCTCATGATTTGCTCGCTAAGTTACGGAGCGCTTAATTGAAATCGTTTTATCGCGCACGAATACTTTAATCATTTTAATGGAGCACAACTGTCGCTGTTGGAGAGGAAGAACGTGTATTGATTTCGATTAGTCTGGTCGTTGCGCCTAGTAGTTTATTAATCTATCCGTGATAAATACACCGATATCATTGCGTTTATATGTCAAGTCTTTTGCAATAAATATGATCTCAAATAAGAACTTCAAAGTATCTATTTGCGTAACGACAGGATGTATAAAAAAATTATGACTTTTTCGTATTCTGTCATACTGAAAGATCCGTTAAGGCGTAATAAAATTGTTTTCTAATAATCTTTTAATCACAATTAACAAAAAATAATCCAAAATACAAATTATAAATTATTATTGAATTTAATATAAAATAGCGCAGTTTTATTTTTAATTTCTCAAGTATCTTTAAAATCTTAAGGAAAAATACCTATTAGAAAACAATTGAATTGTTGTGAGCTTGATATGAACTAACAATGTTATGTATTGGAGTAATTTTAGAAAGTAAGAAAGATACAGTAGAATACAGTTTGATATCTCGGTATAAAAGAAAACAAAATTTTTGACTTTCATATTCTTATGTAGGCCGAAGATTACCGTTAACACCATCTGTGATACATAAATCAGTAGGTATTCAATGTTCTGTTAAAGTATTCGCAACTCATGCCTTCCCTTAGAAATCTGATCAAAATAAATTTAGGTCAATGTTTCATCATTGCGTTTTTATAAAAATTAATCATCAGAGAGTATGTAAGCTATGTAAAAAAAATCGATCTTTATACAGTCCTCTGTTATTATTTCCCGTTATTATCAATTTATAGAAATAATAGAAATAATAGTAAACTGTTGTCAGATTCTCAAAAATAATGTAATAATCTTTTTTCTCCACTTGATGGTTATAATGTACATCGTATATCGAAAGAGTAAAGAGGATATATTTTCTCTCTCTTTCCTTTTCTCTGTCAAGCGAGCCTCATATTAAAGAGAATGAAACCTCAGATATCTGAACAGATTAGAGCAGTAAATTGTACAGTATATTCCGCATTTCTCCGTCACGCGTCGATTTACGCCGTGTTTCTCTGCGCGGTAGAGAATTCCGCATGGAGATTCCAAGATTTTGTTTCGCATTATTCGAGAAAATTGGCTTGTGTGTCGACTGATGATCATTCCGTCGCGCACACCGTCGACATACGCGACGTTAATGTTATTTTCACAGCGGGATATTAATATCAATGTTTCGAGAAAAGTGAGTCCCTAACGACGCGTGTCTGCGCGACGCTCGTGGAAGCCTGACGGCTGAATTTCCACACCACGGAAACGTTCTACCGACGTTATCACTTTCATCAGAATTTTTTTTAATACTGCAGATACGGCACGGATACACGGTGCATAGTCCGCCTCAGTATTGTTGATCGTTGAAGCATTGTGAGAGATAAATGAAAGAAAGACAGCGTCTCAACTTCCTTTTCTTGCTACCTACAGCTCAACATATAATTATCATATAAAAGTATAAAGGAAGAAGATCATTAAATACGCACTTTTCTAGATAAAATAAGTTCCCACTTTTATTATCTTCTTTGTTTTATTTTTTTATTTATTAAGTAAGTAATGACTAAAAAAATACCTTAATTGGCTTTCATAAAAAAGAACAAGAGTCATTTTTTAAATATTTTCTTCCATCTTCTTTTTATTTCAAGCATTTAAATTTCTTTAATATTCTCGTTAACTCGCGTTTCTCAAAATTAAATTTTCCAAGAATTTAAGAATGTTTAAATATGATTTCTAGTTTTATTTTAATTTAATAAAGTCTCTTATTTTTAATTAACTAAAATTACATTGCTATCATACATTTCAAAATTAATTTTAAATTGCCTTTACTTTTTTATTTTATTTTATCGCCATATCGATATGTTGGACTTCATATCAAGTATTTGTTTCGTAACCAGATAGGGAAAAACTGCGGTCTATCGCAAAATGTTTCTTATTTTTTATACACTGACCCACATATATTGTAAGTACGAAGGTTGGATTTCTCGAAGCGATTTTCCTAAAGAAGAAACACCGCTCGCTATTTTCTCGGAAAAGACCCATCTAACGATTGTAGACACATCAAAATGTCGTCTGTATATGAAATGAACGTGTAAATGCAATTCTAACGGCGTACCTGAATTAATTGAATTACCGTAAACACATCACATTGTACGCTACTTCGCAAAGTTTAATCGTTTGTGTACATCTATGTTTTCAAGGATCATGGAGGAATCTAATGTCATCTGCATAGAGACGAACGTTTCCCACGGGTTCTGCAAAATATTATTTACTGACTGCCAGGGGGATAAGCACAGTTTTCGTCCATTTTTACAAATGTTTTAAAGCAACATCATCATTGTGTTTTATCAAATTATCTTTATAAATGGCACGTGAAAACAATTAATGTGTTATTTCTCACTTCTGACAATTTTCTTTAGTAAATACATGAATGATAAAAATATTTGTTCATCATAATTTTCAGATATTGATATATGGATGCGAATTGACTTAGCTAGATACATATTAACAGTTCAAATTACGAATAAATATTCTTATCATTAATATATTTAATGAAGTGAAAACAAAAAAAAGCATAGAAAATTTCTACTTCAATTATTATATACAATAAAACGTAATTGCAATAATCATCTATCATCGGCTCTCAAAGACTTTTTAATCTTTATTATACAATAATATTTGAAGTATTTTTCCTTGATTACAAATTATTTAAATTTCATAGGTGTTAATATAAATGTATATAATATCATTTTTTTCTTGATATAAATTTAACGCAAATCATTATGTTATAAAAATCTTTAAGACTGCAAATATTCATTATGATATCGTTTTTACTTCAAAAGTAATATAAAAGAATTAAGTTTTTTAAAAAAAAGAGAAAAATTATTTTTTAACTTAATAAAAAATTATTGACTCAAATAATATCGATGAAAAATAATCTATTTGTACAAACATGATCAAATTTTTGTCATTTTTATTCCACATTCCTTAAAAAGTTCGTTTTGGATCGTGACAATTTTGATATCCTATAAAATTATAATAAATCTCAAATAAAAAATTTACCAAAGTGACATAATTCGAAATATCACCAACGACAGTTTATATTTTATCTTAATTAGCTAAAATGATTAAATTCAAAATAAAATAATTTCTTCGGATTATCAAAACTTCGATTGTCAAAACAGTCTTAATTCTAAATGTTCTCTGTAGAAGACTTCTTTTTATTTACAAAAAGGATACAACTTAAAAAAAAAATATGTTACTTTTATAAAAAGTACTATGATCTCTTTGAAAATTTTAGGAACAATACAAATGCTATTTGCAGACCGACTTAAATTTAGTTTACTTTTAATGATTAATAGAATAATCTCTCTTATATCTAATTCATTTATAATAACAATTCGAAAATCAATTTTTTTTTAATTGTGTCACTTTTAAAATAAGAAAACGAAATGCTCAATATAAATGCTCAATAAACAGTAATATGTTTAATTATGATTCAATTATACAGTAGCGTTATATTTTTAATAACGTAGAAAATACGAAGATCTTTACTAACGCGCTTTATATGAGAATTTCCATAAACCTCCAATCATACATAAATTTAATTATCAAATTATAACTGCTTCAGTAATGAAATTACTCGATACACTAATGAAGTGTTGAGAGAAACGCTTGCGGGCGAATAGCACAGCTGCTTCGCCTTTAATTATTCTGGGCGCGTGAATTTTACAGATACCTACCCATCTATTGGTCCGTAGAGAGAAACTGCCACTAACATGGTTTTCCACACGAGAAGAAAGTGTTTTCCATACACGCATTCGCACTTAAGCACGCACGCACGCACGCACGCGGTTTCCTAGTAGGTGCGTTTCTGTGGTTTATGTGAGTGCGAAATGTGAAATTCAGAGTATACTGGATCACGCAAGTGAGAACTTTGTTCGCGAGTCATTAACGCGGGGCCCAGGGACGTTTTTCTGCCTCAGGATGTGTTTTTAGCGGTTCGAGCCAAGCCGAGGCGAGATTTACTGGGCGATAGCATTCAACCGTGTGTAATTGATGTCATTAGTTCGCTGGGAGTAACCGTTGCACAATTGGCGCGCGCTCCAAATGTTTATCCGGAGTTACCGGCATTGCCGGAAACGCTCGTGTTCGAGACCACTACCGAGCTAGCTCTTCATCTTCCGCCCATTTACGTAAGCGAAATCCTATGGTACAACCGGAGCCGAATACATTAATTAACTCTTTTGGGCAATCAATGTTGCTTTACCATTGAGCTATTGAATGCTGCTGTCAACAATCTCGCATTTCACATTTACAAAAAAAAAGTTTCGATAATATTATCACGTAATTATGGGAAACGCACTCTCTCTCATACGCACGATGAAAGACGCTAGAAGAATATATTAATCATATGAAAGATACGGAGCTATAGAATAAATTTGCAGCAATAAATGTGCCAATCAAATAAACACATTACTTTCGCTTTCATGCGCCAGCGTACTGTAATACTTATCGATGTCCGACAACCGTTTGATTGCGGTCCATCCTTCGTCAGGTATTACGAATCGTGACGAATGAATTTTTTTTTACGCGTATAGGAACATCTACCGAGAGTACTGCATAAAATTCACACGTTATAAATGTCGGCAGCTCGATGTTCGACAAATAAAAACTTCGCGTTTCGCTTTCATTATATCATGTCTTAGTCATAAGTATTCACTTTCTGTTTTTTTTTTGCTTTTTGCTGAAGGGAGATAAAGAATAAAATAATAAAATTTCTTTGGTAACTATCACTTTATTGTATAAAGAGTAATAAAGAATAATTGCTTTATTGTAAATCAGTATTGTTAAATCAGTTATTTAATAGCCATTTTAAGATAATAGAAAAATGGATATCCTTTTATAATAAAAATTGATTATTACATTTAAATAATTAAATATTATATTAGTTATTTTTACGAACTTTCTTACTTCAAACTCACCTTTTTACATTTTTCTTTGAATGGAAAAAAGATGCATGTATTATTACTCTGCACAACGATTTGATATTTCTAAATAAATAGGGATGAGAAATTTTGAAGTTTTACATACAATTCGTACAAACTTCAGCATATATCTAGTTTTTATTTATTAATATTTTTTTCTTGGAATTCTAAAACATCTGCTCATAATTATAGTATCTTCCATTGTGTGATCTTTTTAAAATTTTTTTTTCTAAAAATATAATTTAGTTTCGATTGATTCTCTACATGCAATGTTGCAATTTCAATAAATTAAAGTATCTTCTTGAGATAAATAGGTACATATGTTATAATATACCAAATCACTTTTTCTACATTATATTTATTGCATAAAGTATTTTACTAAAAATATGTCTTATCTAATTATGTATGAAATAGTAAATAAAATTGTACCGTGTATCATTATTGCATTACAGCTTTATTTTTTGAATGATCAATATTAGTATTAGAACAAACGTTTAAATATAATAATAATTTTAAACAGTTTTATAAACATTATTTTGCATTCAAATATTATTTCACAGTATATAAAGTAAAAGAAAATAAATTTATGTAAGTTATGTAAAGAGATACGCAAGTCTAAGAGGAACTCTTAACGTAAGAGGAACTAAGCACTTTTATCCAAGCAACTTGTTCAATCAGTGTATTCACTTCAATCGATTTATTGAAACGATCGTTGAAAGTGAATTGTATAAATTCGATGTATGCCATAGATTGCCTATCCGGGTGCTCTACATCCAATCAGGTATCTAGTCCCGTTGTTCTGCACGATCACTGACTGCGTTACGTCATTGATCCGTGCACTTGGTGTATCTCGTCACGATCGTAAAATATCGATGCAGAACGGACAGTCACGGTTCACATTCATAAATATCCTTACAAGGAACGAATAGACTAAAAAGAAATTTATTCAGATCTTAATACATATTTCTTTGAACAATACTAAGTAAATTTATTTATAGTAAATAAATATTTACTGAATAAAAAAATGATAGTTAAATAAAATTAATGGTTCTTCTCTTATCAAATAAATAAATAAATATTTACATTTAGTAAATATTTATTTAAAATAATTCAAACAAATTTATTAAAACAAATATTTAGTTTTTTTTTATTAAGTCGCATATACAGAAAAAAATTATTTTTAAATTAACCATAATATATTCATATATAAGCAAAACTATTATAATCTTTCTTTAAAGATTTTAGTCATGATTTGATCAAATTTGTATTGATTTTTAATTGAGCAAATTAAATTAAATTAAAATTAAAGTCTTGAATTGAATACAAAGTAACTTGCATCAAAATTTAATTAAATTAAGACTATCTTTGAAACAAGATTATATGACAATACTTTTACTTATATATGAATATATTGTGGTTGATTTAAGAATAGTCTTTTTTCTATGTAAGCACACGGGCGTGCGGTACTTTTATCTTGCAATCGCAAGGAGTGAAGAGAGTAACAATGTCAACGATGTAAATTACGCGCATGTCTTCCCACATATCGCCGATCATGCGTGAAAAGAATTATGCGAACGATTGAAAATGAATAGGAGAAGAGTCGGTTCCCGTAGTTGCATCGTGTAGTGATGCATTTTATTCCGTGCAGCTCAAGTGAGGGAGTAATTATTGTTGCATTCTTCAAGTATCTCTCGTGTTCTCATTTAGTTGTCATTAAGTGAGCGGAGTTCCCTCAAAGACATTTCATTTACGATCTACATTCCTACTAGTCATTTATATCAAGGGATACGTTTATCGAAAGGTACAAACTTCTTTAAAAATATTCCACAAAATATTATATAAAATAATAACTACATAAAATAATTAATACGTTAAAACCACTTTGTGGTTTAATATTCAAATAAAAATTTTAGTTTTTCAAATTTGCATAATCGAAGTTCTACTGTGTGTTTTTTTTCTTATATAATATATGTAAAACATTTAATGTGAACGGGGACACGCAATTATCGTATCATTATTTCGTGTTAGATATAAAAAAAAATAAAGATATTTGATTTATTTGATTTGTAAAAAAGGCGAAGTCCATGTTTGTTATAGCGGTCTGTCGCTTAGTTAACCAAGATTACGACACTCTCTTTGTTCTTATCTCAATCTGCACGCCTGAACGGAGATCGATTTAACATGGTTTATCATTGACAAGAAATGTTTCCTGAAAGTAGACTTTTATCACGCCAGGGATTATTTCTCACACCGCAAGTATTTCTCTCGTATATATGAATGAAGGTCGTGATACATAAAATTGTCGGTATGCAATTCTTATAACTTTCCAAGAAATTGTTTATCTTAGAATAATTAGATTATCATACTATATGACAGTTATAAGCTACTCTATTCATTAAAAATTAGAAATTTGTATTAAATTTGTATTAAAAATTAGAAATTTAATTATTTTCAAAGAATTCTCAAAATGTCTTTAATACGCACACAATTAAATTACTAAACTCATGCAAAAATTTACACTTATCGTAATAAAACGGTTTATTAATCTTTACCATTTTAATGAAATTTACCATTCATGAAATTAATCTTTCATTAATTTCATTATTTTTTGGTCGTTTTTATAAGAGATCAAAATTATTTTGAATAAAAATAAATTCAGCGAAGACTTGATATAAAATTCGAAAGTAGTACAGAAATTAAATTCGATTCTTAGTATTCACTCAAATCTCGAATATCTCAGTATTCCTTAACGGTACTATCGCGTTGATGTTTAAAGATCGGTATTCAGTTCCGCCATACTTTGACCATATAATTTAAAATTGCCGATTTTTAAAAAGCCAGCTTTATATCGGCTATAATTAGCGATTAATTGACGTGTACCTCGTTAAGCAGTATGCCTGTTATTTAACAGGTTTCTATTGTCCTCTAAACAAAGCGGCTTTTTATCACTTGAGCGATGGAGTCCGCACTTATAGATGGGATAATAATTATCCTAATAACATCCTTTGGAATTTCAATCATTTATTCATAAGTCTTTTCTCGCAAATTCGAATTTTTGTTGCAAAATTATTCAAACAGTTAAATATTAGTATAATTATAATGTTGAGAAGGAAACTTATAGTGTCAAATTTTGATTTTAATAAAACTTTGTATATATGTAGATTACATAAATAATTTTCATTAAAAAGAAAATTGCAACTAATAAACAATTTTAAAAAGTGAAATCATGTCTTATATAAAGCAGTTCGACTTTTTTGTTGTATCTCAACAGCCATTCAAGATATCAAAAATATTTTACATTACAGAATATACATATAATAAAGTTATTTCTATTTATCTTTAAAAATTTTATGTATTAATATTTTTAGAGAAAATAATTCAAAAAATATGAATTTAAAAAATAATTATTTTTTTTTAATACTATTGACATAGATAAATAGAAGTAATTTCATTGTATAAAACAATTGTGTAAAACAATTTTTAGACCTTAAATAGTTTTTGAGATATAATGAAAAAAGTTGAAAACTGCTGTACATATACATGTAAGGCATAATTTCATCCCTTAAACCATTTGTTGGTCGCAACTGATTCACTAAATTCATCTACTTATATAACTTGCATGTATATAAAGTTTTATTAAAATCAGAATTTGACACTTCACAAGATTTGTGAGTTTATATCCGTATATCGAGAATTATATTTGTAGCTATATCACTCTCTAGCAGTTCTAATTATTACAACCGTCATGGTCGATAATCATCTCTCATCTTGGCCGGAGTCATGTTAGTTATCGCGTACGTAGCCCATAATTGCACATTAATTACAATTTTAATTAGTGTAAAAGAGATTTACACATACCGTAGTTCTCACATTAATTATATTTCTCACATTTTATGCACTTCCTCCACAGTTAAAGAAGCATTAATTTCAAGTTTGTCAACAGATGAAAAGAAGAGTGATGAAGTACTCTGTACTTCTCTATATAGTTTATATGCTTCAAAAATTAATTAACTTGTAATAATTCCGTTATTAAGATACACTTAATCTTATTAAATTATAATTAAGAACTAATTATTGTATGAAGAAAATGAGATATTCAAAGATGCATTATCACAGATTATTACTTTAAAGTATTCAGATTATTAAAGTATTCAATTATAAACATTTTCTTCACAAAATATGTTTTTTTGTTTATAAAAAAAAGGATACTTTTACTTGACACCTTCATTTCACCATTTAAATGTTTCATTAATTTAAAAAAAAAAATAGTGCCGTAAATTTTATCCCAATATCACGCGTCTGCCTTCCAGGCAAAACATTTCTCCTCACGTTAATGTCATTTCAAGATGAACAATTAAACATATCGTGATAAAAAAAAAGGAAGATGCTATTTATTGCAAGCTAAACTTTCACGCAAACAAAAAGTCAGCATATCTATAAACCGAGGTAAAACGGCGAAACACTTTTTCACGAAATTCAGATCAGTGAAAGTACTAATTGATTTATAGTGCTATGTATACGTATTTTAACTGTTTAGTTTTATTTTCTCGTAGTTCACATACAAGAACATATAAAAACGGCACAATTTTTTTAATCTTTTACGGTTTCCTCGACTGTACATGACTATATATGACTTTCTTTTCTTCATTTTCAGTGTATTATTACGTTTTTTGAAAAAAATTCTATAATATAAAAATATTTTTTTTGCTTATCGTAATCGTTATTATCTCGAATACGTATGATAAGATATAGACAATAATTAGTGACTTAAAATTTACATATTTTGTAACTCAACGAACATGTTATGTACATTTGCTTAATATGTATAAGCAAATATAAAGAAAACATGTAAATACTTTAATATTATTACCTAGTACCTTTACCTTGCAGAAGATATAATATATTAAATGCAGAAACTAACTATTTTGTTGTTTGTTATCTCTCTTTTGCAAAGGCTTTTTAATTTTGATATTTATGGATAAAGAATATTATTTAAGCAGATAAAAAAATATTCATAAATGAAGTATAATTTTACTTATGGATATTTAAGATATATGTATCTTTTTATTTACAAGATGTCAGATAATGAAAAATTGAAAAGTTTATGTTTCCTAAGGATCTTCACTCACAATTATCACTTGGTAAAAGTTATAACTTTCTGTTTATTCAATAAACGCCCTCCCTATTTTCACATAGATAAGAATTAAAGCGCCGTTCCTTTCAACTAGTTTATTTATGAATATGCGCTGCACGTATTGCGTGCGTAAGTAACGATTCTTTCGTATAGATAAGAAATACATTCAAATTCTAAGCAAAAGATATCCGCTCTCCTGATAAACAAATTCAACTTTGGAGCAGTGCTTCTCAAACTTAATGTGTTATTAATCTTTGAGGATATCATAAATCTCACTTCTTTGCAATTAGCACAAATAGACTTCGTATTGATCATTATTGAATGCTTTTATATTTTTTTCATATCTGTTAATCACTAAAAATAAATAAAAAAGAAATAAATTTTTTATATCTGTTAATAACTAAAAATAATCAGCTTTAGGCTTTAAATTCACTACAATTCTAAATATGCAAAAAGTGACTACAATATATGTATGATTAATTTTCCATAAAAAATGACACTATATTATACGTTGAAACGTGTAAATGCATTTTTGTATGCAGTATAGTGTATATTTTTACACGGAAAACAATCGCATATATATATATATACTATAGTCACTTTTTACAATTAGTTTGCAAATTATTTCTTTATCTATGTGTTTACTTTTTTTACATTTTTACTCTTTCATATATATTTATAGAGTGATAATATTTGAATATTATAGTCTATTTTTTAAAAATATAATTTCTTATTTTCTATCCTCTTACAGAAATTTAATATATTAAAATAAGTAATTTCCAATATTAAATTGATCAGTATTAAAGTAGTTAATTAAATCCGAGGGGATTTTCCGTAACAGTTCGTTGGGGCCAGCGACCGCTTTGAAAAGCACTGTTATATAGACAACGTCCTTGCGCGGCAAGATATGCGTGAGAAAAATCGGGAAAGCAATCGAGGCTTATCGAGCAGCGCCGCTCGATTCCGTTCACCGCACCGGTTTGCGCGACACCGATTCGTGCGGCCGGCAAACGAAACCCGGCACGTTTCAGACCAGCCGGCCGAATAAACCGGCTAAAAAGTGCAATGGCAGGTTAAAATCCCAACAAGGCAATTTACATCGTTCCGCTAGGTGCGTTAATAGATTCCCTTTCAATTTCTATCGGAAATCGCCGCTCGGGATGCCGATAAAGCGGTGCAACGAGGCAGCGGTGGTAAATAGACAGGCGGAAACCCCACGATCTCGAGAATCTTCACGAGGAGAAAGAGACCAGTACGAATGCACATTAGAATGCGTCGCGTGCCGGTGCAAAACGCATTTCACTAGTAGGTACGCTCGACAAGAGATGCGCAATCGAATTGATCGCTTTCGTCTTGGTTAAAGTGCAGCGCCTGTCACTGAGTATAGCGTACTTTTTCGTTATTTCCTGTTTTGAGTAACGCTTGCCAAAATTTATCATTATACACGGAAAAAATAATTATACGAAAAAAGAAAACGATTTTGCTAAAAAATTTAAAAATTTAGTTAGCCTTATACTGAACCAAAACTGTACGTAAATACAATAAAATATTTATTGAATTATAAAAAAATAATAAAAATTGGTCCAATGAATTCTCATAATGATTTAGATTATAAAATTATTACTAGAATTCATTGCAAGAATTAATGTATATTTATATAAATGAATCCATAACGATATATTGTATGAATGAATTAATTTATATTAAGTCGGACATTGAGTCGGACATTGATTAATCATCATTCATTGAACTAAAATGACTAAAATTTTTTCAGTGTAATAAATATTTTATGTATTTCTGAGAAATTTTTGGACAGTTCTTAGATTTTTAGACTGATTTTTACTCTGATTTTTACTCTGTGTAGTGACTAAGAAGTAAAACTATACTTACAATTAGAATCCTAATCTAGATGAAACTCTTCGCCTGCAGTTACTGCGCACAAAAAATGCGCAAAATCTGAATCTATTTGCTGAATAAAAACAGGACAATAAATAAACTACGCAGTGTTTTAATAATAATCTATTAAATTATTAATAATAATATTCAATAATAAATGATTCAAATAATTTAAAATCAAAACAAGAGACTACAAACCGAGCTGTATATTTAATGCTAAATTTTTGTAAATATTATGACTCATTGTTTATAAAAATTTAATATTAAATATCCAGCTTGATTCGTAGTTCCTTGTTTTGATTATTAATAATAATTTAATAAAATTATTAATAATAATAATATTAAATTACTAATAATAACCTATTTAATTCTAAACAACTACATTGTCTACACAAATATTTTTATCAGGAAAACTATTTTATTGAATAAAACTATCAGCTTTTGTTCATTTCCTACGCAGTATATTGTTACAATTAATGAAAATACAGTAATACTAGACAGTAACACTATTATAGATGAGTATCTAAGAAAACTATATTTCTAATATTTTTACCAAGGAATTTGAATTTGAAAATAATTTTGTCGAACCATCAAAATAATTATAGGATTCTCAAACTGATTGTTAGACTGTTAAAACTTTCTGCAGCATACAATGTCATCAACATTTAAAGCACAAAAGAAGTTACACTGAAAAGAATTTCGGATTGAAAATGGACAGAATTTTTTGATTAAATTTATTAGAATTCTAGTTGAGATAACCGGAATTTTGGTTGATACAATATTTCTGGTAAAATGTACTAAAATTCTTATTTTTACCAAAATAATTATATCAATCCGAATTCTAATTATCTCAATTAGAATTCTAGTAGATTTAACCAGAAAATTCCGATTCATCCATTTTCCACAAAATTATTATTTAATAATAATTAATTATTATTTAATTTTTCTCAGTGTAACATTTTCAATAAGGTAGAATTTTTCCGAGGTCTTTTTAAGTGAGTCTTTATCTAACAGAAGCTTTTTCTACGTTTCCAATTTAAATATATCCATATAATCTATGGAAAAAGTACGTTATCTTTTTTTGTGATCTTATCTTTTTTCGCGATGATTACCATGACATTACGGACAGCTCTATCTTCCAATAGTTTTAACGCGTTATCTTTCGGACATGTTAAATAGATATAAAGTTCTACTCACTGAATCATCGCCAATCGAGTCATTATCAATAGATGGATCTTTGACCGTTGGCTTTCTCGCCGTCTGTGCCGTGTTCTTTTCCTATTTTCCATCAACCATGACGCGATAGACGGGCTATCCGTCGGGGAAAAGTGTCCCAGTGTATGTGACGATTGCTATTCGGGATCACACCAATGAATACAAACATCGTCATACCTGTCCCGCCATGACGAATCCTTTTAATACGCTCGAACCCACGGACAAGCGTAGCGAGTTTCCGCGTTGCGCGGGCGACTCATCGTCGATTCTTAATGAGATCTGAAGGACAATTGAGATTGTGCTACCGAAGAAAAAAACAATCGTATTTGGCCTGTATGCGGCTGATTAAAAACATTAATCGATTCGAAGACGCGCACCACACACGATTATTGTTACTATGTTCTAATTAACCACGCATAAACAAATTTCCATGATCTCGTGATTAATCAATTAAATGGCGTTATATTATTAATTGCTAATAGTGCGACTTCATGATATAAGCAATTCGAGAAAATAAATTTTTAAAAAATAACTCGTTTAGAAAATGTATATGTAATATTATTTTAATAAAATTGAAATAAACAATTAGAATGTCAATAACAATTTTCAAGTAAATTCTTTTTGAAAACAAAGTAATTCAAAAATTATTCTGTAAAAACTCTAACTACACGTCGTAACTTGATACTTATGATTATATTTGTTGTTGTTTTTATCATTACCATAATTACATTATAGAAACAATTTGTGTGAGATAAGACACGTGTCTAGTTGGAAAAGTTAAGAATGTATATGTCACAACTCAAATTTGCAGATTAGACATATACATTTTTGAAGAAATAATAAATTAAATCAAATTTTTCATATATATCAATAAAATTTTAATAAATATTTGTGTAAGAGTTCATTTAGATCAACTTGTTAAACGTTTAAAAGTTACTTACCCAAAACTGCAGCAAGATATAATAACTACCTTGCATAAGTCAATAAAAGCCAAATAATTAATCGTTTTGTTTTTTGCAATTGATTTCAGAGTATTTTTGACACAATTATTTTTACTGATATTGGCTAGTAATTTTCGCTCATACTTTTAACTGATATTGTACAGCAAAGCATTCTTAAGCAAATGTTTCTTTGGAATTTAGGTAGTCTTTTTTATATGTTTCACGACACATATCCATTTTTATCTATTGCAGGTAGCCTTCGAGCATCAGTGATAATGACACAATTATTTATTAATTATACGCTTATTATTACCCTAACTTGTGAAGGTACGTTTAATAACAATAAGTATTTTACCATATAATTGATAAATAATTGTGTTCTTATCACCGGTGCTCGAAGGTTACCTGTAACAGATAAAAATAGATATGTGCTATGGAAATATATAAAAGAACATAGCATATGTGAAATGAAATTGTAAAAAACAATTATGTTTTGGCCTCTTAAATAATTTATAGCTTTACTAATTATGAATTTCAATTATAACTTTTAGGAATATTTTGAAAATTCTTGAATACTCCTACCATGCCAATAAATCATGTAAGTTGTTTGATTATTGCTAACACATTACACATTAATTAATCAAATAATTTTTAATATTACATGTATATATACTAGAATAATTTGAACGTAAACAGTTGGAATAAATTCTATCCAGTCAGCTCATTCAGGAACTTGTTTCCTGAAAGAGGAAGAAGCGCTACTACAAATGTATGTACGTCAAGTAAGATTAATACTTGATAAATATCTAAAAGAAAATGACTATGCGTTTTAAATAATACAAGGTAAATAATTATCATTATTTTCAACATTAACATAGCAAGTGTGAAGTAAATATAGCATTACGATCCTATTTTAAGCATTGCATTGATGCTATACTTAAGTTGGTCAAACTGTAGACTGAAAAAAATGGCATCCTTTTGACATATGTAATTGTCGCGAGATTAGACAGTTGTCGACCGACAGTGCCGATCGAAAGTTGGTCGCGATTTTCGCAAGCGCGAAATACCGAGCATCATACCAGCTGTAGAAAGGGAAGTGCCAAGGTAAGACAATCTAAGAGCCAGTGAATCGTTTGCTCATTGCCAAGGTACGTCAAGGTACTTGAAGTCTGGGTGTGCCGGGACCGTCATAATCGAAATAGTCTTGAATACGCGGGTGAAATCGAAAGGCAGGAGCAAGGAAAGTGCGCAATTCCGATATTGCACAGCATGTGTCGGTGGCTGCGCCACATCGCAGTGTACGCGCGTTGGAGTACGCGGTCGCCAAACGGTGCGACGAGACCGAAAGAGCCTTGAGTAAATTCCACTGTAACGTTCACCAGCGTGTGTACTCAACTGATGCTTTATTCTTTATCTAGTTTTAATATAAAATGTATAACATTTTACCTTTTAAAAGTTTGTCAACCATTCCATATTCTTATGAACTTTTTGAACGCATAAATTAAAACAACATAAATTTAAGTCAAAATAATTCCACTTCTCTAGATTGCATCCAGAAATACAAACTCATATGATAAATGAAACTTTATATTAATTAGATATATAAAATATTAATAGTTTGGCAATAGTTATTTTTGTCATAGTATTATTTTTTGGAATTTCTTGATTAATATTAGTTATTTCTGTCTCTTTTTTTCTCTATAGACTTAGATATGATATATAAATCATTCAAATTCAAAAAAGTGCTTAAGACTTTCTTTACATCCTATAAAGTATCGCATCGTAATTTAACTAGTCCACATCTGTTTTTTAGCATATGTTCATTCTATTATTCTCACTTGGAAACAGTAATAGTAACGGGTTACATTGACGTTCGCCAATTTTCACCTCGACCTTGTCCATACATCATCAGACTGTCCCTCATGGGTTTTTCCCACGTGAATAAAACCGTGTTGCGGAAGTTGTGTTGATCTTTCCTAAGAATAGGCACACGACGCCCATAATTTCTGCTTGTTCCGATCGTAACGCAGACAAATAGCCAGACGATTTTGCGGTATCCTAGACCAGTTTATACGCGAGACACGCGGAAAGAGAACCGGGAGAGAACCGAGCGGAGTCAGCAAAGTCAGCGACAGCGACAGCCCGATCTTGGATTGCTCGCGCGCGCGAACCCCACCTAAAACCCCCTTCACCTTCGTCGACCGCGATCGGCGCGCGCGAATACGCGAAAGAGGGGAAATTTTCAACGTCATCGTTTCGCGAACTCGAGAAGTTCGTTACCGTCGCACGCGACGTTCGTCGGACTTGTATTCGTCGACAATAGTATTCACCGCCTGGGCAAAATCGGGGGACTTCGCCACCTACTACGCTTGCCTACTTCACCACCCGATCTCCATCAGCCACCTTTCCCTCTGTCTCTCTCTCCACCTGAGAGATATAACCACGTCCGCTGCCACCGCCGCCGTCACCGATCTGAAAAGGAGGTGAACGCGCGCGAGAGAGTACCATTGGGCAAGGAATTGGGGCAGGAGCCAATGGTAAGGAGCGCGAGGTGGAGCGATAGGTTTTAAATAGATGTGCAGGATTCGTGCGTGGATACGAGAGGAAAAGTTGACGGTGACCGATATCGCGGAGGTACTGCTGGGATTAAAATTCGGGTGATAAGAGTGTGGGGGCCCATTGTGCGGCGGGTAGTAGCACAACCTGCCCAGAGACTACAGTATACTATCCGTTCATTGTGGTGGTAGTTTCCTACCCGAGGGATACACACGACCGCGGTGTGAAACGTACCGAGAGGAGTGACGGTCCTGCTGATAGAGCGGCGAGCACAAAGTACGTCTCAGTCGACGCTGAGCCAGCAGTGCGCTCAGCAGATCCGCTCGAGGCGGTAGAGAGTCCTGAGAGAGTCGTCTACGATCTCGTTTAACCGTTCTCTCTTTTCTCGAATTCGGTACCCTCGGTTAAAGGGCGGCCATGAGGTTCTACGGCTACCGGGCACTCGTCGTGCTCGCGACAGTGCTTGCCCACATGACCGGCACGTTCGCCGGACACGACAAACGTCAAGCAGCCAGTGACAGGAGCGGTGAGTCATCTTCTTCGCTTTGGTTCTTTCTCTCTTTCTCTCTTTCTCTTCTTATCTTCTGCTTTCGCTACTTGCCCGTGTTCTTTTCTTCTCCCATCATCAACGACCCCTTCTACCTTCATCACATTCGCGCGCCGCTCGTTGCGCCTCCTTCGTTTTGCCATCTGCTTTTTCTTCTTCTTCCTTTTGCGATCAACACGCTGTAGAGTCCATCGAGTCCATCTTGATCTCTTTCTGACACTCTACTTTTTCTCAGACACTCGTCCTCTATCATATTTTCCTGTTCTCTGTCATATTTCTTTTTATTCTCCTTTCTTTCTTATTTTCTCATTATTTTCTTTAGCTTTCTTAAATTACTATGGTATATTTTTGTCTTATCTTCTTTTTACTCCTCTTTTTATATTCAATATATTCTTTTTATTTTTGGAGATTTAATTTTTAATTTGTATTTATTGTTTTTTTTTTTACTTATAATTTCTATCTATTTTTCCTGTCGAGTAGATCAAATCATTTGATATCATTCTTCTTTCTCTTTTATCTCTTATTCTTTCATTTTTTGGTTCACTTTTGCTTTCTTTTTCTTTTTTCTCACGTATTTACCTTCTTAATAATTAACCTTCCTGCTTACGCCATGATTATATAGATGTTCAAGTAGCTCTTGGTGGTTGCGATAATATTGATAAGTAAAGTGAAGTGTTGGGTTGTGCAAAATGCGTAGGAAGATGACAAGTATGCAAGTGAATCACGGTGTTGTGTCTATCGAACATTGATTTAGTTGGCGAGTTAAATGTCCCGAGACGGAATATAATGAAGCTAACGTAATCTGATGTGTTATATATTGTGCTTGTGGTTTACCGCGCTATGTTGCACAAAGAAATTTGCAAGCAATATCTTCACATACGTTCGGCTTTCGATACACGACATCGATTTACTTTTGCACTAGAAAAGTATGTAGAAGAAAAAATATGAATACGAAAATACATAAAATGTATTATATTTATATTACTTTTGCATTAGAAAAATATATAAAATTTTAATATTTTTGGCTTGTATTCTTGAAAAAAATCTAAAAAAAAACTTTCTTTTTTTTAAATGATTTGTAAAATGAAAAATATGCCACAGAAAAGTAATTATAATTTAATTAATATAAATATATAATACATATATTTTTTATAGCTACGATTCTCTCAATTAATATCTTTTTTATATTAGCATTATTTTTATGCAAAAATTTCGAGCTGTACCACATATCTTGACTCTTGGAGTGTTCTCCACGCAATAGCGGTACTTAGACTGAGAATTTATAAGCTGGATTTATGTAAATAAGACCTTCAGTGAAGATAAAGTAAATCGTTAAATACATATAGTCAAGTATATATATTATATTCAACATATTATATTCAATTATATTATATAATTATAATTTAATATTCTTACGAATCTCTATACGAATTTTGTTATTATACATATATCTTAACATGCTTGTGCTTTTTTATTTTATTAGAAAATACATATTCCAAAGATGAAAAAAATTTGAAAAATGTTATAAAAATTATAGAAAATTTATAGAGTTACGATGTTTTATTTATCAAAATAAGTCGAAATAAATTAAACGGACTAGAATAGACTATAAGTACAATGAATCAAATCTTAAGACTACACACGATTTGCAAAATGTGATAATAGTTTATGATTTTTTAGTCACTATTTCATCACATATTTTGCGAATTTTATCTTAAAACTTTTATCTATTCTTTATCTTTTGTTAAAAAAATTTGTTATTAAATGTATTGAAAAGATAAAATGGCACATGTGATACGTACATGTGATACACTACGTTACGTCGACTACACCGTTACTAGCTTCGACTAGCGTCGACTAGCTTTGACAAGCTATTTCTCTTTCACGATTTAAGTCAAGGAATTATAACAACATAATTTCCGAATTAAAGAGCACTCGACATAGATTCGTTGAAAAATGATAACTTCCGCAAAGATTTGGGTCGATAGTTGATTTTCAAGCAATGCCTCTTTTAAAGACCAATTTAAAGTCAAGTCGTAACTGTAAAATGTAACAGACTCATGATCACTACCTATGAAAATAATTGCTGTGACTAATTGCTGTACTCAAGTGGCAATTATTTTTGTAGCTAACAGCCGCTGATATAGCCGGCTCTTTATATTTCAACTGCGATTAATCCGTATATCGTTCTTGTCTTCCGATAGGTATTTCACACCAAGAAATTGTACTTTCGGTTTTTAATACGATCGATCGTAAAGAATTCGACATGTCCTATATATAATACAAAACTGGACATCGATAATGCAGCCTTGCGTGACAATTGCAATTAACTGATAGAGATTGATGATGATGGAGAATGGCAGAGAGAAAGTAGCGAGTTCTTACGCGCATCTTTAGTAAGACATAAATTCCAACGCGTTTAATGTAGGGTGAAATGACAACCATTGTGTTACAATACTAAGAAAATAATTTTGCATATTAGATATGTTTAAAAATAAATAGTTGATTGTAATCGCAATGCTCGTTTAAAAATACTGCTAAAGAAGGTAATTAACTTAAAAAATAATATTGCGCTTGTATGTATTCAAAATAAATGAGAAAATAAATGAGAAAAACACCTCATTAAAGTTCAACGAGCAAATTTAAGATGTTAATTTATTAAAAATTTTATTATTACAAAAAGATGTAATTAGTCGCTCGAATTTTCCATAAGATCTATTGTACTTTACTATTTATATTATCATATTATTAGTAATAATATTTATGATACATTTTGCGTAATATAAATAATTATTTTTTCAAAATTATAAATTACTCTTCATATAATGTATTGTTTTTATTTAAGTAATTTATATCAATTTCTAATAATATCTTGATATATTCAAATATTCCTGATAATACCTGCTTATTTCTTAAAATTTCCATATAGTTTATTTTAATAAAATTAAAATATTATAATATATTAATTATATATCAATTCCTAATATCTTGACGTATTCAAATATTCCTGATAATACCTACTTATTTCTTAAAATTTCCATATAGTTTATTTTAACAAAATTAAAATATTATAATATTCCTGATATTTAAGAAATAAGTAAGTATTATCAGGAATATATTTAAATACATCAAGATATTATTAGAAATTGATATAAATTACTTAAAATAAAGACAATATATTATATGAAGAGCAATTTATAATTTTGAAATAATAATTATCTATAACATTATGCAAAATGTATTATAAATATTATACTAATAATATGATAATATAATAGTTTTTGCTCAGCATTTTTAGGAAAAGACATTGTCGTTTTTTAATTTAAATAGTAAAGTACAATAGATCTTATGCAAAATTCCAACGACTCGTCGATATATCGGGGGTTCGATCGAGAAAATATATTCGATCGTTTGGTAAGTTTACCGAGAACAAAGTCGTGACCGAAACACATCAGTTCTCTCCTTCGAGCCTCCAGCATAATTCGTTACTTTGTTATCGGTTCGTTCCTTCCCGCAATTTAAGCATAGTGCATCTCGTAAATTTGGTTAGATAGAACAGCACGGATTGAATCGATGGCAGTTCGTACATCCTAAATTGGTCGATCTCAATTACCGCGAAACATGAACGTCGAACGATCACTTCCAATCTGGGAATTCGGACACGTTTTCTGCGAAATGCTCGCCTAACACATCGGAATGTTTTAATTATGTTGCTGCTACATATAACTTTTATAATAAATCAAAGCAAATTAAAAATGAAATTATGATTTTCTTGACACTCGTTAAAGTTTCTCGTTTACTTAATTCCACAATGAAAATCTTAATTCTACTGACGTAAAATTTCAAAATTTTTATTTTGAAACTTTCAAAAATTTTTCATTTTCGGAATTAATTCAACCACTTTTCTCGCATTTATAAACATTATTTTTACGTACGCACGTATTTTGATATTATGAAATGAGAATAAATTAATTAAGAAAAATATATATATAATATTTTATTTTCGGTCGCAGCGAATCTTAGTGCTAATAATAATATTATACGTAAATTTTTACGTTTTTCAGTTTTATAAACTTAATTTTATTTATTAATTTTGTACACTACGCTTTAATTCGGTTTGTTGGACTTGAAATGCGATCACAAATTGAAACTAAAATATTTGAATATCTCAAATTAAATTGATGATTAATTTAATAATAAGAACATTTCAATCTAAAAAATATTGTAATTGCAAGAAAATCTAGATATGAATGTGGATATAAATAAGTTTTAAGTGATAATTTCTCATTTTAACACGTACAAATTAACGTGAATAAATTAAATGCAAGTTTTTGCTGCGTCGCTATGAACTGAATTGAAAACAGCTGATGTTTTCGGTGCCTCAATTACGGTTTCCCAGACTTGGAAACATGTACTATGAACCTCTCGAATACGTTCGATTGCTATTGGGGTCTTCGAAACAAGTTCGGCGCGTGGAATTGCTAGTGTTCTAGCATAGCGCCTTCGTCGTTGGCATTGCCAGCAGAAATGGCTTTTCAACGAATGACTGGCGGCATGCCAGTGCATATAACAGTTCACCGTGGACTACCTAAGTAACTTGTTCACCTACATGCAGCAGCCGTTCACACGACACGAGATCCTTCCGCTCGTGCCTTCGTTATTGCCTTACTTTGTCGACTGTCTGTCGGTACGTAATGCCAAACTCGATTGCTGTCCCAAATTAAATCACTCAATCATGCAAGAATCGAAAAATATTTCTTCGAAGTACAAGCGAAGTTTTATATATCTCATGTAGTTGCATTCTGTTTTAAATTTATTAAAATAAACAAATAATACATCGCATAAAGCATAAAGCAAAAATTTTTAAACCATCTTGCCCGTTTCTATCAATGCAGTTTAACTTTAATCTCGATTCAACTAATTCTTCATCTTTTTAGAATAAGAAAAAGGTGAAGAGTAAGTTGAACCGAGATTAAAGTTTTAATCCATATTGGTAGAAACGGGCATTAACCGAATAAAACATGTCAAATTAAAAGGAATATTGTTTCGATATTTGATTAGAAATTCGTTTTTTTTTTAATGAAATAGATCGAAAAATAATTTATTTTTTTATTTTGAATATACCTCATTTTAAAAAAACTTAGAAACTTGACACTGAATTTTATTAATGTATTTATCGACAATTAAGCTGTAAGAACGAAAAGTGTAAAACCTCGAGTCATTAATTTACAGACCGGTTTCAGGAAAAATTCGTAAGTCATCTGTAACTTATATGAAACCTCTTTCTCGTTAAATAAATGTCTACAAAAAATTTATGTTAGAAGTTGAGAGAAACCACAAGTGAAATTGATCACTTTGCAGAAAAATATATTTAATCGTATTTTATTCAAATTAATTGCCAGATAATTAATCAGTTAGATCTTCTTTCTAAGGAAAAATATAAATTTTAGCTTAAACTTATTTTGCGAAGAAGGAAAGTGAAGACTTTATAACAAATGTATATTAAAAGATTTTATTTATAACATACCTGTGTTTAGACATAAAAAATATATTGTATATAAAAGAGATTTTTTTTAGATACATTATTATGCAGTTTTTCTCTCTCTCTCTCTCTCTCTCTCTCTCTCTCTCTCTGTTTTTTTTCTAGGACAACTGTGTTTTAAAATTTTACACAAAATGTCAAAAATTTATAGGATCTGATGTTTTACGTAATATTTTAGCATGGCATGTGACATACCATATAGTAAAAATTATACCTTGTGATTTTTTTCAATTAATCCGCGAAAAAGAATCTAGACATTTCGTAAAATAACGGATTAATTTTTAGTAAATTTTTAGTAAATCACTCTCTTTGTTCTCCAATTCTTTTGTTTTAAAAAATAAATCTGTTGCGCCAACAAGCTTGTTGATTTATTAGATCGTGTACGTCCAAGTTGAAGTGTTTTCCTTAAAAGCATTTCAAGTAATTTCTTACGCGGTTCCCAGTTAGACCACCTATTAGGAATTATTCTGTAAGGCTTGTTTATTATATATGGCCGCCGATACATATGTAACCAATGACTATAAATGTAAATAATTGATTGATTTACAAGGTAATTTTCTATCGTCAAAAAGAAACCGAATTTATTATGGAATCGATTTCTTTGATTATACTCGATAATTATTAGATAGCCGCGCTAATTAAGTAACAATTTGTTTAAATTTTTGTATATTTATACACTTTACGTGTGAATTTAATAAGCACGTAAAATGTATAAATATACGCATTTTGGTAATTTAAGAGTTCATTATAATACAGATTTTAAATATAGATTATCTAATATTAGAATTAGCTTATAGAAAGCGAATTATGGTGCGTTTTACTGTCTTATAATGGCGAAAAAACTTATAACTTCTAAAAAAATCAACATTACACAAGCTATCCCCGAGTTATTTATAGTTAGATCCATATACGAGTTTGCAAGAACGCTCGAATTCCGAAATTCCGCCTCATCATCACGTGAATCATGCTGCCGTTCATAAATAAATTTCCGCGAGCCAATTTATATTAATGAAGTATCGTAATACTAGATTACTTTCTAAATCTCTACATGCACCTGTAGAGATATAGTATATACACATGTATACATATGTATATACACTTTTTCTTATTTTCCATTCGATTGTTGGAATAAATTCTAAAGTTTTCGCTGTTTAGTCGCTGACAGACTTACGTAAAATACTCGATAACAATACCAACCGCTCGTAGTATGAAAGGGGAAACGAACCGTGAAACGACAACAATTTAAGCCGAGTCGAAAACCAGTATTTTGTTCTCGGGATTCGCGCGTGCCACAATGACGTGCGGTCATTCCTTTTCACGGCAAACAAGTCCTGCGAAATGCGCGTGTCACTGAACTTGAGGACTGGTTCCTCTTTTGCCTCTCATTCTCTCTGCAATTCTCGTTACAGGCGGACGAGGATAATGACCATGTGAACATACGGAGCAAAAATAAAGCTCGATCTGCATAAAATCCGATCCACATAAGACGCAGACGCAAGTCGCAGGTCGCAAGTGAAAAATATTTCAGATTGTAAAATCTATTCTACAATAGTCGTAAGCGTAGTTGTAATTGTAAGAATTGACCAATCACAGTCAAATATTCTCTTCACATTCGACCTGATTGGTCAATACTACAACCACTTACAATTACACTTACGACTATTGTAGAATAGGCTTAAGGGCTGCCGCACACAAAATTCTGTAACAGTATGCGTAAGGTAAACTTAAACCGATCAACCAATCAGAGGATACTGCTTTAGATTATGTAATCTAATAAAAATAGATATAATAAAATAGAAATAGAAATAACAGTAAACTTATCCATAACCCCGCAATAAGGTGAATTTCAGCCGTAATCTATTTTAATTAAAATACGTTAATAACAATATAACGATAAAAAAGGCAAATAAGAGTTCTTTAAAATTCGATTCTTTAAAATATAAATGTATAAAAATTATTAATTATGGAATTAAATACATACATAATGAAAAAATGAGATATTATTACATGTTTCGGATCTTAGATTGAGCCATCTTCAGATATTCTTCTCTTTACACTTAAAATTAGTTACCATCGTCAGAAATAAAAAAACTATGATTTAATGTGTTGCTTAATACACAGAACAATTGCAAATCGCAAGTAAAATGCATTTCAGATTATAAAAGATCTGTTCTTTTTTAAAGAATTCTGAACTAGTTCTACAATACTACAATAAGTTAAGAGTGAAACAAACTATAGCTGTCTCATTCTAATTTATTACACCAGCATATTCCAGTTCAAAACTTGGGATGGAAAAAGAACAAATCCAAAAGGTCGCAAGTCATAGAACGCAGGACGCGCGTGAAAGTTGAAGTTCAAACTTCCTGCGATCTGCGTTCTGCGTCCTGCTATTAATTAAAATACATTAGTTTCTAGTCTTGCGACCTACGACCCACGTCTTATGTAGATCGGGCTTAAGATAGAAATCGCGGTTAAAGTCGCGAGTGGCGACTGATTTTCACTATCGTCGCGGTCGCCATCATCGTCGTCGAGATCCCGGTTCCTCCATGATCCACGTCTACCAAGGAATCTGGGTTAAACTTTGTATTCTCGTATCATGATTCTAAGCAAACGTACGTATAGAAAATCATCATTCTGTTGCTGAAGAAAGTTGCTTATTACTCATTTTACTTTTCTTCCTTTTGAGTAACGTCTCTTTAACAAAGAATATTTTCTCCGTAATAATTTTTCTATAAAATATACTCACTACAAATTTTAGAAAAACTCATTATTATATACTCAAAATACAAGAATTTATTTTTTTTAATCTTGTAAAACTGATCGAAGAAATGACTTTACAAGAAACAAATTGAATTTGTTTTAATTTTATAATCTTGATTAAACTTACTAGTATTTAGAATATATTTTGAATAAATATAATGCTTATGATGAATTTATAATAATAAATTTGTGAATATCTGTGAATATTTGAAAAAGATTACGTTTCATTGTGTGTAGAATTACGAAGATACGAGACTACGATCGACAGTTTCATATTACTTGCTGCCGTATTGCTGTAATATTTGCAATGCTCCTGCAATATTTCTGTAAGGTTGTAACATTATTGTAATATTACCGGAATGATATGATACATAAGAATCAGTCTTCTTCTTCTTCCTCATTGGCGCGTTTTGTCGCGGCAATGGATTGTAATCACGGAGAAACTGCCAAGAGCGAACGTGCTGTTGGTACATCACGCGTATCTCGTGTCCGAGTCCTGTTTCCGTTCAGGAAAATCGATTCTAATGGATTTCAATTTGCGACCGTATCTCCCTGCAAGAGCGGCGTGGATCGATCGTCGATCGAAGGAGATCGTTTGATTCTACGGATAGATGCGGATGAATTCCTCGAGCGACTGAAAGTAACGCTTCACCGACGCGCGTTCGTGGCTCATTTAGTAATGCGATTGCACATTTGTCGGACAGTAAATGGTACATCAAATGGTTGTGGTAATCATCACCGTTAAAATGATAGTACAGCAAATTTCAATCTGATCTATATAACAAGAACCTGACTCATATGTATATAATTTTAGTTCACAAATTATTACTGTTTAAAGCTTAACATATGTGTGTGCTTGAATTTTTTTTAATATTAGAAGTATATTTATATTTCCTATTATTTGTATTACCGTAAAATGGAATAACTTTAGTCTAAATTTAAAAAATGTTTAGACAGTTCGCATTTTTAAAACTGAGATATAAGACGTCTTTAAGAAGTTTCTTAAGATATCTTGTCCCGATTTTAATATGCATATTATTTGAGCATTAAAATTTTGGACGAAAGTTATCCCATTTTACGGTATGTACAGTTTTTATGTAAAGTTAACAGAGGAATTTTTAGGATACTTTCTTACATTGAAACAGATTTTCTTCTGCGATTAGCAACACTCATTCGCTTTTAATGACTTAACGATCCACCTCTTTTGATGTGCAGCAAATTCTATAATAATTTATTCTGAACCAAGTAGTCAAGTAGCAATGCAGATAATTGGAAAATAACGGAAAATAATTGCCTGCCAAGATAGAGAGCAATAAATAATCGACTGAATCGCAAAGCAAATCCAAACACTCACTTCAGAATACGCACTGTGCCGTGAATACTTGCTTGATAAATGAAGAAAATTGATTCTAACAGCTGGAAAATTGCAGCGATATTGTATGACGCGTACCGATAATCCAAGTTGCAAGTCCGTTCGCTTTGGTTCGTGCATTTCCGTTGGCCTTTCTTAACAGTCGAACGACAGTTAATAACTAGCTAATAATGCGACTATATCGGTAATTAAAAGCATGACATTTATGTGTAGAAGTAATTTATACGCGCGTTTCAGTGCATCGTTTAAACGAATGTTAAATTAACCAATTGGATTTATGCGAGTCTTCTTAACAAGGTACGACCAGCCAAGCACGATACTGTTTATGACATTTCTGAGTAGTTTCCATATTTATGGAATCGGCGTAACGCCGAGAATATTGCAAGTAAATTTCAGTCTGAATACAATCTGTATGATTGCTGATATTTCTCTTAAGAACTGTTTCCTTTATTGACGAACAATAACAGAATAATCTTATTTTAAAACCCAGCAATCACGTGCTGATTTTAATTGATGCTTACGAATATTAACACATAGTTGATGTATTGATTAATAATTGTTGATAAACAGATAACTAGCTCAGAAAGTCATTCGAGCGTTTTGTACGTGACATATAAGATCAACGATGCTTGCGTTAATAATAATACAAGCAGACAGTTTACGCTTAAAAAACATTTAACTGAAACTTTTTTATGCCATATAAAAACATTAAATAGACGTTATAAACGTTATAAATGTCTTATAAACGTTTTTATAACGTTTATTAAATAGTTTAAAAACATATCAAATTTTTAATTCAAAATTTTAATTCTAAAGTTTAGTTTTCAGTTTGTACGTTTATTACATGAGTTGTATAACATTTGTTAAATGTGTTTTGAACGTAATTGTGTTGCTTGAGAAGTAAATGGGGAAATTCAGATGTAACAAAAATGTTCTTAAAATTATTTATTTATTAATATATAAAATGTCATGCAAATTTTTCGTCTAAAATTAAAACGTTTCCTTATTATTTTACAGAAATAAATAATTGGAAGAATGGGAAGAAGATATAATGAGTATATATATAATAAATAAAATAGTAGTGAATGAACGAAAGAAGTTTCACGTTTCGCCACCTAAACAAAAAATTCTTTAAACACGTTTTGCGTTATACGCGTAATTGACTTTAATGACATCCGTTTTCGAAATTGATAGAGCTGAAATATGAGCTCAGCACGCGGACATAATCAGTATCCGTGAATTCCTCGGGACATAATCCATGCAGATGAATATTGAATCGCAGTGATTACTTCTGGCGTGGTCGATCAATCAATTTGCCTCCATCGCTCAAGTCAATTGACTTTATCGAAGTAGTACTTTGTTGTAACCCAAATCGCCAGCAGGCGATTCTTTTCCACGCAAACGAAGTGCATGGAGGTTTAAGTGGCAAATTTTGGAGCTACAGCGATTTTTGACGGTTGACACATGCCATTTTTACACAATCTTTTTTACTCGAGTTAAAAATTCGAAATTTACGATGTAATACTTTCCTATATATTATCCTAACTGTAATTATTATATTTTCATTTTGAATGATGTTAGATATAATAATTATTAGTGTAAAATTAATATAAAAATAAAATAATATCCTTCAAATTTTTTTAAACAATTAAATAAATTATTTCTTTATAAGAATACGAAATTTTTCAATGTCAGCAAAATTTTATTTTGGCTGTGCTATCAAGGATTTTAATGATTCGTTTTATGTTTCTGTTAGAAAGTCACAAAAATATAGGTATTGAGAACAACGTTGAACGAGAAATCGTTATTTTTTAATTGCTTAAGTTTAGTGTGGCAATCGTGAATTTTATTATCGCATTATTACAATCACATTGAGCTGCCTTGTTGATAATTACATTTGATTACGCTTTGACAAGTAATTTTAAATAATGGAAGATTGATAAACATAAGTAAACAGATCAATTCACGCGTTGTTTATTACTATATATGTCTTTATAAAAAAATTGATTGTTTGTGTTTATATATTATTGATTTTATCTATTTATTGTGCTTATATTTCTTATATCATTTCTGCCAATATATATTCAAGGTCTTTACAGAACCAACTAAGAAACAGCTAAGCGGTGGAAATTATAGTAAAGCGAAAAAAGTTTTATTTTTATCGATAAGATGGTAGATTAGTAACGGTTTTTGAGAGAAAGTCCGCAGTATCGGAAATCGCTAACGTTTCTGTCCATACCGATCTCGAGTACTATGCGCGGGATTTTAGTTCCGCATCGATGACTGATTTCACCCCATTCGCAGGTTTCTATACACCGCGATTTTCACGCTTATCCGTATTTTTCAGGAACTTCGGTTGTGGTGAGCCGCAATGAGTTATCGTTTTGATACGCAATTAACTTGTCTTCTCTTTTTCACGTATCTATATTTAAAAGTAATTCTCTCGCAAAACACTTCGATGAATCTGTTCTTCGTTTAAAAAGCAACTCTACTCTAAGCTCTAACGAAAGAAATTGATATCAAATGCTTTCTAACATGTAAAAAAATCCAAAAATTAAATTTGCAATTTTGCAACCTGTTTAAAGTAATAATTGAAATCATTCGGGGAGAAGAAAACGCAATGGATCAATATATAATAATTTTTTATTGTTGACAATTAATAATTATTATTATAAAATTATTAAATTATTATTATTATTTTTTATTGTGTCAGAAGTTTATTATATTGTCTTATTAGAAATATTTTGATAACTTAATTTTATGTTAAATAAAAAACATAAAGATTAATTGTTATATTTGAAATCGTATAACATAATAACAACAAGATATAACAAAACTGAGAATGTTATTAAAGTAAGTTTCAAAAGTACACTTAGACGTTAAACTTTTGGCAATCGCGTCAAACGTAAGCATCGTCGAATTAGCAGTGCATAAAAGTTAGCAGTGCGTAATGTGTTACTCGTAGAAACTGGAGAAATTCTCGCAATTCTCGCCAAACCACGCTTTGTGAATCCATCTTTGTCTTGTCGACGGACAGTGGGACATAGTACATGAAAGAATTGAGAGTGTCTAACGTTTTATCTCTCCACTTTCCTTTTCTTCTTCAGTCAAGTCGTAAACGCACATTTGAAACTTTCGAGGAATTTCCTGGCTTACGCGACGACGTGTGCTCGAATTCGCGTGCGCTAAAAGGCATTTCCGACAGTGTGCAACATAACGCCACCGGTAAAAAGCATAGCACCGTCCTATATCCTACACTTCCTGTATCCTGTTTCTCAAATTTTTTGCAATCACGGGATATCACTTCGGTGGAATGCACATTATATTTTCCGTAAAACAATTATGTCCCACACACGTAAATGTATAACGTCCGGTTACGTAAGATATAACATATACTGATAATTGCAATGATGCTATTTAGAAATAATTTCTACGACGTTATTTAGTTAAATACTTAGTAAATTATCTAATTAACTAAATATAAAAAATAATTTTGTAAAAATAATTTATCTTGTATATATGCCATAAAAATTATTTCGTAAAAGTTGTTTAGTTTGTACATTTTAACATTATCTAAAAAACTTTTTGTTTTCAGCATTAATTTTTATATAACATATCTATTTTTATTTTGTATTACTGTACTCTTTTATTATCAAAAAATTAAGAACTTGGATGGATAAATATTTAAAGAATTTTACTTTTTTTACATAAAATATAATTTTTTTTCAACTGCATTTCCATATATTATTTATATGACGTACAGCCATTTCTTTCCTGTGTGATGTACAGGAATAAATGAGTAATCAAATCTCGTTAAGCATTAAAATTTACTAATTTTTACTTTATCCGATACACGTATTTCTTGTATATTGATGGCTGTATTCCAGATTTCACTGCCAGTGTTGAAAATCTATAGCTTAAGCTTAAGTTATGTGCATTATAGATCAGCACTGGCAGTGAATTTTGGAACACCGCCAATATCTCGAGAACATTCATGAAATATCGTTAATTCTTCGATATTCAACAAGTTGCCAAAGCTTCATGCAAGTGAACAGCAAAAATAGTTCCCGTTATATAGTTCCCGTCATAAATTCGTTATGCTACACGTCCAGTTTAATAAGTGTTTTGTCGCTCTACAACATGAGTATATACATGTATATCGTGTGATCGTTTAAGTTATTAAACTAGAATGCAGAATGAAATTTCCATCTACTTTTGCTTCCGGTTTTGTTAACGGCATATGATCAACGTGCATTTTTTATGTTATTTACTATTATGTCAGAATACTCGTTTTGTAATCCGAGTTTCGTAATACGTTTCATTTTTCTTGCATGTGAGCACTCCAATATAAGCACTTGGACTTTTTCGATCTATTATATAAGTAACAATGATATCTGATACATATATTTTATATTGCATATATATGTGCTTCTAATATAACTATTATTATCACTATGTATAACTATGTGTATAACTATTATTATCACTATGAATAGTTAAAAACGCAATTGACTTAATGCAAGTAATTAGAATAAATTTGTTTTTTCAAAAACAAAATTAGTTAAAAACAATTAATAAATTAATTTTACAAAAAATTGGCATAAAAACGTATCATTCTTTCAATAATTCGACGAATAGAAAAATAATTTTTAACAAATTTAAAATTAGTTCAATTTAGAAAAAATAGCATTTTAGTATTTTACAGCTAATTTAATGATAGTAAATAATATATTATTAATTATACTTTTTCTGTTATTACTGCTTTTATTTTATTTTATTTTTATTTTATTTTAGATTAATTATCTCACGCAGTTTTATTTATGACGAGCATACTATACAATAAAGTATCATTTCGCTGACTTGCTCTAGGTCAATTTAATTTGCGTATGTCAGAATGATATATAGTTCTTAATGAGATGTAGTCATATGTCTGCCGTGATAATTGCAAGATAAATGCAAATTCATTGCAGCATACGAATCTACGAATGCATACGTCTCAAGAATTGTTATAGATTGCAATTAGGCGTAATGCATAAAGGGATATATCTATATATTTGCTAACGTATCTAAGTCAAAGAATATTGAAAGGAGTCGATTCGCTACGAATTGTATGCGAAAGGCGTGTCTTAAACGGAACTTCGAAGTTGAAGGCGTTGAAGCTGAACGGAACGTGGTCCAAAGCGAGAGGAACAGTACGAAACGTGATTTCGTGCACCTAGCAGCGATCATAGATCTTAGAAAAGGTCTCTTGGACAAGCAACAGTTCAATCTTTGCGACCTGGAGCCTTGATTGATCTTTTTGCCATGTGATATATTTTTTGCGATTCATTCAAGCACAATATCTTGAAACGTGTAACATTATTTATGATCATTGCTAAAAGTAGAATATAAAATTACTATTATTGATTCTAAAAATAAAATTAGAAATATTAAGTACGCAAAAGATAGTTATTTTGTTCAGGAATTCAAAGATTAATCTGGATTTTTTTAATGGAAAGATCTCTCAATTTTAGCAATAAATTTAACGGGAATTTATAACCAAATTTTTTTTAATATGTTGTAATGTTTCTGCCACATTTCTCATTTTTTTAACGAACAATTTAGCAGGTGGTATGGTTAAGAAATCAAATGAGCCCTGTATTACTCGACACCTTGACAGAAGAGCCCTTTTCATTGTATTCATTTTGCTCAGTTGAAATAAATCGATAGATAATAGCTCTAATTCAGCGCTAATAACAGTTTTCTTAGTCATAAGTCATTTATAAATTTATTAACACCTCAAGCATGCCAGCAATAATGTGTTACGAAATTTTTTATAGAGCAGTTAAATTCGTTACACCGCAATTCTAAGTGGAAGTAGATAAAAATAAATCAAATAGAGAAAGATAAATTTCTTCAAAGTTGCTCAATCAGTAATAAAGTTCATTATCATTTAAGAACCTTTGCAAGATACAGCGGCGTAGACTGTTTTGGCGGAAAGAAAGACTACCTTGAGCCTTCGACTTCGCTCGGGAATAAAAGCGAAAGGCAGTCCGCGCCATACACCGTTCGACCCGCGATAAAAACAAATGCCGATGGATAAGCTAACAAAGAGGCAATGCCATTAACTCCACCGTGAGAACAGGTGGCAGCGGTTGAACAATTGTTACAAGAATTCGTGGTGATTACGGCGCCGTCTTTGGAATGTCACGAAATTATTATGAGCCCTGTATTACTCGACGCCTTGACAGAAGAATCCTTTTTATCGCCGTATTCATTTTGTTCAGTTGGAATAGCCCATAGATAATATTTCTAATTCAGTGAAATAATAACAGTTTTCTTAGTCATTAGGTCATTTGTAAATTTATTAACACCTTAAGCATGCCAGCAATAATGTTATTATCACGTTATTAATAAAAAATTTTTTATAAAGCAGTTAAATTCGTTACACAGCAATTCTAAGTAGAAGTAGATAAGAATAAATTAAATAGAGAAAGAATCTTATTTTCAATTGAAGCAAATCTTGTTTAATAATATTTATATGCAGATTCATAAATGTATTAGTAAATGTATATTATACGAATATTATTATAAGCGCCAAGATCCGCTTCAATTGCAAGATCTTTTTTTTATTTGATTTATTTTGTAGTTTTCCTCAAACAATGGTATAATATAACATATGAATATAAAAAATAAGTTGCAATAAAAGAACCAATTCTTATAATTAAACAAATAACGATAATAAGGTAATATATGAATACATCAAAATAACAAACAAATATCCATACATTTTAATTTTTTTAAAGGAAGTTTAAAACAATTTTAAATATATTAAATGTTACACACACACACACACACACACACATAATTATTTCTTGCAATACTGGAATGCATATAAGTCGTAAATATGATGGCATAAGTATAACGACATCTACTTATCTTAAATCTAATTCTATGTCTTAACAACGTAATAATTACTTCATAGTCTGCCTTTTTTCCACCTTCTTTTATACAATAAAAAAGAATGAGAAACTTTTTCTCTTGATAACCGGCAACTCTCGGCTGCTATAATATTCAGAAATTCACACCGAACAGAATTTTCGCACTTTTTGTGATACCTTGTACGAGAGCCATAAGAATGAAGAATCCTCTTGAGATTCCTGCCAATTAAGCATTATGTCACCTTCGTCACCTATCCGTCCATAAAACCTCAAAACGCACGAATTCCGTCCTGCTAATTAACAGTCGGCCATGTCGTGATGCTGGGAATACTATGATCCTGCGAGCTGTAAGCTCTCGTAGCACTTGCCTCACTTCCTGTACCTAATGGGACACCGTTCATATAAGTTACACCATATATACCGCCATGTCGGCGATATAATATCCGTATGCAATCCGTGCGTGCACGATATATGTGAAGGCTTCGATTCAACAACGCTCACACGACTTGGTGCGACATTTCGTTCGGTTTCGTTATTTTTTGCGCGTTATGATCTTCCTCGACTTACGAAACCGTGCCACTTTTTGCGCGGACATTTACCAAGATTTCTCTGACAATGAGCTTGTTGTTACATACAACTGGATACACATACACCTACTGATTGTTACTTAAAACTTTGGGAGACACGCTGACTCTCATTATTTATGTAAGGAAAACATAAGAAGAAACAAAGATTTTCTTATCACATGCGATCTATATTCAGTAAAATAAATAAAATACCGAGAAAAACTTGTAAAATTTTCACAAGTTTTTCTCGGGATTTTATTTATTTTACTGAACAAATCATATATAATAAAATTTTGGAATTGCAATGCAATCAGAATGAATTTCAGTTTTATTAGTAATCAATATATTTTATTGATAATATTTTATGGCATTGCCTGTTGCAAAACATATTACGTTTTGCCAGTTTCCCGTTATTAACACATCAATCAAATTTTTTTTAAACTGATATTAATTTTTGAAGTTATTAATACTAATAATTACTCAAATTTGAATTTATCTTATAATTTATTTATATACTAATTTTTTAAGGATGTTTTATACATATTTTCAAGTGATAACAAACTTATGAAAAAATTACAGATTATCCTAAATCACGTTTAAAAATAATACGATAAATTTGGAGATGATTTAGTATGTGGATCATAAGTTATTTTAATAAACAGTGGTATATTTTTAATCTGTGTTCTAATAAAAATATATGGAAATGTATAAAATAAATGATAAAAATCTCAATTTTTTAATAAAGTATATTATGTATTCAAGATTATTTAAGTAAAGTTACATTACGATGTATGACCTAGTTGTCCAATAAATAAACAAAATATTTGTATGTTCTATATCTTTGTAACCAATCAGTGAATCGCAATGAAACTTTGCATAAATTATTTTGAATATTTAAAGTTATTACTATATGTTACTATAAATTATACTTATAAAAGAAAAATGTAAATTCTTTTATCACTTTTTAAATTTTAATTTTTAACAATAAAAATAACAAATAAAGTAAATAAATTACAGAAATGTGTTATTAAACAAAAATATATTCTTATTCACACAACTTTTATATGTACATAGTTTATTTAAAGTGTAAATATTAAATATATTTCCAAATTTAATTTTCTTTGCAGAGACTGTACGTCTAATACATCCTTAAGTAAAAATTATAGTAATAATTTAGTAAAATAAGCATATAATTTACAGCGCAAGAGACGCATTTACTTGGAAAGCGTTCTGTCTGCTCTGCTATTTTTACATAGACTTTGCTAGCACAATCTACGATAACGGCTGCAGTATCATTACATGAGACGAGCGCTTTCAGGAAATACTTCCATGATGCGACTGCAATTCCCGTGTATCTTCCGTGTAACCTAAGACACTTCCTATCATATTTTCTATTCTTAATGCAAAAACCAAGGTATACCTGTTCGTGAAATTTTGCGAACATTTTTCTGTCTTTTTTTATATGTAAAATTGAAGGGTAAAGAAATAATATAATTTTGTGCTTTCATATTAAGAAAAGACGTACTTATAAGGTATTCAAATTTTTTAAATTTTATTATTTCATTTATCATAAAACAGAGGTATTTGATCTCTATTTTACATAAAGGAAATAATCTTACAGTTCCGGCATTTAATGTGAACGCAAGTTGAATATAATTTCTCGGTATATAATTGACGATCGTGTTTTCGTACCTTGCTCCGTTGCACTGGAACAATGCACATATTGCTGCCTACGCTTACTTATGATATTTATGTTTCGCGTTCCATCAAGAGAATACTTAAAGTGTACACACAATACACGATAACTATCTCTATCGCATAATATAATTCTGTTTTATTAATCATTCATTGAATTCATTCATATAATATACGTAATCCATTCATATAAAGGAATTCCACTAACAATAAGAAAATAAGGTGTGCCTAGAATGCAGAATATTATCCACTAAAATAAATAAATAAATAAATAAAATGCAAAGTTACATTGCTACAATTAAGTCAACGTAATCGAAACACTATTATCACTATTATAACAATTACTGATTTAATCATTGAAATCGCGATCGGAAACTGTATCGAGAGCCTGTCGATATGACTTTCTTGAAAGTTTACATATTTTCTTCAGATCATTATAAAAATCGGTTCGCGAAAAGCGAGCGTGCACAGCACGGAATGCTGCACAGTGAAATTCGTCCTTAATATACCGATCAGTCGTGACGGGGCAGAAAGCGAAAACCACTTATCCCAGCGAGGTTTATTGTCTGTGGCGGCACCCACATCGTCTGGGAGCGAGAAGACGTTTTTTCCCGGTTGGCATCCTCCGCAGGAATATAGGAGCGTGTAAAGCGTGGCAACGGCGTGACGAGGTCGGGAAAGTGCCGACCTGCCGTCCCCGATCCTTGCCATAATTTAATCCATGCTTCACCACACCCTGTGCGAATACACTCCATGGCATCTTCCATAATTCACGCTAGATATGTCAAAGTGCAATTAAGTTCTCTAACTGCGTCAAATCGGCGCAATCAACGATTCTTTACGCATGTTTTACAATTGAATTGATGCACAAACACAAACGAGGGATCGTGCAGTATCGATCAAGTCTTGAAAGAGACTTTTTATCACATACGATCTTTCAGTTGAATTCAAACGGTTCTAAAACAATCGAGAAAATTGTTCATTTTAATAATATTTTTACATTTACTTTCTTTTATTGGAAATTAAATAAAATAAATTAATATCTGGAAATAAAATAAAATAATTGGTTGATATCGAAGGCACATCAGCACTTATATATCATTAATGTTTTATGATATATTTTTATGATATAGCAGTGCTATTTCTGAAGTCAATCTATGGCATAACTGTTCTTACGAGAAGATAAACTAGTATAACTTGCCGATGGCATTACAGTCTAACTTGATCACTTTCGATTTCCGTTCCAGTTTGCTTGATGATTCAATAATACATGTATATTACGTTAACTTAACTGTTCCTAAACAAATAGATATTAGCAAGCCTTAAGACCAGTTACATCAATCAACGAGACTTAAAACTCTATCTATCTCGTTTTAAAACCAAAAAGAGACAGAGACAGAAAGAGTTTTAAGCCTCACTTAAAATCAAAGTAATGTTGGTGCAATCGGGTTTTACAGGAGCAAGCCTCATTTTCTTTTATTTTGTTGAATTCTCCTTTCAGTGGAGATATGTAAATTTTCTCTTCGAATGAAATAGTCGTCAAATGAAGCTATTAAACTCGATTAAAAACCTTGTCTGCTTGATAGTTTATTGCATTTTAACGGTAGAATTCTGTCTTTAATGATCGTAAATGTAAACTAAAATCAAAGATAAGATCTTTCACCAAATAGCATTAAAAATATATTGTCCAAATTACTGCGGGAGTATGTCAATTTTGACTATTTTAAAATGAAACCAAGTCTTTTCTCTTCTCTTCTCAGATTGTGAAATTGATATTATTTTTATATCTATTTCGAGTAAAATTTATTGTAAATCAACCAGTCGTTTAAATTTTAATTGAACTTATTGAGAAGTTAAGTACATCTCTAAAAATTAATGAAGTTTTACTTAATACTTTATTTTATTATAATTTGAAGTCTGACGTGTTTTGTCGCATTCTGTGATTTAAAAAAAATAAATATATAAAATTATATAATATATATATTTATATAATAAATAAATTTACGAAAAAAAGTATGCAAAGTATAGTAAAAACGTTTATTACCTAACGAGAATTTTTCAGAAAAAGTGGACTTGCGAATAGTAGTAATACGAATAAAGAATGGGTGGTAAGGGAAAACGTGTCACACGCTATGCAACTCACGGTCGTTTGCTCTATTCTGCTTTAAGAATGGAAGTATTATGAATCGGGCACACGCAACGAGTCCCGTTGTGGTAGAATTTTTGTAGAATAATTATGCTGTGTAAATATACTTTTATTGAGTGTATAATAATATTGTTCTGACCACGCAAGATGCATCCACGACCGAATTTCATAATATCTTAACATGTAACACTTGATAAGATCATAAAGATTTTTTTTTTCAGCAAAAGATATGAAATATTTAAAAAAATTGTAATAATTATTTAAAATATATTTAAAATATGATGCATATATTATATATAAATTATATATCACATAAAAAATAATAAATATTTCTTTTAGGATTACGAACTTGTGGATATAGCGAGGTGAAATATTTCATGTCCATTAGTTTATCTCAGTCAACAGTATGTTTGTAATGCTATCAGGTCATTCATCGTATCTTTAAATCCTCGTATTTATATTTATCGCGCCAGGACAGCCACGTTCTTTTAAGTTTAATTAGGCGCTTGTGTTTACATGAGGCATTGTTAGTTCTGACTCGTGCTTGAATAGTCCAGATGAGCTGTCCATCCTGACACGTCATAAATCCTGAGTCTTGGGGACTCTGAACGTGATCTAGATATCCATAATACTGATTATTACATCTACGTCGCCAACAGTGACATGGTGTCGGACACAGCGAAACGTGACGTGCTTGTACCGACACAATGCTTCAAATAGCATAAGCGACTTAGGAAGCTTTCTCGAGTGGAACCTTCATACATCCGTTTGAGGATCGTACAGGAAAGCGGCAAAACTAGGACTCGTCGGAATAATAAATTTAAATGAGACATTTCTCACTGGAATTTGGTGTTCTTGTTCCAACGGAATATAAGATGAGTAAATTTAGGACAAATCTTAATCACAGATTTCTCAACATATTTAGATTTTCTTAATACTTTCATTGCCGAAAGTGTCTATCGACGTCATCGATCTCTTACAGAAAGAAACAAGAGAATAGATAAGCATTTTTAATTCCAAGTATTAGTAAACTTGTAGCCTTTAAATAATGATATTTATTCGCTCTCTACTCTCTAGATATATTAAAATATGGTATGAAAATACAATTAAATTATTGATCGGCAATGGAAAGTACTAATGATTATTTAATAGACTCCGGAGTTAATTAGAGTCCGCTGAAAGTTGTTCAATAGTTTTATTTAAATAATTTATCGTTCATAATTTAAATAGTTTATTTCTGCTCAAAGAATTAGTAAATCCGTGAATGAAAGAACGCAACAAATAGTTAAAGTTTCTCTCCTCTACATATTACAGTTCATAGAAGATGCATTATATTATTGGGTCCTGAGTACCCAAACACTTTAAGCATTCCTACAACTAATTGCTTCGGGCATTAAACTCCCAACAAATCGGTGACGTCGTTATTTACTTTATCCAATTGTTCGCTACGCACTATACCGGCATGCACATGTCGTGAATTGCATTTCACCGGAGGTGATTATGCCTCTTCGGAGATGCGCCCGGGTGAAATCTCTCTTATCGCACGCGACTACGCGTGCATTGACGACGAGCACGAGCGCCACGTTTTTTATCGCTCACGTAGCCCATTAAAACTGACGCATCAGCTTTCCTCTTTTGGCTCGCAAGGATTGCGGACGAGGATATTACTCTTTCTTCCCTCGTAAACAACATGAAAGTGATACAAATGAAACTACTACTACCAGCTATCAGTTTGATATCGCAGACTGGAAAAATAAAAATGTAATGTAATATTATAAGAGCCAATATTTTGATTGCATTTCATACAATAATATCGATTTTTTTCATTAATAAATTTTAACGTATAATTATAGATTGCTAAATTATATCTCTTATTGTTAGATCTTATATTACATTTTCAAAATTAAATCAAACCTTGGCTTACAAATTTTTGTATTGCAAAATTGACTTTTTCTTTCTTACGTAAGAGAACTTCTATCATGTGTTCACATTGTGATCTATGATTGCATTTCATGGCACTGACAACATTTATGAATGTCATTTATCCTTGTTTAACATTTGACAAACGACAAGAATGAAATGACTCCAAAAACGTGGTAAGCGTCAAATGGAATGTAATCTATGCCATATGATATACTTCCTATAAAATACAGCGACTCGAAATAATCCTCTAAAGGAGACATCGCATATGTTATGTTCTTTCTTATTCATTACCGGTGTCGTTTTTATATCATATAATTCATATTACGCTCATCGATATCGTTATAGAAAACAGCTGGCTGAAGAGACCTTTCACCTCGACTGGCTTAGCGGTGATTACTAATTTTTCCGGAATTTTAGAACCGGCTTTCGACCGACGTAATTATCGAATACATAAATTTATATAATGTATATATCATAATTTATCTTAATTTTATTGAAAAAAAATGATATATACGATTTATTTAGATCGTTACATTTATAAATTAACTTTCATAGATAATAGGGAAATAGCGATTAAAAATAAATTTAATTCCACATTGCTTATATAAATAGCTCTAGATTCACGTAATGCTGTACTGTTCTTTATTAATGACGATTTAGAACACAGTACTTTGAAAGGGATATAATAGCAAAAAATCCGGCCGAGTTGATTGAATAATGCTTTCTATAATTTATAATGCGCATGAAATGTATTTAATCTAGTCATGGATTTTTCATTGAGTTGACTTGTTTAATATTAAATTTAATATTAAATTTAAAAAACTTTTTTTACATAGAATCTATTAATTCTTATTAAAACGCATTTCCATGATGATGACTAGTCACGATACACGTTTTAAAACAAACTTGAAGTGAACGTACTATAATTTCCTTCATCCTTCAAAAGAAAATTACTCGATATTAATTATGCTACTAATTCAACATTCGAGCTGTCCTCCGTGATAATTTCTCGCTTTACGTAGCAAGTATACCGTACAGTGAGAGCACTAATCAGCAGCGTGGAAAAGGGGTAGCAAAGTAATTCGACTTGATTTTACATGCTTTTTTTAAAAAGGAAAACCTGCAAAATGAGCATAATATGTACGAGTTAATTATATCAATAATTACTATGATTATCTCATTTTTCATCAGTAAACGTGCAAGGGAGAACGCCGGCTTTTGCAGCACGTGCGTATGTTTTCACGGATGCATTTCGATTTATTGCAGGCAGCGAAATGAGATTATCTTGTTGAAGAGAAGAGAAACTAATAGACACGAATACGTTCTCTTCTACTTCTTGCAATGTACATGATTCTCAGTAGATAGTAGTAATGAGGTTAAATTAGCGAAATATATTTATATAAAAGCATCGAACTGTATATCAAATTCTCAAATAATTTTGAGAAAATTTAATACGTTAAATGTGTATAGAAATTCTCTCATTATAGAAAATCTTATTAAATGCTACTTTTATTCAATCTGATTTTATACTTTACATCGATAAAATAATGAAATAAATCGATTTGCGTTACGTATATTAAAATATTAGAGCGTTGAATCTTACATCGCAAGTATTTTTCAACGTTACCGCTATGGAAAATATAAGATAAAGATAAATTAATCTTTCCAATTAATTATATCTTTTGTCAGACACATTAAAAAAGAATAAGCTTCTCCTATAAGCTCGTTATACGATTTATAATCGTGTGTGATATCCAAGTGGAAAGTTCTCTCTTTGTCATGAAATCTGCGTTCACCTGTCGTGCGATTATATACTTCACGCGCGAGTAGCCACCGCGCAGTAGTGACCGGTGCCGTTTTTGCGGCGATCGCATTGCATTCGCAATGATTCATGCTGCACAATGAACCAGTCTTAATGAATAGGAATTAGCTGAGAATGGCAAAAGTCCACTTTTCCCAGGTCCCTTTTAACCTAGCTCATGCTAATCGCCGCACAATAGTGCCTGGTACTTATCGTGGTCAGTACTCGGCGAAACCCGTGCGCTCGTGATGGTATAGAATCCGCGAATGGACGCCAATAAAGTTAACTGCGCTCCCGCTTGGAGACAATAAGAAACAGAGCATTTATGATCGCGACAGCCAGATAAGAAGCTATCGTTCGTGGAAGGAACGGTTTATCTGAAGTATCTGAAAATTATTTATCCATGGATGTGAAAATCATTTTGCTGGATTATTATAGTAAGACGCTTAAACTGGTTACTCGAACATACAAATTTTCTGCAATATTGCTCGTCATGATTAAAATTCCTACGTAATTATTTTGACATTATTTTTAGCATCAAAATTATTTTCTGCATCTAGCTAAATTTTTTAATAATTCAACAAAATCGGTTTTTTTTTTTATATTTTACTTTCTATTTGTCCGGCAAGCATTCTATTCCGATTCGTGTTACAAAATCTCGCTTGGCGAATTTTAATACGCGTCACACATTACCGTTGCTTTTTTCTGCCGAATTACTTGCGCCATTATGCACGTTATTTCTTTACGGTTATCGTACGACCATATTCACGGAACCAATTTCGCGAAGTCACGCGACGCGTAAATTGGAGTTATTTTGGATTAAATGTTCTACCTACGTCTTAAATCTCCATTTAAATTAAGCAACGATATTGATCCTATTCTTGAAATTTGTAAGTTTGTATTAAACGTATCAAGACGGAATACGATATTATTTTGTATTTTATTATTTTGCAAATTAGAGTATCGTTTATGTATAAACACATATAATCAGATATAGTGATTGATCACATACAGTAATGAAAGATCACATATAATAATAAATCATATATTAAAGTAATAAAAAATATTTAAAAAAATTATTTAAACAGGAATTTCTCGTTATTACGTTTAAGAAAAAAATTTATTTTACATAAGTCTAGTTGTGAAATTTAATTGAAACAAGAGAACTGCCATATAATCTATAAATAATGTTTTATTAACACAAATTCATGTATTATACAACACACACACATAAATTAATATGAAATATCAATTTCAGAACTATTTACGAAATATGAAACTGTAAATTGATATTACTTAATTCATGGCGCCTTGGTAGTTAATAATAATTATCTTAAAATATCTCCGCATCAATATACATGCAATCGCTATTATTCTGCAGTTAACCAACAAGTGCAACTAGTACACGTTAAAGGTCGCGCGATGGAAGATGAGGAGCCCGGCATAACAGGGCTAGAAAGAAAGATCACGTCTATACGATGACAAAGGGAACTATAATATATCTAGCAAGGAATCTTCACGTATGTACAATCTAATTATATGAGCTTGGATCTTTTTCTTTATTTAAAAATTATTTAACTCGAGAATTCTCGGCAAAGAAAAACTCAAGGAAGGAAAAGGAGTACAAAAATTATGTATTATGTATGTGTAATATGGAAGCATCGTAGAAAAATAAGCGAATTTTTACGAGTATGTCACATTCGTAAAATGTAAGCAGTGACTTCATGGATTAATCATTTGATTGCGCAGTGACACAACGTGTCAGTTTAATAAAGTCGTCGCGTAATAATGCTATTAGAAGAGATAGATTTGCACATCAACGAAATGGGATGATGGACAGAAACTTGTTAAGAACGTCTGATCAATTATTCCATAATTATTTATACAAATTGAACGTCAAAATAAAAAAGCTGCTTCTATTTGCAACGTTATCACACGTACGCTATTTACACAAATTCTCAAAATAACTAAAAAGTTTTATGATAAATGACAGACTGTGCAGTGTTACTTTTTGACAGTGATAAATTATGTTCCATATAGGTCGAGTGTGTTTATCTTGAAGTTTCTAAAATACGATAATAGCTAATAGCCAAGTTATAAAATTGTTGAAGAAGTTATAAAAATTATTACGTGTGAAAGTATTTATAAATTATAACGTATCAATATACACATTCATACTTTATAATTATGTGTATTAATTCTGACGTGTATATAATAATTCTTGCAATAGATATTTATATTTACAATTAAAAAATTACATACGTTTTAAATGTGTATATTATATAATTATATTTTATGATATATAAAATACAATATATATTCTTATATATTATAATGCTGAATTATTATAGTATAATTATTATATATTATAGTATATTATAGTATATTATAGTATATTATAGTATATTATAATATTTATCTTTATTATCTTTTGTTGACTTTGCTGATAAACGGCTTGTTTCATTTCCATAAACTGTGATTATTTACACAAACTTTCCTCTCATTATCGGCTTAGTATTACATTATGAATGGAAATAAGAAAGCAAAGTAGAGATACTTCAACCATTAATTAAATCCTTAAATTACCTTTAAATCGTGACCAGATTTACAGTGCGCGAAATAACGATCAGTATAGCGGGTTTCCTTTAGCAAGATTTTTCCCCATTTCCGATGTCGACTCGATTACCGTAAATAAATAAATATCAAGTAATGGAATAAATTTATGTGCGTCCACATTAATTAATTATCTTGGGTATAACTTTCTTTCCTCAAGTTAATTATTTCTTGAATCTGTAGTTTATATGGAATCTGTAGTTTATATGGAATCTGTAGTTTATATGGTTCTTCTAATATGTGCAATGTGAATTTTCTCAAGCTGTCACCTAAAATTAAAAACAGATTTGTAATACAATTATGCGCAATATCTTTGAAACATTAAATATCTCTCGATCACAAACTTTCTATAAACCTTCGATGTTATTATACATTAAAGGAAAACGTACGATGCTTCTTTGGCATTTTGCAAAAAAAATTCGTGGGAAATTATAGAGTATTCGAATCACGTTTCTGCAAAATTCCTGATATTCACATCTTTCATAATTCGCTACCTTTTTAGTCACGATATGTATATCGCCACAAGTTGTCTGTCGACAAGTTTCTGTCCATCATGAACCGTTAAGGTTCACACAACATCAATATAAAGAACTCAATACATCAAAAACCAACTGTAGCATAATAAAAAATCACACTGATCATAATATACTGGAAATCATTTTGGTTTACGAATACTCGCTTATGTATATAGTAATATCGCTTCAAAATTGATCAGAAAATTTCTAATTTACGTGAACTAAATATTTTTTTATATATCATCTTATTCAATCATTTTCTTTCTTCACAGGAAAGGAATCGACGCTTTTTCTGTCAATCATGATATCTTTGTTTAATATATTATTTTTTAAGTTTTTTATACACTGAGAAAAAAATTATTTATTTATTTGACCAAATTAATTTAGTCTTTATTTCTTTGATTGGAAAATGTACGCATTTAGTGCAAGTAAAATATTTGATTTAATTTGGTCAAATGAACAATGTTTTTCTTAGTCTAATATAAAAGAGGATTACTGTAAAAATAATAGTTAATATAGTTTGTACCCAACCGATTTCGTTCGACGATCGATTTTGTTCGTAAAACGTAACATGCGAATTGACAATTAACGACCCTCGAATGTATAACTAGCAATCATACTTGCAAATGATTACAAGCGCGATGCATCTTCGTGATTGGTGATCTGCAGGGTGGGCCAACTCGTGCAGGCCAAGGTTTCTAATTAATAGGTCGCAGAGAAAGAAACCACTATTCGTATAATTTTGTTAATCAGTTTAATTGCTTCGTAGTAAGAACTCGTGTTTTTTCGTGCGCATCTCCATAAAGAGAGCTTCACTCGTTATGATCACATGTATTCATTTATTCCGACATGATATATGACATATTGTTACTATCGAAGTATCAGTCTTGCTCCCAGTGTCTAATACAAGTAGAATGATACTGATTAAAAAGTGAAACGTCTGACATGAATCTTCAGCGTACTACTAAAGGTCACTTTTCAAGTTCTTTCTCTTTCTCTCATTTTTAACTGCTTTCGACTTGAAGAATTCACTTTTTATTTTTAAAACATTACGTTTACAACAATATAAAATTAAATTAAATTGATAATTTTCATAATTATCATAAAATAATATCGAACTTTTTCGTTTATGTAACATTATAAATTACGTTACATACTGTACGTACTCTTGTATATGCGTATATATTTTTCGTTTCTTGCTTTTGCTGAGTTTAAAGTTAAATGATCCTGTCGGAACTTCTTTGCGTAACGATCGTGCACTCCAGGCGGGCCATTAAGTCGACGTTAAACGAAATGAAGCCAGAATGCCTTGAGCGCGTGCACTTGACATTGGGCGAGCCCGACGGCGCGATGTACGGCCTTACGAAACTAGCCCGGTAGCTTTTCTGCCGGTCGTTGACTGCTTAATGCCATCTTCTCTTTATCGGCCGAAGAACGGTAGTACTGTACGGCAAGGTCAAGGGAGATACCGCCGCTTTTTTCTTACATCACTACGCTGATCAAAAAACAGATTGAATTACAATATTTGTTTACTATGATATTCTGTAATCATTTGCACTCTGTTATCATTAAAAAAAATATATATTTTAAAAACATTAAAAGTATCGCCGACGTAAAAAAAAAATGCAGAAGAGATTTTTCAAACTCTGTGCGTTTTGAGTGTAAAATCATTTTTGGAAGAGCTATAAATATGAACAGTTAATAAAATATTGTCACAAGTCTAATTGACAAATTCTTTTATTTTTAATGCATAATACAATTCCACTAAATATCTTAAAGTACAGTTCAATAAGATACATTTATGTACAAAGTACTTTAAGGAATTTTCTAAAAATATTATATAGTCTTTTTAAATTAAACAAATATTGAAATTTGAAAATAAAGAAATAACTTCGTCCACTTATCTTTAACTCTTATTATTTTATTTTATAAAGATATGTGTTTCCATTATTATACTATCAAAAAAATACGATCTTAAAGATCCTGAAGCTTGACATACATTTAACATTTTTATTACATATCAAATGAAAATATTTCCTCCGGAAATATTATGTTTTTCGATTAACCTGATTTTTCATATTCAATTTTTGTTTAAAGAAACATCGAAGATACGAGTTGGTGGTTTTACGAAATTCAACGCGGATCTCATTATTAATTGATTACCAAAAGACCGCAGTAGTACGTGTATTCACAAAGGCGAAGGCGAAAGGTAATTTCGCCGGTGAAAACATCACGGATGCAGACGTAAAGAGGAAGTCTATCTGGATCTCCGTGTGCGAAACAGACCACTCTCTATTTCCGAAGCAGCTGTCTCAGGCATCAGCCATCGAAAACTGTGTCACGCTTTCTGCATCACTTCGCCGGCACGTAGATAATCGGTCAAATCGAGGCAAAATCGATTCTGCGCGGGCGATTGACCGATCATTGCCTCGAGCAATCGTTACAAACGGGACTCGCCTTTTCAAATGAACTCTTTCAGAGACGAACTCAACCGTTTTTGTAATGCTGACTCACTACAGCAAACCATCTCGTGAAATTTTTCATTCGTCTTTCCGTATGATATGATCTAACGGCTATATCGTGAAATAATAACTGACGATTGTTTACGAGTTAATTTCATTGAAATTAAATTTATTAAATAAACGAAACATGAATGCTACTTTGTCAAAATCAGGTCTCGCATTTAATTTAGTGTAAAGTCATGATGAAATTAAATAAATCTTATTAAATAAAAAAATTTTTATATGGGTCAAAGCGAATCTTAGTGTTTAAATATTTTTGTATAAATTTGTATACATATTTGATTCTGCAATCTGTGCGCCAAAATCTTTTTTGATCTTGAAACACAATCATAAACAGAATTAATGTAGTAATATAACTTATTACATTGAGGTATTTAATTATTAAAGTGTTTGGAAAATATTAAAAAATATACATCTAATATTAAATTTTAGATCATAAAAAAATGAAAGTAGTATTTAGAGTTGATTTTTGATTGATTGTACCGCAATAAATCTTATCTAATTTCACCATGATGTAAGATATAAAACACGCAGATATCTTCCTGTGGGACCAAATCTTCACAGTCCATCAAGTACAATCTGAATATAATAAAAAGAATTACGTTTCCGTGTGCGCCGGTTAAACCTCAACAACCTACCGATAGCTACTGCGAAGATGATCCTTCGTATTTATAAGTCAGATGATAAATGATGGTACGTCAATTATATGATGGTACGGCAACTGCAAAAGGGCAGATTCGTTTATAAAGTATATTCATGTGTTAGTTTAATTAGTATTTCAATTAAAAAATGACAGTACATCTAAAGAATCAATTAATTATATAAGTACATGTTACGTACGCGTTGACTTACATGTCCTTTTTTCTCTGTAATTCATGTCATACTGTTTGTATAAAAGCTTGACATTCATTTAGCGGTTCTGTGAAATGTCAACAATATTCCTTGGGAAAACATTATGTTTTTTGAATGTGCATGTCTCTTTCTTATTAATTTTTTTTTTTACAGAGATGTCAAAGAATTATAATAATAACTTACTAATAATAAACTAACTGTTTAAAAATTAAAATTACATGATTCATAATAAGTACTTTAAGTAAAGATATTGTTTTATCAAAATTTTTATCAAGATTTAATTAACAAGGATATTATTGTAATGTTTAAATTGTTATAAGAAATAATGGAAATTCTTTGAAATTTTTTTCTAGAAAAAAGACAAATTCAAATTAATAAAATAAAGTATAAATTCAAATTAATTAAAAATTGTATAGATATACTCGACAAGTCCTTATTACGGTAACAATAAATTTTATGCGCTAATTCCATTCGCATGCAATGAATTTCCATGTCGTAACTATGCGATCAAGACTTTCTGTTAATCATATGTTACAAAAGATGCATGTCGCTTGGATATGACATTTAGATGCATAAAGCAGTATCAAATTACAAGGAGAAGAATAGAATAAAGACATTGCATATTATACTAAATAACACTGACGTAAAAAAATTAATGACAGAATATTAACGCATTATAATTTCATGTGATCTAAAAGTGATAAAATTATTAATTTGAATTTTCATTATCAGAAGATTGTTTTTGTTTTAATTTTTTTATTTATATAGTTTTGTTTTTGTGTTAATACACACTATAATGTGACATTCATAAATAGAGAGATACTGTTTTTTTTTAATAAAAGAAAGAAACTTAAATTTAGAACGAAACTTTTTACATATAATTGTTATATTATACATATTTTATAACTGAATAACTGATATATATTTTATAACAACGAAAATTATATTTTTTTACAAATAAAGAAAATTGCAATAAAAAATACATTCCATTATACGAAGCAATGATGCAATAATCAAACAAAAAAATTTAGCAAACTTAATTAATTAGTATTAAGTATCTTCTCGAGATAATTAAAGCACATTTCAGTTTGCAAAAAATTTAATTGCTTACATAATCGGCTTAGAAAAGTTCTGCTGGCGTCAATAATCGTATCAATTGGCTCGGCGTCATTTCCCGCTCCGTGCAGTTCTCATTACATAACGTTTTACCTAGACAATGTAATCGTTATTATGAAATTACAAACTTCCCCCCTGGAAAGCGTTTGCCTTTGCATAACTTTGCAATGACTAGCGTTAAATAACGATGATATACAACACTTCGGAAACTATTTCAGACAGGCAAATGATACGGCATATCGCAAGGCTACACATAATTCTCTATAATCAGGACTTTACTGGGCCTGTTCGCTTGCGGACAAAGGACGAAGTGTAATCTTGCGGAAACAGGCAAATAATCAAACTACCGCTCGTTTCGCCAGTCGACGGATGAAAATGAGAAAAATATGAAGCATAGAAAGGAGCAGAATAAGCTCTCTTTCCCGACAAGTGGCAATGACCCAGACGTAACTATACCATTACGGGATGTATAATTCACATACCGCCCGGAGATCTTATATCCGATAAGAGCGCATAATTCGTGCACTATTCTGCAAAGTATGCTCTCGAATAGATGCAATGATTAAACCGAATAATATCATTTGCTTCAAAACAGCTTCGAATAGTCAGAATGCCATTAAAGGCACCTAAATTAATCAAGTATATGATTTTTAAAATGTATAATTTAATATATAATAAATAATAGACCAGCAATATATAATAATTAACGGAATGATTCTTTCACAAACATTGAGAGTAATCAAATTTGAATTAGATCTTTTTTCAGTAAAAATTATTATTAACATATATTTGTTCAATTTACATAAAATTTCTTAGTAAATAGTCTTAAATAAAAATCTTGTTAAAGATCATATTTTAATATCGAGATTATATGGAGGTCAGATAAAAAATTCGTAAAATAAAAATTTTCATTTAATTTAGGACAAGAAGAAAACATTATATATAGAGAAAAAAGCAAAATGTCGATAATAGGTAATATTAACGCTTGATTATGGTTCTATAGTTGTAACTGATACTTTTTCGCCGCGTTAAATGATAACGTTCGCACTCTCGATTTAAATTAACGTATAAATTTAATGACAGTTAATAACAATAATTTAGCGATAATAGATTGTCCTAGATACTCCCGCACCTACTCCAATAGGCAATTTTGTAATAATTTCTATCCGGACAAAAATGAATATGTCGCATATTATGTCTTATAGTGACTTATTAATTTTAATGTTGGAGTCATATATCTGTCTCTGTTGCTGTCTATTTTGTAATTATTTATAATGTAAGAATTTAAAAGTCTTTGAAATTTTAATTGAAATATTGATATTTAAATTGCATTTACAAAATTATGTATATAAATTTATATATAAACTATTAGGTGTTGGAATTAATTCGTAGCGTTTTACAAGTGATGGGAAGTACTTTCATTAATGTATTTTTTAATGCTCATGTGAAATAAATAACATTCTTTCATTTAAAAACGCTACGAATTAATTCCAACACCTAATATTTTTCTCTTTGTATTAATAAAGAGTTATAAATTCGATAAAGTAATTTTCAGGGATATTTTACATTTTGTCTAAAATGCATTTTCAGTAATAATAATTATAACATGATGTAACATTTTAACGTGTTATATTTTCTATTTATAAATAGCATTTTTATTTTGTCATAATATATTTAAGTCTATCTATATAATTTATATACATATATATAAAAGACATTGCTATTACAAAAATTCCATACTAAATCAACGTAATGAGCAAACAAATAATATCTTATCACGAAGTCTTGTTGACACAACACAGGAATATTTGTGTAGTATACCGTCTGTTTAAGCACTAAACATTTATTTAGCGACCTCGGCACAAGCAGAGATTAAATTCTCACGACTCCACAAGAATGTGGCTACCCATTACAAGACGTCGCGAATTTTGCTTCAAAATTCATTAAACAAAATTGAACAAAATGTAGTTTATCCGGATATAAATTTAATAACAGAAATCAGGATTGCTCGCATGTAAACATTACTCTCTTCTAATTATTATATTTTAACAATAAATTTCAACTTGATTTTTATATCGCACTCATATTTTAATTTCAATTTTTATCTCGATTTGAAATTTAATTTTCACATTGCGTATTTTAATTATTAGAATCTCATTACATAAAGACTCTTTTATTCTATATAGCTTGAGTTAATAAACAGAAGCGAACGGCGCATAAAGTTCAATGTAGTAACGCAATAGTACGACTGACACTAATTGGCTGGTTCTGATGTGTCTGCAATAAAGACGCCAGGTATCGGCTGAACCGACTAGAAGGGTGCATTAGCCGTGTAGTCAAACAACCATGCAGAGCACGACGCGTGTATCTTTGCATCGTGAGGCAGCGGTATCCTCGGACCAAGACCTTCGCGTCTAGGTGTTCGTTGGGTCTACGAGCGTGACGTGATTCTCCGTGGCAATTACCTAGCGTCTCCGTATGGGCCGCGTAACAATGTTGCAGCATAGGCCGGTTACTCAAAGAGCTCCCCGTAGGTCGATCCGCAAACAGATATGTAGCTTATGCATATGTGTTGTGAATATCAAGATCGTGACGTTGTGTGGAAACGGGACATGTTTACCCAATGAAAACGTGTAATAATGTTATGCATCTGATATTACGCAATGTGACTCCTTTTAATAAATGCATTGCAGTTGAATTTATTTAAAGGCTAGATTATGCGATGGCACCTTGCGATTAACCCTTGCGATTAACCCTAATACATTAGATATTTTCTTATTATATGTATCTAAATATATGCAAAAAATATTTATATATATATATATATATGTACAAAGATATAAATTAGTGGGATGTATCTTTCCAAGTAAACGCTAAGAATGTTACTCAATGAATTCAAAACTTAGAAAGCTCCAAGAGTGTCTAGAGCGCTATATTATTAAATAACTAGTAAAGGTAAATGAGACATAAAAAATTAGATGAAGACTACGTATCCTGATTGACCGTGCCTTCTGCTATAATTTGCAGCGCGCCATGTACGCGTTATTACTAAAATTTCACTTTCTCCGTTGATCTTAATAACAAAAGGCCTTAACGTAATGACCCGCTCTTTATCATTACTGCAATCGAATTATTTCGTTATTACATTTCACGTACACGCCTCTTAAGTACAATTGCATTCAGATTGTTGGGAAAATTTCAAGACTAACTGACTCCTCGTAACGATCAACATACTCCGCTTTTTCTAGTTAAGTGGAATATGCAAAAGCGAAGGTCAATGAAACTTGGAATAAAAATTAGGTACACGTCAGTAAAGAATCAAGAAAGTAAAATATTATTTCATCAAAATTAAATAATCATACAATTTTTTAAATCCTTTATGTGATATTGACGAGATCAAGATTTCTTCTCTTGTTCAAATTTTAATTTTTATTTAGCAACTTATTTAGTCATAATTTATTTAGTAATAAAGTTGCGATTGATGCATCATGTATTGCATGATCACAACTGATATGCACATCAAAGTTATATTTTGCAATATATTATTTTATATCTACATCATCTGCGCTGTATATATGAATAGGCTTAAATCTTATCTCTTGTTTATACAACCGACTTATCAAAATAAATGGCTCCTAATTATAATCACTATTTAATAATAATTACAGTAATTATAACAATCATACAATTTATAATTATCGATCCACTTTCATCCGAAAAACGACGGAAGAAGATGTAAAAATCCAAAGATGATCGGATGCGATAACAGCCGGATATCATATTAGAAACACCACCGCTCGTCGGTAGAAGGGAAAGTCATGGGAATATTTTACGATCGCAATCTATATATCGTGCTAGGCGAGCGGTACCGATAATTACGGTGTACTGCGAAAATTACAATGCGTAGACTTAGCGCCCAAGTCAGATCGGCCGGCTGCTCAGTCGGCGTAAAAAAAGAGACTCTGTTCCTTCCTCGTTATATCTGCCGATTTCGAGGGCGGAGTTGTAACTTTGTGTCACGATTGCCAATGAAAGTATTTTATCACGAATCGTTCCATGCGAGTGTAAATCGTAATGTAGGAGATCGGAGGAAGCTCGTTGGCCAGATACTTGAAGGAGTTAGTAGGACGATTCTGGCAATATTGCCGACCATGAAATTTATTCCCATGTGTATACAGTGTAAATAGGTACTTCCGGCGGTGGCAGGAGATAAACCTTTCTCTTAACGATCGCTCAAGCGAATCATTTATTTAAGTGGCTCGCGATCGTCTTATTTGCGCTACAGAGGCGCTAGGAAAGCAGGTGTTCGCTTGTAGCTAACGCAATCGCAGTAAGGATCTTTACGAACGACGACGAGGATCAAGCGAGAACATCAGCCCTCGGTATTAATTATCGATTAATTGCTTAGGCGAGTCAAAGCACGGTAAGGCGTTCAGGTAATCACGTTATCTCGAAATCCGCAGGAGATCGTTCGGATCTTAGGTAAGTTAATAACAACTTTATTCTTGTTTCGGAAATAAATCGTACGGAAATGTTGAAGGTAGATGAGCAATTAAGAGAAGCAAAGGTGTGAAGTTATATTTTTCTATCTTAAATTAGATGAACATTTAGATAAATGAATGGTAGATAGAGAAGCTTATTTCCAATATACGATGAGTAGTTTGCTAGATATCGTTCCAAATATAACGCTGGTATTCATAGTCGATTCTTATTTCGAGATCGTCTTAAAATATTATTGCTCTATTGACTCTCGACTTATGATATCTTAAGACTGTATTTAAGACTTTCTTAAATATAAGATCCGATTATAAATATTGTCCTAAGATCTTTAAATCCGTCTGGATTGACGATTACCGTCCAAGTAAAAAATATCTGGGAAAAACTGGTCACTGACTAAGAACTCGGTTTTTACTATTATATTTAAAATTTACTGAAACAATTATAATTATTCGGTTGACCAGAAAATCTTGATTAAGTAAAACTGGTTAGCAACTAGCTAAAAAATAGCCAGACTATAAATAATAGCTAGTTTCTGCCTAGTACAACTCGGAATATTATGTTATTTTCTGAGTATCAACTAAGCAGAAAAAGACTAGATTAGACGGAATAAGATAATGTTTGATATTATGGAATAATAATAAATAATAATAAATATTTGAAAAATGGATAAAAACAAAAAAAAGTCAAACGTTTCGAAAAAACAGGATTCGTTACTTTTCTTTTTTTTATCATTTATAATATTACTACTTTTCGAATATATGACATATGATCAACACATTAATAATCTGACGTTGTTATAGAATATTGTTACTAATTAGAAGTAATAATTTAATTTGCTATATAAAAGCTATTAAGAATAAGTACAGTTTTACCCCATTTTATGATAAATTTTGTGGCTAATTAAAACTGATTAATAACTGGCTAGAAACTGATTAGATTTACTGTTCAGTTACTTACAAACAAACGTCGCTCATACGTCGATCAGACACTGAATAAAAATCAAAATTGCTAGCCAGTTACTGGCTAATTTCTGGTTCCTTTCTACTTAGCAGATATAGCTGATGACTGTTGCGATCTTCCATTAGCACTTCCAAGGGCACTTTTGGACACTTTCTCAGATTTCCTCAAAGATATCTTTTGCGTCAAATCGCAACTGCAATCATGAGGAGAAATATCTTTCTCGTCACTATTTGATCCTCGGTTTAATAAGAGAAACACATTTCTCTAGCGAGTACTTTCAATAATACGCTGATCGAGCTGGAAATTGACGTACGCTAATGATGAATACGTTCCTCGAGATAATTTCTCCTATCTCGATGCACGTGGCCAGTAACTTTCGTATGTCGTGGGTTATAATTTGAAACACAACTCCGCGTGGTACCGGAAAGACCCTCCCTCGATTTGCGGAGCAAATCGTTGTTATTATGTCCATTAGCGCAATCGAGGCGGCCTTTACGTGCCGTTATTACTGTACCGATCTTAACGCGACCGCACCTCTTGTCACGTCGATATAATCTCTTTTCCTTACGTTTCTCTCTCTTTTTCTATCTCTCTGCAGTAGTCATTCGCACATACACATCGGCACTGTACAGGGAGAACAACTCTTCGAGCCGTCATAAGATGAGATGAGGGCAAGGACAAGGCCAAGTTTGCTAGCGGATCATCGCACTTTCCATCTTGCACTCCCTCCGGCTTGTCTACTTCTCACAATCAGCTAGATCTTTTCATGTTACCGCAGATTGCTTTACTCAGATATAATTGATTTCTTTTTTTAACTTTACGGAACATTGTTTCTAAATAATATATTATGAAATGCAGCTAATTTTGCAGATATTATTTTTAAATAAGATAATCTCTAAATTAATGAAAAGCATAACTGTTACATATATATAGAGGAAAGGCCCCTATTATGAGATACCGAGTTCATTTTCGGTAAATGCTAGAAGTCTATAGGCAGAATTTAAAAAAATAATAAGTCATTTTGAAGGGAATTTAATAAGCTTTAAGATAACGTTGCATAAAATTTAATTCAAATTCCATTTTTTAAAGAAATATAAAAAGTGAGCAAATCACAATGTGCTTCTAATTGTGCTTCTAATATGAGATGCCTCGAGAAATCGATAGTAAAACGCAAAGTATATCAGTATTGTAATTAAAAAAAAAACTTTATTTAATGTTTCTATAATATAAATAAACACAGCCAGCGTGCGCAAAAAATGAGTATATGCGATAGATTATACCCAGAACTCATTTTCAGATAATTGGAATCAAGCATTGCAGATATAGACTCGACGTTCATTCTGGTTGTCATTTTTATTATTATACAATAACATTTATACTTTAGCAACAATTTTCATTATAACATAGGTTATTTCATATTAGGAATATCCTGGATATCTCATATTACGATTTCCACGCCTTTATGATTATCAAATCTAACTTCTGTAATTAAACAATTCATTCCATATTTTTCTATTGTTACGATCTTACTCTATCACTACATGAAGAATTTATTGTCAAATATTTATTTATTAAATAATAAACAAGGTTTAAATGCTCATCTCAATAAAACTTGAAGACATTCAAATTCTTGTTTTACAATAACTACAGGCTGATCTAATAATGAATTTTCTATTAAATAGTTTTTAATCCAAGAGCAATAAATTCATGATGGAACCAATAGATAGCATTTATTAGTTTAGCAGAAACATCGCTATCTCATATTAGGCACCTATCTCATAATAGGGGGTTTTCCTCTACATATAATTATTATTTTTGAATCTAATTACCGCAGACTTAATTATAAAATTTTTTTATATATATAATAAATATATATACACACATAAATTAATATTTTTTTTGTAAATAAAGTTCCTTAAATGAAATAGCTTAAATTGATCGAATTCAGTCTGCGAATATCCTGCAAGTTTTTTATTTATGAAACGAGGACGAAGGATTGCGATCAAGATACGACATTAAGCGTACTCGAGTCGATATCGCGCATCATAAGTCGCTGCTGGCATTTTATTTGAACTTTCACAAGACGAGTCGCAATCTCGGTAT
>NW_011627388.1:591884-673623 GCF_000204515.1 Acromyrmex echinatior | reverse complement strand
ATACTATTCAAAAAATCTAAGAAACTTAGCACTTCATCTCATACTATTTTTTAAATTTAAAACGCAAATCGAAATATATACATAATATATCTTCTCAATATAAATTAAATTTATAGTTTTATATTATATATTACATATAAAAATATGTATGTATAATATATAATATATTTATAATAATTTATTTATAATTTATTTATTTATAATATATTTTAATATATAATATATTTATTTTATATTATATATTTGCAATAAAATTAAAACACGTTGTATATAATACTATTAAGATATATCATTGAAAATGCGGCAAACGGATATGACTTATATATTACGTAGTGTCTTTATAACGTAAAGTAAAATAGATTTTCAATCTAAATAATGAGATATATTTTTATATTTTTAATATTGTTTTGCATGTATTAAATGCAAAATAAGTATACATAAAACTCTATATAAAAGCAAAGAGTAGAGTTTTATGTAATTATTTATTCGTTCGAATCTTGGGAGACTTTGTTTAATTTGCAAAATAAGTTGTTATGCAATCATGTCACACGGAAATATATTTGTAAAACATAATCAACATCGAAGTATGTATTAATCAATAATAAATAAACCCGACAACATGCGGCGAATTTATACAGACTCCCTTAGGCGATAACTTGTTGGATGGAAAATTCTCACGTGGCAAATGGATATGACTTACAGAGCTGGGCTATAATAAATCATTATTTCGTCGACTGACGGATAAATTTTGCAGAATCGGCTTTACGTGCAGCAGTAGCAAAATGCAGCGAGGTGGTGCGCCCCGTGATTTTCACCGGAATATAAATCATTCGGTAGTCAGAATAGTATTTCTCGTGCGTTACGGCCAGCGATGTGGCCGGAAAAACGCTACTTCAATTTCGACGTTTACACAGATCGACGTCGATCTAACTCGATCGAACAGGAACTCGTAGTTCAATATGTACATTACATCACTCGCCGTGTAACACGTAACAATTTTGATGGAAAAAAAGATTAACGAGCGCACGGCGCCGCATTTGTACTCCAATGCAATCTCACAGGCTTCGAAACGCGACTGATCGTAGATATGTCATTAAGTCATCCACGTAATCGTAAAATGAATCAGAACAATCTAGAGTTTATTGCTATTAAGAACCAAATAAACAACTATAAATGTAAAAAATTCCATTGATTGAAAAAATAATTTGTGTAACATTTTGAATAGAGATTTAATTAGTGATTGAGTGAGAGAAAGATTAAATTTTTTATAAAATATTATTTCTCTTGAAGTTAAACACTTCAAATATTCTTTCAATAATATCAAATAAAATAATAAAATTTTGTTACTTTTATGTTATTATACAAATTTTGGTTAAAGCTAGTTCTCAATTATAAAAATTTCTTAAAATTTATATTTTTAATAAAATTATAGAAATAATTTTATTAAATCTTATAATTTTTTACTGAACTTATAATAAACACTTCTCATTCATAAAATGTAAAATATGTCAATTCAAGGTTATTCAAGGTTATTGCAGAAATTTTTCGCAACATGTCAAGTATCTCAATGCTACGAAATCAATGCAATTGAAATGAAAGAAAGTGGCTTGTATAAAGAAGTAAGAAAATAGTTTCGCTTAAGTGTAAGAACGAGAAATATCGGTGCCACATCAAGAAAAAGCAGCACAAAGTTGTGTTCTAGTAATAATTGCGCTGAACTCCTTGTTGCAAGTATTAAGAAACGCAATTTTCTATCCTGCCGACGAAGGTCATGATTGTTATGAATTTACGACACTGATTCCCAGATACATAATTTGTGTATAAATCGTGTTGTATTACACTGAAAACGCATTCAATATAAAGATAATATTTGGTTTTGATACAATTTCCGTTTTGGAATTAGAAATAATAAATTTGTATAAAATAGATGTAAAATATCTTATTTAGAAGATAATTTCAAATTCAATATTTCAGGATATTGCTTAATTAGAACTCTAATGTATTGTAATATTTGCAAAAACAAACAATAATTCCAGATCTACATTGTATGAAGTAGAATGTTATCGAATTGCTCTTCATCATACACTTATCTAAATAAGCCTTATGATTGAATCAGTAAAGCATGAAATATTAGACGTCATATCTGAAAAATCTCACTGAGATAAATCTCAGACAGCGGCGGCTGATCTGTACTAATAGTACATTCTATCGCAGCATGCCTTTGCTAACTTCAGACGTGACTATAATGCGCGAATAGTTTTCTTCTTTTTTGATTCATAGAATTCCATGTCGAAGAATTGAATCTGTTGTGATGCAATAGGAAATTAATAAAGTACTTTCTGAAAATAACAATATCCAATAACACTTATCAAATTATGTAGAAATTAATTTCAGATATTTAAGTCTATATATTATAAAGAGCTTGCATTTATCAGAAGTACAGAATTTTTTGTCAATACTGAAGATTTTAATTTCTTGTTAATATTGAACAATGATCGTTTTTGAAAATTATATAATGCAAGGATATAATTAATATATTTATATATAATATGAATTTATATACAATTTAGTATATTTATTTAAAATAGATAAAAATTAGAATATGTGTAAATTCTATATAATTCTATAAAAATTTTTTAATATTGTGAATAAGATCATTTCGCGACTAAGCGAATAGAATCTTTTAAATTTTGATCGGAATTTATATACATCTCTAAACAAGAATACCATTTTATACCTGCAAGAAAAAAAAATGTCGGGACTTCATTGAACTTTCACGTCTCGCGCGTGCACTTATTAGACTTAATCTAAATCCTACAATATTATGAAAAATTCAACTTTCTATTTTACCCGAAAATAATTTCCGCTCTTTCTCTCTTTCTCTCTCTCTCTACCGATGATAATATTCTAATTTTCTAAGCTGCGACCACAAATGCATAAAATCACATGAATATAAATAAAATATTTAAAAGGCTTTGCAGTGATAGATCTGTGTTATTCTGAAAATACCCGAATATTCTCGATTCCAACGTATATGTAGCTTTTCATGAATTACTGAAAATTGAAACTCTATCAAATGTGGCACGTAACGAGTTGAAATTGTTACAGTCAAACTTTTCTTACTTCTTCTGCATTATATATGCTCACGACTGATCGATGCCGGAATAGAAGCAGAAAGACAGCTCTTAATGATAGAGTTACGACATCGTTCGTAACTTACGACAAAATAATAATATATCACATGACATACCGGTTGTATAAAATACAAGTAACATGGAACTTAGAGAAAAGTCACCGATAGTGACATACTACTTTGTTTTTAGATAATATTTCTTAAATAAAAGGTAAAAATAAAACTTTAAAAACATAAATACAAACCAAAAAGTGTCATCAGATAATATAAGCAATTTTATAATACTGTTTGCAATTTTGCAATAATTAATTTTTTCGTATGGTAAGCAAAAATGAACGTTTGATAAAATGAGCTTCAAAACTGACAGTAGATAATAATGTTACGTATTCCTATTCTTTTTCTTTTACAGGAATTATCTGTATAAAGTACCTACAAAAGTGAATGTATATAAGATATTCCAAAATCTTTTTTCACTTCGTTATAAAACATTTTTATTGAATTATATGCATATTTATTTTATGCTATTTTGCAAGATGCAAATGTGTAACGCGATTGTCAAGACTTTTTTCACATATGCACGATTGTTTTCAACTCCAATAGAATTATTATATTTGACACTTATAAATTATAAAGCAACATTATAAAGATTAAGTTAGTTCATGGTCTATTTTAAAGTATGACGGTTTATACTGAATCCCAATTTTAAATTTAAAATCGTATTATAAAAAACTGAGAGAAAAAATAATATAAATAAAACTGATTTAGGAAATTACAGATTTAAAATGACGTAATATTATCAATAATATAGTCACTATTATTTAAACTACGCAATTGCAAAAGAAAATCATAAAAATTTTATTTTCATATTTGTAGAATTCGTTTTTAGCTAATTTGATATAGAAACAAGCCACAAATATACGAGTTTGTATTTCTTTAATTAGTTAAACAAATGATGATTTTATTAGTTTTAATAAAATGCAATAGTTAGTTTCTGAGAAATAAGGAAGTGTCACTTTAAGAGACTTATGTCAATATCGGCGACTTTCTTCTATTATTTCACAAGTTGGAAATCCAGTATTTCACAAATAAATGCTCAGATATACGAGTTCTGTTTTATACCTCTTTTATTGCTTTTTATTTAAGATTTTCCTAGAAAGACTTTTTCTATCGTAATTGAATTAATTAATTTCTGAAATGGTTAAAACTTTGCGTCTTGTAAATTGTTGTTATTAAATTGAGAAAAAACAAAATTGTGCAAAAAATATCTTACACTCGTAAATAACTCTAATGGATAACATTTAAAAATATTAGAAAGATATTAATCGTTATTTCTTTCTGGGGTTTGATAAAATACCTACGTTGTCTTCAGTCTTATTATATCACAATAATTAAAGATTGAATAACCTAATGAGTTCGAATAATGAGAACGACGTAAGCTTGCATATACATAACTCTCGTTGCATAAGATACATATTTATAGTATCTAAAATGTATCTTACTTAGATTGACCTGCTTTTTGCATTGATTAGATCTATAGATTTTAATCTATTTCCATAATTGCTTCTTCTTTAATTGAACACTAATCAATTTCTCACAAGCTTTCGTATTTATTCGAATATGATATGTTTGTTCAAATAGCAGATCAAGTAACAGATCAAGTAGCAGCAGCTCAGTCATCATCGGCCACTTTTTGGAATCCTTCTACCAGTCTCTTCTCTCAGGACGATGGCGCAACTTTCTTCCCTACGGCCCATGGTCTGGTGCAGACTCACCCGAGTAGTGGTGTATTCCGAAGCGGTTTTGGCGGAATTGACAACCTCGGTAGTCGAGGAGTGACAATGAGGCCGCCGAGAACGCGACCTCTTGATTATACTGAACGTGCTACCGCCGAATTGCGGCGAAATCCGTCGCTCTCATCGCCCGAGGAATGTGCTCGCGCCTGCCGTGAAGGAGAACCTCCCAGAATATGTTATTATCACTTTACACTTGAACATTACACCGTACTTGGCGCGTAAGTACATCTCGAAGAATCTCAAAATGATTAGCTTCTAACTTTAGCTACAAACCGACGTGAATACTTCTTTCCTATAAAGTTTTATATTTATGAATTTATAAATATAAATGTAAAATAATGTAATAAATTTTGATTACTTTTATGATTTTTATACAATATTATTATTACTATTTTTATTCTTTTTACATTTATATTATTTTATTTTATTTAATAATATTTATATTATTTTTTGAATGTGATTTACAAAATGGCGAAATAATTGGCGAATTAATTCTCAATTAAAAATACTTTTTTTAATTGAGAAAACTACATGTATTTTAAAAAATCAATGTTAATTCTTATTACTAGAAAATACATATAATTGAAATTGAACTGCTCTATACGTTTATATTATATATTGATTTGCAATAATTTAGGATGTATTGCATTTGACTTTGCTAATTAGTATTGTGTAAAATTTCCATAAATTTTCAGAGCGTGTCAAGTATGCACACCGAACGCTACCAACTCCATATGGAGCGAGTGTCAATGTGTTTTGGCGGATGGAGTGGAACGAGGTATCCTGACCGCGAACAGAATGATCCCCGGTCCGAGTATTCAAGTTTGTCAGGGCGACAAAGTCGTGATTGACGTAGAAAATAATATTCAAGGATCGGAGGTCACGATTCACTGGCACGGCGTGTGGCAGAGAGGAAGTCAGTATTACGATGGTGTACCTTACGTAACGCAGTGTCCCATTCAACAGGGTAATACATTCAGGTACGCGATCTTATTTTTAGTTATAACAAATTTATATATCTTTCATAAAACAAAATTTTTGGATATAATTTTTAATTGTTTACATGTTGATGTAAATAAAATTTTTTATTCTTACTGATTGCTTACGTTTAATGAAATGTGAGCAATCAAGAAAAGAAAATATATTTTATTAAATTTTCCATAATTCATCAAAAACTAAAACCTGTTCTTAATATCTTAAAATAAAGTTTATAACGTTTTGAAATGATATAATAACTTATTAAGAGTGTGATTTTTTTAGTTTTGAGGGTTTTGCAAGAGATGACACTAATGTCAGTGTTGTCAAAGACATTCTAATCACAGCTATTATTTTTTAATAGTATAGCTTAGTATTACTTTATGATTTTTAGCCGTTTATTAATAATAAGTGCAGTAAATATCGTGTTTATACATTTAAAAAATGGAACTTCCTAAAAAGCATTTTCGACATGCGTTGCTTTTGTTTTTTAATTAGAAGAAAACAGCGACTGAAGATCATAGAAGATGATAGAAATTTATATTGATGTTACTCCATCAATATAATATTAAGACATGTGAATATTAGTTTTGTCGATTCAAAATGGTGATTTTAATGTTAACAAAAACTGAAAAATACAGATTTGCAAGCATTATTGAACAAAATCCAACACAATCCACTTCAGAATTTGCGAGAGAATGATATGTTGATCATACAACAGTTATTAAACATGATATGTTTAAATAAATCAGTTTAAGAAAAAACCTCAAAACTAAATCATACTCCTAATATTATTGAAAAAACGCATCGTAAATGTTTTCTTAAAATTTGAACATTACATATATGCAACATATAAATTAATATATGTATGTATATATATATATACATATATATATATATATACATATATATACATATATTATAAAATTTATATTATGACAGGTTTATATATTCATAATATAAAATGATTACATGAAGGTACCAATGGGTAGCCGGAAATGAGGGTACACATTTCTGGCATGCTCACACTGGCATGCAAAAGATAGATGGTCTCTACGGAAGCATAGTAATTCGACAGCCACCAAGTAAGGATCCCAATAGCAATCTGTACGATTACGACTTAACCACGCACGTGGTGCTCATCAGTGATTGGTTCCACGAGTTCGCTGAAGAACGTTTCCCCGGCCGTCTTGCAGTCAACACCGGTCAAGCACCAGAAAGTGTGCTGATCAACGGGAAAGGTCAATTCAGGGTACGTCTCACTTATTGTTAGAATATTAATATATTAAATCGAATAGAGAATAATATTATCTGACATTATTAACAAGCACATTTTGATTTATGATTCATAATAGAAATGTTTTTATAGTAATAAATATACATTCTTTCATATAAATAAAATTGCAAATGAAATTTAACATTTTTGAGACATTTTAGTATTTATTATTAATTATTATATTATTATAGAAACTGGATTATAATTTATTTCTGAACAGATATTTTTCTAACTCTGTTGTATTAATAACTTGTATTTTTTATTGTAGGATCCAAATACTGGTTTCATGACAAATACACCTCTCGAAGTGTTCACGATAACTCCAGGCCGTCGTTACCGATTCCGATTGATTAATTCCTACGGATCTGTATGCCCCTCCCAAATTACGGTCGAGGGTCACACTCTCACTCTTATCGCCACCGATGGTGTAGCAGTACAGCCAGTACAAGTCAACACTATAATTTCATTCTCAGGTAAAGTTAATCCAAATGAGTTATAAGGTTTTAACTAAAATTAAACAATTATTCATGAAATGGATGAATAAATAACAATAATAAATTATTCATAAAATAAGGTAAAAGATATTGAGAATATGAATTTTCTGATAAAACAGTTAAAAATTATGAAAAATGAAACATTTTATGTTACAAATCAGAGCTATTTAATTTGAGCTCCAGAGCCAAAACGTGAAGTCACTAACGCAAAAAAACTCAATATAGGTAAGATTTCAGGAATTGTAAAGTATTGTATTAATACGTATCTGAGTGACGCTTATCAACATTTTACAGTCCCTAAAAAAAATTCATTGTAAAATCTTACAATGAATTTTTTTGCGTCAATGGCTTTACGTTTTAACTCCGGAACTCAACAAATTAGGCAGGCCTGTTATAAATATATATAATAAATAATAAATTAAAATAATTTTTGATAAATAATTAATTCAGTCAAATATTTTATTTGAAAAAATTTATCGGTAAAAATTATTTATATGACAGATTTTGTTAGACATACTCAACTCCTTAAGTGCGTTCTTAGATCGATTACAAGTTGATTCTATTGTCATCCCGCGCCAAATGTCATATATAATTTTACATTCTCTCTTAGGTGAACGTTACGATTTCGTTATAAATGCCGATCAGTCTATCGGCGCTTATTGGATTCAGCTTCGTTCTCTCGGAGAATGCGGAATTCCGCGAGCGCAGCAGCTGGCTATTCTGCGATATGCTCGAGGTCCTTATCAACCATCTACTGCACCGCCTACATATGACTTTGGTCTTCCTCAAGGCGTTGTAAGTATATATTTAATATTAAAAAATGATGCATATCATAGAGCTCTTTGCTTGGCGACGAGAGACAAGATTAAATTTTTCTCATAAGTTTCCAATTTTTATGACTTTATGAAATCTTATTTCAACATGCACTGCCATCTGTGTGAATGAGATTAATAGAAAAGACTTGTACGTAACTCTTACAAAAATAGAAATTATAGTTTTTTATTTAAATTTAAATACTATCTATATTATCGAATATATAGATAGTATTTAAGATATCGATTTCAATACGATTTATATGAACAAAATGTAATAGTAAGAAAAAAATCTAAAAATTATCTTCAAACGATACAATAGAAAACTTTCCAATCCATACCAGTTATGGAAGGAATGATGTTAAACACTTAAAAACACAGAATAGAAGAATTTGATATATTAAAATGAGAAACTCCTTCGAGTTCGAAATATTTGTGTTTAAAAGGAAGAAGTGTATTGAATGTTTATAAATTGTAATTCAAAATATATTTTGGAAAGAATTAACGCATCTATCTCACAAATGAAAAAGTAACATAGAATTGCATAGAATCTGCTCTATGTTTTTAAATATTAAATGTGAAAAAATTAGTTGCATATAATGTAAAATTACATATAAAAAATTTTTCAGTTATTAAATTAAAAAATTCCTCTTAATAAATTAACATACGTTCCGCGTAGGTTAGCGGTAAACCACGCAAAACTTTCTATTTAATATTTTGATTCTAAAAAGAAATGCAATTATTAAAAAATAATTTCTGCAAATATATATATTAATTATGACATATGATAATACGGGTACATTAGGCTTTCTTCTTTAATGATTAAAAAAATTTTATAACCATTATGAAATACATAGAAAATACAAAGAAAAATTCCTTGTGGTGGTCATTTAAAATTGACTCTCCAAAACAAGTTAATAAATTAGATGAAGACACAAGGAGAATGAACTTTCAAGCATCTTTTCTTTTCAGGTTCTAAATCCTCTGGATGCCATTTGCAACCGACGACGCGACGATGCAATTTGCGTGAGCCAACTAAAGAATGCCGCCCACATCGATAAGGGTCTTCTACAGCAACGCCCTGACGTAAAGATCTTCCTGCCGTTCCGCTTCCTGTTCTACAGACCAGAAGAGGTCTTCCAGCCACAGACCTACAATCGCTTCCTCGGTAAGAAAGCGCTAATAGCTGCCTTAATTCGCAAAAAGGAAATAAACGCATCACGTGATGATTGCATTTGATTTTTGCTTCGCGTAGACACGGCACTTCTCAGGCTTCCTTAGGATAATGTGCCCCTTTGAAAAGGGATACAATCTACTTATCTCTTGGATTGTATCCAAGCACGCGTTGCATGCAACATATTCGACGATTCCTGAAGCTACAAGAATTATTTTAGATACTCGGCGAAATATATTCACTATAAATTTTTTTACATAATTAAATTTGAATATATACATATATTATATTATTCTATATTATATTATTACTAGTAAACTCGATAAAGCAAATTGCTTCTTGTTTGTAATATTAAAACGTATAAAGTATTTCGGAATTACGCTTTTCTGTTTTTCTTGATTAATCAAAAGTTTTAAATTTCTTAACAAAAAATATGCAATTTTTAATAAAACTTTGTGCAATTTTCAAGCTTTGTTGCTCCAAATTTTATTCTCTTAACTCTTTTAAGAAATATGCAACTTACTGTATAATTCCGCAGTTGCGCCGACCGGCGACCACGTGATTTCTCTCGTGGACGAGATCTCGTTCACATTCCCGCCGGCGCCTCCGCTCTCACAGATCAATGACATCCCACCTGAACAATTCTGTAATGGTGATAATAGGCCGGCTGATTGCGGCGCCAACTGTATGTGTACGCATATGGTCGACATTCCATATAACGCGGTAGTTGAAGTGGTTCTCGTAGATGAAGGTATGGACACAGCATTTGCTATGATTATTATATTAACTATTCAAGCAGGCTGTTCCGGCATTGAATAAACAGATATTCTTCAAAGAAATTTTGTTTAAAAAACAACATTTTCATATTTTATATTTTTTATCTTATAATTTCTTTCTCATTACAATACAATTTTTGTAATAGTAAAGCAGATTTCTTTTAATCACATTTAACTTATGAATACACACAAAGAACAATTTTATTAAAATATCTAAAAACTTAGATCTGAAAATAATTTTGTTAGACTATCAAAATAACTGCTTAGGAGATTTAAATATAATGCTGCAAAAATTTTTAATCTTCTAGCAACTAGCTTGAGCATTCTATATAATTATTTTAATAATTCAACAAAATTATTTTTAAACTTGTATCTAGCTATTAAATACTTCAGCAAAATGTTGTTTTCGTGTATATAAATACCCTTTTTAATTCTTCATATGCGATCGATTACAGTACAACAGCCTAACTTATCGCATCCCTTCCACTTGCACGGATATGCGTTCAATGTGGTCGGTATTGGCCGTTCTCCCGATAGAAATGTGAAGAAAATTAATTTGAAGCACGCCCTCGATCTCGATAAGAGAGGTCTCTTGCACAGAGAATTCCACCGGCCTCCTGGTAAGGACACCATCGCAGTTCCCAACAACGGTTACGTCATCTTCCGCTTCCGCGCGGACAATCCGGGTAAGTTAACAAGGACAATTGAAAACTTTTCGCGCGATAGTCCGATGAGATGCAAACCGTTTCCGTCCGCAGTTGCCCGCACAATTACGAAAGTTTGCACGGCACATTTACATGCACTGACCTATCTCTATTGTATGTTTTGTTTGTCTAACTGTATTAGTAAAATAGTTAGACAAAAGTATCTAGTTTCTAATTTTACAATGACATGGCGATTTTAGAGATAATTCACAAATAAATATTTGATTGGGAAATAAAAGCTATTACATATAACAAAATTGAAATATCAATTGCATATCGATAAAACAATTAATTTATAACGTTTTAAATAGAACACAAATTACAAGATATAATATCACAAAACATAATATGGAGGTAATAAAATATTGTAACTGATATCAAATGAAATTGTTGCTGATGATGAAATTATAATACTAAATTAATATTATTAAAATAAAACTAATATTTGTAATTATTCCATAATTCTGCAATCAAATTTATAACGGCGAAATTAATGACTATTGTTTTTATTAAATTATGGGAATTTATAGAAAGCCATTATCATTTCGATTTAATATAAATTTTATCCTCGTCGATTATTGCAGTGTAAAATAACTGTCGTGACTAACCCTAGTTATTTTAACCCTAACTATACACACTGAGGTCCCAGAAATCCCAGTGCAATTTACTAAATCGAAATCTTTTCGTGTTTCTAAACTTTTCTCTTTCTTTGAACCTATATATGTATATCTCGAAGTTCCATAATTCTATCGACTTTTACACATTATGGACTTGTTTCTTAATTAATTCTCCATCGATCGAAAAAAAAATTAATTGAAGTATGTTCATTTTTACGAAAGTTACGATAACACTGGGGTCCTAAATAAGGACCCGAGTGTGTATATCAAGGATAGAAAAAAAGAATGTATATAGTTAAGATCAATATCATAAGTAGAAATCGACATATCGATTTTCTTTGTAGGATACTGGCTGTTCCATTGTCACTTCTTGTTCCACATATTGATCGGCATGAATCTAGTTCTGCACGTGGGGACGCAAGGGGATCTGCCGGCAATACCACCGAATTTCCCAACCTGCGGTGACCATTTGCCACCCATTACGCCACCATTGTCGCTGAATGTGTTGGATGCGTTCCATTGATACGTGCATGACGAGCTTAGAAACTGAAAGATGGAGAGACGCTCCAAAGTCCATACGATACTTGTAGCATATTTCTGTAAAGTAGCGAGCCTATAATATCGATTTTTTTTTTCAAATATGCAACCTCGTCGGCCGTTCTCGAGAACATGCTCTTGGCTCAAGAACAGCGATCGATCGGGCGAGGAATCCGACGGATGTCGACCTGCTGCCTCGCGAGAGTGGTTAAGAGCAAAAATGACGGTGAGGAAAGTTAGATGTTGAGGAGATTCGCGAAGCAACGGGTTAACAAAGGCGATCGACGCTCTGTTGGGCGTCGCGAAAAACGACGAACGTTCTCAGAAGTTACGATGACTTTAAGGTTGAGAGATTATGTGTTGATGGCAGTTGATAATTTATTGTGTTCCAGATGCTTCACCCATCACTGTTATTTATGCTAAACCTACGTATTATCCTTATTACCTTTGCTTGCTACGAAACTTATTTCTATTTCCATTCATATTTCGCGAATAAAATTTTATTGTAACCATTTCTTACGTTAAAACATATTTATTTGAATATATCAAAAAAAGTCTGTTGGAAACTATATCCAACCTTACGAACGTTACTGGCTAACGTTTGTAACGCTCTGTATATAATGTAGAAATAGTCACTATACTTAACGAGATATTAATGTGGGAGTAACGGGGTACGTAGAATAAGAGGGGCATCGCCGGGAAGCCGTGATGACGGTTCGGGTGGAGAATTATCATTAGGATAAATGCCCTTCCAACAGGCTGGATCTGTACGATCACGGAATCCGCGACTATCAAAATTATTTAAGGATCCTTACATATTAACTTTGAAAGCATTATAAAGATAAAAATTATATTTCATACGTATAGAACATAATATTTATTTAAACTAATAGTGACTAACTTTATATTAACTGTAAATCATTCAACTTGAAGTTTATTTTCATTGATCAGTCATTTTAATCATCTTTGCGACTACATCATCTTAAGGTGCTTTTACATAATTCGCAAATCGCAAAACGTAGTTCGCAAACGCAGATTTGCGTTTTTTTTTTCATTGCATGCAGTTGGTTTTCGTCTGTGTGTATCTTGTGTGCGGTGATTGTCATTCTGCGTTTGCGAACTACGTTTTGCAATTTGCGAATTGCGGATTATGTAGAGCATCTTTATTCTTACTCTCTAAATTGTTTGAAGTGGAATCTCACTCCAAAGAGTGAAAATTGAACCAGTTGAAAAAAAGTAACTCACTTTTCAATCTTTAAAAATAACATTTCACTTTTCAGAGTGTTTCACTCTAAAAGTTTAGAGAGTTTATCTTTTTATTTATTTGTTCGTCGTTTAAAAAAACTGAAGAAAAGATATAATAACAAGATAAACAATTTTGTAAAAGTGTAACACGATTGATGTAATTGCAAATGACGAATTTCCCTCGACAGATCCAGGCTTTTAAAACAGTCTTTTAGTTAGGAAGTGAATTCGCGCATGCCCGAAATTGCTCGTTTCATTATTGTTTTGTCAGCCTAAAATTGATGAAAGTATCACAGTAATATTGGCGCGATTATTCATATTTAACATAAGAACCTAACAATGTCCAACGTGCGATAGTATCGTTTACCTTTAGAGGACTGAAGTTTATTTTTAAAATACATCATTTATTTTTAAATTAAAATCTTACAGCTTTTCCTCGATCATATTATATGTCGTTTGTTATAATTCTTTATTTCTTGTCTCATAATGTAACACTTTTTCAGCGTCACTCTAATGGCTTTCCCGTCCTGTAAAGGTTAATGATTGTCATTCTTCTTTCAGCTGCATCAATATATTTATTTTTTCACCTTCCGTTTGCGTTATCTTTCGAAATTCAGCGACATCCTAAATTGATGTCTGTTTCGAAGGCACAGACGTAGGCTGACATTTTATCATTAATATATGCGCAATGCATACGGCGCAACAGTAGCTGTACATTTATTCATGGTGCCTCAATTTTCTATAGATATGTTTACATGCAACTCACAATTAACGCTTAAATCGTTCGGTCATACAAGGTAAACAGATGCAGAAACATTAGGGTAGGGTCCACCTTACTTTAAGAGGACCTAAGTCACAAATCGAAAGAGATTAAGTGACAATAATTTCTGTCTTTAAACTGTTTTTGCGCAGATTTAGGCTTTAACCGTCATACTTAAGCGAATTGAACAAAACCCAATTCTTACGGCCTAAAAGCATAAGTTCTGTAACCAATATATCATCACTTACAAGCTTACGGTCTCTTAAAACAAGATTGTGGACTTAGCATTACTTAGATGTGCGAGATCGCAAACGCGCGTGCGTCGTGCCTTATATCTATAGATAAAATTTTCTTGATACATTTCGCTAAATACACTTGTCAGGATCACTGAGACACGAAATACTCAATAGCGTAATCGTGAAATGCACTTAATTCGCCGACTTAATGCAAAAGAGATGTAGCGTGGATTAACGAATTTTTCAGTTGGTATTGCCAAGAGAAAAGAAATCCATTTTTCTATTGTCAAAAAAATATAAAAAATTAAAAAAACACAAATAAAATCATTTAACTTAGAGATATTTTTTCATAAACTACTAATAACTAGAATATACAAAAGTACATAATTTCGTACAACATACTCACAAAGTTTTCCTTTCGTTAAAATGAAAAGAAAGTACCACCTGAAAAATCATCCTTTTTTTTTTTTAAATTGTGATCCTTTTGCATTGAACTATCGAATTGTTGTTGCTTTCTCGAGTCGGCCGTTCGCTTTCTCGCCTCGACAAAGGAGAACGTTTCTGGGATTAACAAGCACGATTTAGAGACGTGCAAAAGCCGACGCGAATCCGCGATGTGAGAGCGAGAGGATGTATCTATGATACTACCAATCAAGGCGGTCGGCTTCGGAGACTGTGACAGTACGTCGATCTATTTGAATAGACGCGGTTTTATGGGATAGCAAATATACGCTGTGTATTTTTTTAAACTAATCGTTTTATTCTTAGTAAGAAATATATTCTTAGTAAGAAATAGTTTAAAAGAGATATCAAGGAGATAACGTACCTGCCGTTTAATTAACTATATTACGAGCACATTGATTCTGCGTTTTCTCGTGAGGAAATCTTTTAAAATTCATTGACTCACTCATGGCGTAATGATGAACAGACTGATTTCATCGTCGACGCTTAATCATGATTTATCATTCGCAGGCAATAAGGAATATGGGATACTTCTAATTAATTTTCTGTGTGAAGATAATCTGTGTGCAGATGATATTGTATCGTATTATTAAGGCTAATCAGATTAATTGCAACATCGATACACTGGCACTTTTAATAATGAATCCGGTTATGGAATTATTATAATTAATTATTATAATTAATTATTAGGTATAAGATTAAAGGCAATAATAGCCAATTATTATGTGTTATTTGAAAACGTCATGTCACTTCGGTGACATTATATTTGCACACATTCAGAAAATCATAAAATTCTAATCAAACTTTTTAGAGTAAAGAGTTAAATAATTATACATGCGATAAAATACTATTGTTTTACAAATTACATGTCCAATTTTTAAGGCATGCACTCCTTGCAGGCTGTGCATTACAAATATTTTTACTGTAAATTTCACTAAAGTTTTCTATGCGTTCAAAATAATTTTTAATTGATTTTGCCACATATTTTCTATCGACAATAGTTTTTAAAGATGAAAATCTGAAATGGACATATTTTGATTTAAATATTTACGCATGTTATCGAGTTAATTGTCTAATTAAAAAATTTTTAATTTTGCTAAAAATACTAAAAAAGTAAATTTTGCTAAAAAAAGAAAATTAAAAGATCAATCATGTAGTAATTTTGATTAACAGTTATTTGATAAACTCTTCGAGCAGGTACATCGATCATTGTAAATATTGTAATACTGAAAATTTTTCAGTATTCATGTAGCTAGTAATATCAGTTTTCTCCCCAGTCCCCGTGTAATTATTCATGTAACTAAATACCGTATAAATACTGTCAGTTACCATCCGTAAATATATGAGTTTTCGTGTTTTATATGGAGTATTTAAGCGAGAGTTATATTTGTGTATGCGTAGGGACACATGCAAAGCTGCTGCAGACCACTCATTCGTATTTTATTCTAAAAATGTATTTTTAATAATAAATCGTTTGTAAAAATAGCATTTAATAATTTTACTTAATAATTTTAAATATTATACTTCCAATGTAATTATACTACCATCGTTGCGTTTCTTTAGAAGAAACTTCACTAACCTATTTCTCAATTTTCGCACAAAGACTTCGAGCTGTTCTTAGACGTCTAACTTTAACTACCGTAATTTACTGACTGGATGTGCTAAGAATACTCATTTTGCAAAAAAAAAAAACGTGATGACTCGAAGTCCGCTCACTTAAAATAAGAAGGTAAGTTAGAAGGTCATAACAGGACAGTTGGGTATGAAAGTAGAAAAAGATGTTTCTGGCAGAATAAGAACGTAAAAATGAAATGCGATTCGTAATCGGAATTATCGTTATTAGCTCTAATAACACAAGTCACAATGCTCTCATTCGGCGCATATTATTGAAGCAACGTTTATTATTGTCACATTACCGTAGAATTCGTATAATTTTATGCAAAAATCATAAACTATGATCGTCGACTACATGGAAAAAAATACATAAACTCAAACGTGACTAGCTAGTCCATCGCGGATAGTAACAAAAAAAATGCTCTGAATATTTCTTAAACATTAAATGAACATAACATTATGCATGGATATAAATGAAAGTTGCAGAAAATTCGTAATTATTATCGCAAATTATCTACCCAAGCAGAACAACATGTCACGATAATATCAAAATGACATTAAAATGTCGGAAATGATTGAAAAATAACTTATAGTCATTTCAAAGTCATTTCGACATCATTTTGATATCATAATGATTTGTTGTTCTGTTTGGATATAATAAGTAGAAGAAGCAACGATATTCTATTTTAAAAAATTATAATTTATAAACGTTTCGCATAATTCAAATTACTGCAGATATTTGCCAATAGAAATAAAAGACACATATGTTTTTTAGATTAATGAATTTATGTACAAAAAGCATTTATCTAATATATCTTATTTAAGATCAATACGCAATTTTATAAATTCTAGTGCCTATGCTTATGACTATTATATTATGATACATACGCAGTCTAAAGCACGAGAATCATTCCACGAATGATAAAGCTAAATATAAAAATATCAATGTGTGAATACGTATCGTTTTACGTCGTGCTTATCCGCTAAAAATTTTGCAAAAAAAATTTTGTTTCATCAATATACTTAATCCGCGTTTCCAGTATCTAAGGTGTTCATTGTCGTTGATATTAACAAGTGCAAAAGTATAAAAAAAGATCTATGTGAGAAAAACGGTAAATATGATATACGGTGAAACACGTGTAATACTTGGCATCATACAAATTTCATTGCTGAAAAATTTTCAAATTGTCCAAAAAGATAAATTAAGTATCATTATGTAATATTAAACTTGGCCTATTAACACTTTTTATTATTATTAATTCATTATATTTTAATGTTAAATCAATAGTTTTTTATTTCATGTACGATAAATGTGATAAGTTGACTTTCAGCCAAAAAGCGACAAAATGATTTTTTATCATAAAAAAAAAATGTTAACGCATTGTTCAATATTTTGTTCAGTACTTTAACTTTATATTTCTTATATAATATTTTAAATTCTTCTAAGGTTGCATCGGTTGCGGTTTTACGGTTGAACCGAATGCCTGTCATTCGTGCGGTTGGAATAATGCCATAGCGACGCATATACATAAAATTTGCGTTTAATTAGAGTAATGTTAATGAAGACAATGGAGTTCTAGTTTTTGATAAATGAAGCTAACGGGAACATCACTTCCCGGAGTAGTGTGAACCGATATTGGATGGCGGTCCTCTGTGATGATGATGATGCTTCTGTCCAGGACCGGAATATCTACTTCCTGGTCGAGAGTGCACTATCGCATAATGATCGCTATTCGTCGATATCGACCTCGTGGAGTTCATAGTGGATCCCCCGGAGGCGTATCCTTGCTTTCCGTTTAATGAGTACCTAAACACAAGAAGGATTCGTTCAGGCACGCCATCGCATGCGTCGTGATATATAACATGAGACATTAATTGCCGTGACTCTGCGCACTTAAATATAACTTTACTTATTGTCAGAAAGGTTATGATCAATTTCGCTAGAGAGACTTGAGATTCTTCGATCACATATCCTTAAATTAATTTTTTATGATCAATTATAAAAGAGTAAAGTCATTTAAGTGGCTCAAATCAATTATTGAGAAGCTAATGAAATCACCGTTAGATTAATTCCGAATTGACACGCGTACACACGTACTATATATATTATATATATATGTATATATATATATATATATATATATATATATCCTCAATGATTGACGGCTCCTTCTCGATAATGTCGGTCCGGGTGCAGCTACAGGTCATCGCCGAACACAGGAATATGTTGATAATGAGCATGATGAGGAATAATATTCCGAGTGCCACCGCCAGCCACAGAAGCCACAGCGGGTGCACGCTGCCGTCATCGTGCAATGTTTGTACAACTGGAAAGAAATTACTATGTAATTTTCATATCGCGATAGGCACTCATATATTTCTAAGTTTGTACGTTTTTTACGTGCGTGTAATGGAAATATCATCAGTTACAATATTAGTAAACTCCATTCGTTTAAATAAATAATTCAATGAAAAATAAATAAAAATTCTATATATTGGACGAGGGAAAAAAATCATTTTATAAGTTGGTAAAAAAAGACTTTTTTAGCAAGCCACATATTTTATTTTAAAAAATTGGCAATTACACTATTTGATAGAGCAACGTTTTAGCTTTAAGAATCTGTATTTTTAATTGCAGTACGATTATTTTTAATGGAGTTACGAATAATAAAGTCAGAATTTCTTTTTACTTAATTCGCGAGTAATTCAGGAACAAAAAAATCTTAGAAATATTTTTAAAAAATAATTTTATAGGGAAAGCTTCAAGCTTAGGTGGTCAAAAATTTGCTCAAATTATTTTAGACATACTATAGATCTACAAAGTGAAAAGAAAATTTTTCATTTTTTTCAGCTCATAGTTTTCTATATACAAAAATTATAAAACTCACATAAATTCAAATATAGTAACCATTCAAAAGGGTTTTAAAGATTACAAGCTTTCTAAATTTAAATTTTAATCATTTTTAACGAAGATATTGATGGGGAAAAGTCTTTTTATCAACTTGTAAAAAGACTTTTTCCTTAATATAAAAAGCACGCATAAATATGTATATGATATGAAATAATTTTTCAATGATAAATTCCATTCTTGATAATGTTTTCAACTCTAGTTTCTGTTTTAGTAATTTTAAAACAGTTATTAATAACAACTCTTATTTCTCTCATTAAAACGCATTTATTTGTACGGAATTAAAATAAGAAAATATTCAATTAATTTTTCTATTAAATAATATAATTTTACCGACATAAGTTAACAAGGACATCATTGATGATCGGATGTAAAAATTACAGCAAAAGACCGTAGGATGAACTGACGAAAAAAAGCACAAAGTGTGATATGCGAAATAAGATCACTTATACCAGCTTGAGTGTACATTATAATTTGATGACAGCTTCTGAGCAAGTTGCGTGTCGAAGTGATTCAAATGCGGGTCAGGATAACGAAGAGGGATGACAGGCAACCATTTTATGACGCGCAGGAAGAAGACATAAATGGAATATATATGCAAGAGAAGCAATAAGGGGACAAAGAAAGAAGAAGATCGTGCATGCTTTCCTGACTGGCTACATACTTTTCATGTCACGATGGCTTATCAAAACTAACTGCAAAGGAAAGTGGATGCTACAAGAATTTCAGCGGTAGTTATTCTAATCATTTTCATCGATGTCTTTATCAAATCACTATCTCTGCTTATAGAAATTAGACTGACTTCCGTTTGGAAAAACGCAGCTTCTTTAAAAAAGTGATTAAAAATGCACTTTCACTTGGTACTTTCCAAATAATTACGAGTTATTAAATATTTCTTTATTGACTGCAACATGATGTAGGATGTATTTTTGTAATTTATCGCGTACTATGTATATTATATTTATACATTTTTTATTAGCAAAGAAATTTCTTTAAAAGAGACTAGAGAAAATTAAACTCAATACGAGCCGAAAAGAAAAAGTCAAAATTTTATTAATTGGAAAGAATTTTATTAATTGGAAATTGACTCTTCATTTTTCTTTATAAAGGTAGGAGATGATAAATGAGAATATGTTAGAATATGTAAGAATAATGATGTCTAATAATAACAGAGTGTAACAGTAACAATAACAGTTAATTCACCGATAGCGCACTTCTTATTAGCTTACCTCGTTTTTCGCCTGGTTGGAGGACAAAAACGCTCGTTCCAGCAAGTAGCACTCCTTCTTCACTACTAACACTTTGTCCGTTAGTGGAGGAGCCACCCTTTATCAGCTCTTCTTTGTCTCCTTCGCACATAGGGGTACCGCAACTTCCTAGACACGTACATTTTAATTGCGTTACATTGCAACAAAAACAGTTTCGATCAAGTTCTTGTATATTCGATAAGTAATTATACATCAAGAGAATGGTCCGTGACGTGATCGAGTTTTTATATACTCGATAATAATTATACATGGGGAACTTGTTATGTTAGTTCGAAAGTGTTAATAATTGTGAAAAATAAGAAAAATAAGAAAACAACAGACATATAAAAAGACTACATACATTATACTTTTAAAACACTCTGTGTGCAATTTCATGTTCAGTATGACACTGAAACTAAATCAGTATGTGATGCTAAATATTTTATTTTAAAAGGGTCATAACTTTTACGATTTGAGACATAAAAAGTAATTCCTCATAAAATGAACGAGAATCGCTATCTGCTGTGTAATATCACAACAACGAATCGTAAAAGTTGAATGCCATTTTATAACCCACATTCGTAACCAGATGCTAATGGGAAATCGTTCACCGGATGAGTTTTACCTCTGCACACAGCGATGTCGCATTGGAAATGCACCTCTGAACTGTCGGCAAACCGGAACATGGAAAACAATGTGGCATCCGCTATACCGGTACTTCGGTCATATATGAATTTCGTCATTCGCACTTTCACGGGACAGCTTTGTAATCAAAACAAGTCACAATTAGCGAATCATTTCCATTGTTAAAGGAAGCTACGCTATAAAGCATACTAATATAATAGCAAATTGCGCATCTTCCTTTTAATTTGAGTTACATCTGGTTAATGAAAATAGAATTAAGATTAATTTAAACTTCTCTCTTAATTGAACGCTTTGTTATCTTCGAAGTTCTAAATCCGCTTCGAATAAAACTTATAAAGAACAGTAACTTGAGTTCTCGTTAGGCATTATGAAGATCTTAGCAATAGAAGTTTTAATGAAAATCATTTAAGAGAATTTTTATTTATCATATCAACTTGAAAATAAATTACAGATAGAAATTAATGAAAATTAAAAATTATGATATACTTTTAACCAAAATTTATATCACATAAATATATAAATACTTTTTTTATATATTTCGACTATAATATTCAAACATCTAATATTTATTCATAGCTTATAAATGTTTACAAAATTGATGAATATAAAATTTGTTAAATTTTATTTATTCAAATTATATATTATTTATCTCCAATTTACAGTCTTTCTAATAAAAGCATGACCTCATAGAACTCTGTTTAAAAATCTTACTCTTTATATCTCAACTTCTTAAATAGCGTCTTTAGAAAGATACAAAAATAAATGTCCGATGATTAATATGTTTTTTGCCTTGTAGAGAAGAGCTCTTTTATCTGCTCGTTCAAAAGTTGCTGCAGTAACAATTTTCGAACAGAAGTTTTCCCAGTCACGCTTTTATTAGACAGATCGTATATCAAAGTAATAATTATAGGCTTACCCTTTGTCGTCTATAAGCTGCACGCTGGAATTGAGCTTGTTGAACGCGAAGCAATTCTTGACTCGAATCCCGTACGTTCCTGCAAATTGAATGTTCAACGAAACAGTGTTTCAGACAGCAAGCTCTCACGAAGAAACCGCGGCTAACGGATTTGTCTGTATTATCTGGACGTAAAAGCAAATGACGGAATTGGATAAGATACGAACCGTCTGGGCGTGAAATCTCAGCACGCAGGGTATAGTTGTGACCGTATATAGCTTCCTGTACTCTCATACCTTCATCCAAAAGGCGCAGGGAAACCAACGAAGTTTCATTTCTACGCAAAAAGCGTTGTTCGTGAGCAGGAGTTCTTTTTTTTTTACGTAGCGTATTTTATTATTAGAAACGTGACGTAAGCTTAATCAAAGTTGCGATCAAAGCGAATGGATAAAAGTACAAAAAAGTTATGTCAACAAGTTGATATATCTGGCGATATGCATATGATAAGAAAATCAACGAATCGTGCAGAGTCATGTGTATCGACTATCAAAGTGTCTCGACTCAAGAAAATTTATTCAGAAGGTATATTCTGACAAAGAAGCTACTTGTCATTTGTGGGATATCTCATTTGACAATGGACGCATACCAATTGTCAGCCGCATTTTTTCGCTACAGAATAAGAAAAACTTGCGGTAAACCGTAGCGTCGCGAGCATTTTAATTACTGATTCATCGTTCTATTTGTCTAATTTCTTGGATGCCCAATTAAATTTTATTATCTCCAAGGTAGCCTCTTCTCCGACCAGCGTATAATTAAATGACAACATTTTAATGGATAAAATCATCTTTTAATTCTTTTAACTCTAAAGAAACGGTGTCTATTAGATACTTGTTGAATACTTATTACGGAAAATTTTATTATCTTTACTTTAGAAAAAATTTGTAGCCGACTTCTACAACTGTTTTTAAGTTATCGTGGCAAAAACGGAGCAGTACGCAAATCGCGCTTTGCCTTTAAATTTCAATATTGCTTCCATTTTTGTGGACTTTTGCGGCTTATTTTATTCGTAAGGAAGCATTCAAGACATGCTAAAAAGAAAATTTATATATACTTATTCATTTGTCCACAAATGATATTCGAATTTTACATAATTTTTAGCCGTCCAAACCTTTTCATCCCTCTTAAAACTTGTGGTATTCGATATTGTGTAAAGTATCGACAATCTAAATTGATCACTCTTAAGTTGAAATATCTGTACGTACAATCAATATACCGCGCAGACGGAAATATATAGCTGAGTGGTAGCAAACATCAACGTTTGATTAGAAAACACGGAACCGCTAATAACCGATTAAAAGCCTCAAATACATAGTATTTCCCGTTTAGATAGCGCTACTCACGCGTGTCAAGCAGTCACTGATGCGAGATATTTCTATTTCTCGTACGTTTGAAAAACTTAGCATACACGGTTATTTTACGATAGTTTACGGAGAGAGTTCATAAATAAAATAAACCCGCAGCATCAGCTGAAAACTTAATGACGTTTAACTCTTAGTGAATGTAAAAAGTGTATGTATTCGTACGGGAAAGAACTTTATCAAAAAAGTCTTATTTGTAGAAAATAAACATTAATTAGCAACTTTATACAATGAATATCTTTTGAAGCTTCGCGTTTCTGATCTTAGAAGCTGAATTTTTAGATTGTACGAATATTTTTGTGAGTTTGAATAATACAAATTTTCATTTTCGCTTAGTTTTAAGATAATATTTTAAATATAATAGTTTTAAGAAATACATAATTTATTTTTTATGTTCTATTAATAAATTCCTCTATCAAATATTATTTATATCTTATATGATATTTACATTATTTTATAATTAATCTTCAACTTACTTGGCATTTTTGAAACCCGCCTTTCCGCACGTAATGACATAAAACTTGTCATCCGCTAATTCCAGCGTTTTGTGTATCCTAACAGCGATAGGAACGGAACGTTCTTCTGTGTGCTGCAATATATATCGCTATATTTATAAATATAAAATAAGATATAATTCAGCAAAATAACCGCTTATTTGTCAAAAATTATTCATTATTAAAATATTTATTTTAACTTCTACGATTAGTAAAGTTTATAAGAGAACACTTTGTAAACTCAATTATGTATATACATGAATATTTTACGTGTGGAAAGGCTTTAAGTCTTCGGCCACAGAGCGTTACACTTGCAGAACAAATACCTAGGCGGAAAGAGAGGGATTCAAATGCAAATCATAATCTCCATATATCATGAATTCTCACGTTATTCTCGAGGCGTCTTCAGTGGCCGAGTATGTAAATTAGCATACCCGCAACCTTCTCAAAACAATTAATTTTCTGGAAACTCCTCATGTAAATAGACGCGAGTACTAATTTCTCCGTATCTCTCTATGAAACGTGTAAAACGTAAGTACACCTTGTGCGGCGGAACATTCTTTTTTTTTTTTACGAGTAGCAAGCTGCTCAAACGTAAAGAGTTGATTTCTCGAAATTAATACTTAAGTCTCGTAGTACACGTACTATTGTATACAATTGTCAATCAGATTAACAATTTGCAAATCATAGAAATAAACAACAGCTAGATCCATAATTCCGTCGCTCTTGGCGTATGATTTCCATAATCATAGCGGACTCACGTTGTTCACTAGAACTCCGCAGTACTCGGGACTGTCCTGCGACGCAAAAAGATTAATGCCCAGAGTGGCGTGCGTGGTGCCGTTGCCCGATACCATGCACTGCGGGGTCCGATGGTCTCGTGCATGGACTGCGCCTACGAAACTCTGATTGAGATTGACACGAATCGTCATATAGCCGCCCTTGCACGTCGCCGTCACCGTCGGCTGAAATTCCGTGTCCAATAATTGTCCGGCGATCTGCAATCAGAACGAGAACGAGATTTAGATCCGACATTCGGACGAGCGGAGCCAATTATCGCATTCTAGAACAAGTGCGCTCCTCGACACGACTGTGGAAATCTCCTCCTGTATACTCCACGTTAACGATTCGCGCCTGAGGAACATCATCGCCAAGATCGCTCTCCACCTTCGTAAATATTTAAATCAGGGTCAGTACGCCAACAACATCGACTAACTAACTTCGGTTGGCGATTGCTGGTACCATTCCAAATGCCGTAACTATAATATCGATTGAGTAAAACGATCTCGGGTTGACAGCTAACCGGGTCTTAATGTGTACTTGAACGTAAAAAAATATATATATATATATAACACCAACAATCTTCGGTAGCCGTACATTCTCCAGTATGAAGGTAAAACCTGTTAGAATTCGCCTGTCATTTTTGCTGCCGCAAAATACCATTTGCAACGAAACGTTTAATCAAGTCCTTTTTTTTTGCGAAAACCGCAAAAATACAGGAATTCCCCTTTACTTCGAATTGCTATATCGGCCGTGAAACGAGGCGTATCTGCATTCTTTGTAACACTGTTTGCCAGGTTGTTCTCGCATGATATCAGGCTGTGTAAGACTCGAAGCGATCTCCACCCCCGTTACTATCCCGCTAAGGAGCACTCGACGAACGCAGACCAATGATATTTCCTCGGGCCGGATCGCCGACTTAATGTACGAGTAAACTTGGACCGGTCTGGGCGGTAGCTATCGGCCCACGCTAACTTTCAATTTCAACTTTCATGCGGCTGATCCGTTTTGTAACGCGGATAACGCACGTTCGTACCGTCAGGAACGCGTGATGAGACGTGTATCCGTGACACAATCTTGATATTAATCTCGAATTGATATACATCGTCGAGTGAATGTAAATATGACAGTTACAGCGTAATGAGAGTGACGACACTGCATTAATTTCACGATCAATTTTGGTATTTGTATATTAAAAATTATATTACGCATGTCAAAACTAGAAGTGCTAAACTAAAAAATGATTTTCTTGTAACGAGACATCGATAAAAGTATTCTATGTTGAAAGTTAAATTTAAAGTTTTTAATTTAAATTGAATTTCCAAGATAAAAATGCATATGTAATAAAATTTTATTATTATTAAATTATTGTTAATCCTCTATCGATTATATGGAACTTTGCACTTTTTATGTTGAGTTCAGTACAGATTTTTATTATTCCAGATTGTATAAAAATGAAAAGAAATTCTTGTATAGTAAAAATCATTTTGTATTTTTGTTAGAAACGATTCAAGTTCTTGTTAAAATTTGTGTTAAATTCTTAATATATTCAAGTGTCAATTTAACATAATATGATTAAGATATTTAAATTTCTTGTATTAAACTGATTTTTAACATTTTTTAAATTCAATATGTTAAAATTACATATCTTATGAATAAGTGAATAAATAATATAAAATAAAAATGTGTTTTGAAACGTAAATTTTAAGATGAATGAATAAAATACGTGTTAGGTTAATATAATACAAATGTTAATTTTACTAAAAAAAAATATACTTCCACAGTTTGCGTACAAAGTGTGTCAATGTTATATTTTCTGTATTAATTTTTTTTATATAATTATACATTTATGTTATTTTCTAATATATCATGAACTTGTGTTAAATTAACACAAAAAATTTAAATTTGGGATACGTAAAGTGTGTTGAATGTAACACAAATTTTCGAATAATATACTAGTGAAAACTTTAAGAACAAGTTTTTACCATCATAGAAGTCGGATTGTATTTTATTTTATTTTTTTAGAGATTTAATATCTACCAGAAAGTTAAAATATCAATTGTGCTTTCAAAGTCCAACTTGAATGAAGCGGACAAAAAGTTAAATATTCAGATCTTAATAAAAAATGTCAAAAAAAATTGTCAAATATTGAAAATGTCAAAACTATCGAACTGTAATCTTTTGTAGAAATTAACATTAATTTACTTCCTATGCATTAAGTGCATAGCACAATTCTATCAGCTCTAGCAACATCGCCCGGGGCTTGAGAGGCAAGACAAAGATCCGCATGTAAGCGTTCGGCAAGGACACGACGAGTCCTAAATGCTCCGACGTTATTCGAGGAAGAGGCTCTCGCAACAATCGTTAGTCTTTCATTCGCGAGTGAACTGCTCGCCGAAGAAGAAAGGCGGCTTAGCGGTCCTCGATTAGTGGCGGATGCTTTGTCTACGTGTGCGATGACAGGTATACGATAGCGAATGGAGAGAATCGTGGTCGCCGTTGGGCAAGACCTTGCGAGCCATATCCTATGGCGGTCCACAACGTATGACATTATATGCGCGTATAATTTAATAGCGTTCATTGTTACTCGAACCGCTTGTTCGTCTGAACGGAAATTGTGCGACTGTTATGTGATATCCCGAAATACGTATCACGGAAAAAAAAGACACAGCTGAAAACTTCACTGATTCAGCAAATCCAGCAAGTCATAATGTACAGTCAATTTTTTATATGTTAAAGTAGCAAAGTTGACAGCTCAATAACATTAACGATTTGTTAAACTATCAAATCTTTTTAGTTATAGATGTTGAATTCGCGTAGTAAGTTACAAGTTTGCTGTACCGCCCAATTAATTTTTTTTCCGTGTAGTGTTTACGTAAAGACAGTACATATCTATCTTTTAACTCGAATGTATTAATATCATGTACTGCTTGAATGAACATAAAAGGTCAGTACGATTATAACGGATGTATGACCGATACGCCAGATTATTGTGCAAAATATTCATCTTCCTATTATACAGTGCATGTTATCTCCAAGTTTCAATCATTAATACAACATTGAATAAATGATATGAATTATTATTATTATTAATTCATCATTCACACTTGATTAATTCATATAAATCATACAAATCATATAAATCATTTTTAAAATTCAAATTTGTTAAAAATATAATATAATTTTTATTTTTAAAAATAATTTATATATATTAAATCTTATTAAAAAAAACTAAATTTTTATTTACTAAGAAAAATATATATTATTATAAATGTAAACGAAGATACTTTAAAGAAATTTCCAAGAACTTTTGTATGATACAAAAACATGAATATCTTGTACGATTTCTCAGATGTCGTTATTTAATTCGAGTATTGTCAACACTCGAAATAAAATCTGAATTTGATGTTCATATTAATATCAACACGCTAACTTCGAAAGCAACCGTAGCTTGAAATATGATAATAGTTAAACGTACAATGTATTCGCGTACTTCGCGACTTGCTATTGTACGACATTTAATCGGCAAAACGTAGGAATGCATGCTCAAACTTCCTGCAATATCCATATCATGCACGATGAATATTCGCTCGATCGCGAATAAATAATTTAATGCAATAATGTGCATTATGCACGGTTACATAAAGTTATAGTCGATGCAACGGCAAGCCATGGTCGGAAACATCAGTTCCGCCTGTTAAACTAGACTCTTATCCTCCCCATCTGTAGTATTCCGTATTATAAATATCGTGTGTGCGCCAATTATTGTCTAGCGGCCAAACAGCTTATCCTGGACACGCGGTAACCTTCTGTCTTTCAACCGCTATCCACTCCAACGTTCTTTCATAAAAACCCGAGGCATGAATGGATAAGCTTAAAATAACATGCAAAATGACATCACGTAATCGCAACGCAACTACAACAGGAGACCGCATTAGTCGTCAGCGAGTCAATCGAATAAATGTGCCACGCCAGATTCCGCTCGAAACTGGTCTGACAAAAATCGACGGCACGTGAAAATATCGTAAGGAATGCGAATGTCAGTGGCTCCCAATCTCTCGTATAATTCCGTTAAAGTCGTAGGACTGTTTTGGGGCAGACAATAATCACGCGACAAAGAGAAATATGAGACTCGACGTGGAAGACTCGAGAGGAGACTCGGGAGAGAGAAAGTTTAATACATATAATAATATAAATTTTATTTAAATAAGCAAAACTAATACAAAACAATTAAAATAAAATAAAATAAAACAAACGTTTCAACTTCAATCGAGTCATTTTCAATGCAATCTTACAATAATATAAATATCGTTCTAAATTAAAAATTCGTACATAATCTTACAATATTCTTACAATTCCTTAACATAAAATTTCTTCTTTCTGTGGAATACGCTGCGAGTCATTTTTATCAAGAATTAATCAAGAGTTAATTCTTAGAATAAGAATATTGTAAGATTATGTACGAATTTTTAATTTAGAACGATATTTATATTATTGTAAGATTGCATTGAAAATGACTCGATTGAAGTTGAAACGTTTGTTTTATTTTCTTTTATTTTAATTGTTTTGTATTAGTTTTGCTTATTTAAATTATAATTCTTTTTTACGTTATTGGCTCTTTGCCCTTCTCTTATACTATCTTTCGTTTATAAGTACAGAGCCTTTTTTATTACTTTTAATAAATTTTATTAATGAATTATTGCAAGCATTGCGAGCACGAAGGCAACAACGCTTTTAAGATACACCCAACGACATCGTGGCCGATCGCGATAAGCGTGGTTATACAACGCAAACAACGACGCGGGACGCGGGAACTTGTTTGGTACAACAATTGCGATCGGGCCGGCAATTAATAATTCGCCGGGAGGTTTGCGGCGCGAGCGTTATCGCGTATCGACGCCGCACGTGCAATAAATTGATAACTTTTTTCGCCGTGCGGCTCTAATGCGCGCGTGCAAAAATTCACGCGTGGATAACGGCAATGCATCAAGATTTAATCCCGCCGCTCTCGTGGCCGCAATGTTTCAGCGCATTCCGAGCGCACACACCCAGTGCGCGCGAACCGCAGAAACAGGAACAGCAGGATTGTTTCTCTCCCCGTCGGATTGGCAATCGGAGACTTTCGGCTGTCGGCGACGTGTCTTCCGATAAATAAGGGCAGATACGCAACAGGATGCAAGGGACAAGGAGAAAGGCGAGCAAGAGAGCGTTCGTACTTCGACTATAGCATTTGTAAATTTTAAATATTCTGCGTTTTTGTATTTATATTTCAGTATTTTTGTAAATATCATTGAGATAATAAGTTTTAGAAAGGAAAGGTTCAATACGAGTTTAAAATTATATTGAATTGATTTTTTTTATCGGTGAGAAACTATTTCGTTATTTTATTAACCCTGAGGTCTCAATTATCATGCTTGACTCTATTAGTAGTAACAACAATAAGATAACAACTACAAGAAGCAATTTATCAGAAAATAAGTGCGAAAGGTGAAACAAATGTTGCGTGTCGGAGAGCATAGAAGGTTCCGATAATCCCGTTAATACGTAATCGGCTTGAAATAAATTATAAAGTATAACAAATTATAAATCTAAACAAATATCTTATACTGTAGTTTTAATTTCATGCATTGGTATAAATTCCGTATTCTTGACATCTATGTAGTAATATATGCATATAATATTCAATATATAAAATATAATGGTAATCAATATGGCCATTGCAAATGTTCGTTTCATACACTTTTTCGCATTCCACGATACATTTTCTCTCGCGATAATTATCGCTGTTAATAAAGATAACTTCAATAAAGTACGTTATCTCTTAATGAGCGCAGTTAATTACCATTAGAAATGTTGGATAATCGAATGCGATAAATCACTCTGTAACACGGAACGTTGGCCTTTGTACTTTTTGAAACCATCCAGTAGCATGTTTGAACGGTTCATTTATATCCTTTTAATCTCCAATTGATTTATAGTAACTCACTGTCACTTAAATTAGATTTAGTTGCTAATTGATATCGGAAATCGCTTAAAAATTTCTTTAATTGGTATTCGCAGATCCAGTGTACTTTAAAATAAGTATCTTTGCTTAAAGTTAACGTAATTAATCTACCGGCAACTAGAATCTTTAAAAGCATCATCGATATTTTCATTACGAATTTTGGCAGATAAATTTAAATCTGTAAAAAATAAGTAAAATAAAATCTAACTTCTATGATGATAAAAACTGAAAAACTTGTTAAAATTTTGACAAATATATCAGAATCTTTTTAGATTTTTATATAATCTGGAGCAATAAAAAAATTTGCTATTTCTCGAAGAGAATTCCTATTACTGACAAAAGAGTTAAAATTTATATTGCCGCTGAGAAAATTAAACAATTTTTTTGAAAATCAAAATCTGAAGAATAAAATTGTGTATAACCTTAAAATTATGTATGGTTGTAAAAAATATTTGTTGTAACAATTTTTTACAATAAATTTAGGAAAATGTCCAGATCTACTGGATCCGTCGATATTGATCAAGATTAATATTTTTTTTCAAAATTATTTTTTCTTCCTGGATTGTTATACTACATTCTAGAGGTCATTCACCTCTCAGCCATTCATCCGAACCGAGGACTGGAAAATAGATTCAAGGATTCTCCTCGCAACTAACTCAACGAAGGACAAGGATGAGATGTAGGACAGCCTATTGCAAATGCTGATAGTTATCACTAGTCACGTTTAGCATTGAACAGATCGAATTTATCAGGGGAAGGGAGGAGGACTAGCGATTGTGTTTTACCCGCGACATAACGAGAATAGTAAACGAAAGTTGCATCGAATGGTATCGCGTGTGAGGCGCAGCACGTGTGAGGTGCGGTGCAAGCGAAGCTACAAAGGCACGAGGAAGTCACGTCCTCGAAGAACAATGCAGCCGCGTCATTCTCGCAAAACGCGGGAAATAGTATGAGTATCCACGTTACACAATTGTCTTTCCTGATTCAGCAAGATTCCTACAGCGGCTATTAATAATTATTGTTTACACCAATCCTTCGTTCCTTCTGAAAGCTCTTCGATGTTCATTTGTTAGAAGACAAGCAAAAGAGTACAATTACAGTCGAGGATCATTTTTTCCTTAATTAAGACACGCTATTAGTCATAGTCATCATGGACAGTATAGACATAGACATAGAATCTTATTTTATGTACAATATATGATGAACACGATGATTGGTGTCTATGATGTTCTATTGATGTCTAGCAAGAAATTAATAAAAATTTTTTAGGTCTGAGAAAAAATGTAAATACTCTTAAGAATGTTTGAATGAACTGTGCATTATCAGTTAAAAGTATCAATTAAAAAAGCCAATATCAATATTATACCTAAAATTAAACGAAATAAACAAAACAAATAAGTTGATTTAAAAAATATTTTGCTGAAGTTTTAGGTAAATAACTTTTAAATAAATAAGTGAATCCAAATGAACTCTTGTACGAATAATATTATTAAAGTTTTATTAATATTTATAAAAAATTTCATTTAATTCGTAATCTTATGACTTCAAATTTATAAATAAACTACAAACGTGATTTTATACAAGAATCAAGGCAAACCAAAAATTAAATAATTTTTAAACTAATAAGAGAATTATGCTCAAATTTTTCACAGATACAAACGTAATAATAAAACAATCTGTAATACGTTTTTATATTTTTAATAATGCTTTGAGATATATCACGTACATCCTTTAAAAAAAGAGGAAAGACTACAATATAGATAATAAGCTTCAAATTGCAATAATATAAATATGTTTAACTAAATTATAGGAATCAATAGTATAATCAAGCATTTAATACCGAAGTAATTCGTGTGAAGTGTTCTTAAATTATTTCGAAAGCAAAATTATCGTGTCAATTTGCTTTTTCCCTCGACAATATTGGTTTAATAAGCGGGCATTGATTTATTATTTTATGAAAGTTATAATTACGCTCTTCTTACAAGATAGCCTATCCATATCTATAAATTACTTACATAAATATAATTTCATGATTTGCGGAAAGTTCTACGTGAGTCATTATTTCAAATAAACCGCTACCAGTGCGAGATAAAACGTGGTGATTTATCTGCTTGGTATACGTAGATATATAATGCTTTAATGTCATTCATATCTTTTCTCGCCGCAACTCGGAGCACCGATCGTAAATAATTGCGCTATAGTAACGATCGTGTTATTCATTTTGCGCGTACGGCACACAGGTACGCTCTTCAATAATTGAGAGGGCAATTACTCGTGTCACAGTATACGCGGTTGAATGTCATTGTATCTCGTCGGATGCGAGAGGATACGATATATGCAACGCGTCGTCGGCACGAAAGAGCATTCTTCGCCCGGAGGCTGCGTGCCCGCCTTCGAATTATCTCGCGAAGAAAAAGGAAGCCGAAGTCAAAACGTATGTTATTGACCCTGGCTCGTTCGGGTTCCTTCGTCTAACCACTCGTCTCATCCTTTTTTAGCGCACGGTCGCTGTAACCGAACCCTGCGGCATTTTTGCCAGAAGTGCATCGTTCACAGTGTATGCAATTTACGACCATCGCCATCTCGCCATCGCCATCGCATCGCATCGTATCGCATCGCATCGCATCGCCAGCTTCGCGTTCTGAGTTTTACGGTTCGCCGCGTCCTTCGAAAAATACCTCTTTATGCAATAATGAGATAATTACGTTTGTTACGTTTGCACGAATGCGCAGAGTGTCCCCCGTGGTTGCCCACTTTCTCTCGACCGCGAAAACCGGCATTGCCCGACCAGAGAAGGCATGTTGTAATAATGTTCAGACTATTGATGGTTCTCGAGTTATCTGTGTATGAAATTGTAATTTCTCTTTTAATTGCATTCTCTCTTTTCCTCTCACATATATTTTATAAACTATATATAAAGAACAAAGTATACCGAATATTATTTATGGAATTATATTGTAAATTTCAATATATAAAATAATGATTATTTTACAAAAAAAAATGATTATATGCGGTTTATTGTCAATCATTTGGAAATTTACGAGAGTAGTAAATTAACATATAAGAGGGGCATTATGCTTTCAAATAGAAAATTAAAAGAAGTTTAATTACGAATCTCGATACGCGTGGTGTTAGAAATTAATCGTACGAAATATAGTCCGAAGGAATAATTAATAAGCCTGCGCTGCGTTATCAGATCATGCAACGTGCGTCAATTAATTATTAAATTTCTGCAGTATCTGATGGGCACTCGCGTTTCATCTCCTCCCACTTTTGCGAGGGCAATCTCTCGAAACCCGAAAGCGTGCAAGTGAAAGCGGAATATTTACCATGTCGCATTAAATTCATCTTTAAATTTATCCACCGAAGAAAAAGTGGGCGAAAGAGAACATTGAAAAGCTCGCATTCGCAGCGGAGAAAATAATTTTCCACTTTACGTCACGAAGAGATAGCTATGGCATCACCAGGGAATCGCGAGAGAAATGGACGGCTTTTACATGAAAAGAATTCCTCTCATAAATGTTCCGAGTTGCAAACATTTTGAGAATTCTTATACACTGAAAATATTTGCAATATCTTCGTCTTACTGCATTACGTCTTAAAAAGAAAGTTATCTAGCTAAAGTTGATTTTTCTTTAGTTCTAAGAAATTTCTATTTGCTGCTGCAATTTTTAACATCGCATATTTACACAGTTTACAATATGCATAACTGTGCATTTTAAAAGATAAAATTATTAAATTGTTATACATACACATTGAGAAAAAAATTTATTAAATTTTAATATAAATATTTTTTTAAATACTTCTAGCGGAATATTTATTAAATACAAGAACCATTAGTTTGATTTAACTTTTCATTTTTTCCATTTATCTAAATATTTATTTACCGTAAGTAAATATTCCGCTAAGACTTTTAACAAAAATATTTGTTAAAATTTAATAATTTTTCTCTCAGTGTACACAGAAAGAATGATCTCGCTGAAATATCTAACAATTTGAGATACAGATGTAAAAATAATTTTGTTAGAATTACCAATAAACCATTAAAATAATTCCGTAAGTCACTCAATGATTGTTAAAGTGTAAAAGTTTTGTAACATTATTCATCTTAAAATTCCTACTTAATTATTTTGATGATTCGATACAATTATTTTCAGATCTGTATCTAGTTAAGTTTTCAAATACTTCAGTAAAATAGATTTTTTCCATGTAGTACACTGAAAGAAAAAATTGGTTGCTGCAACAATTTAAATAGTAAAATATGGCATAGCATTTTTAATCGGTTGCAGTAATCAGTTTTTGGTTGTAACATCAAATTTTAGTTGCATTAGCCTATCAGCAATGTCAGTATATGTGATTTCGATTGCCATATTTTACTATCTGAATTGTTAGCAATCAATCTTTTCTTTTAGTATATATATATATATATATATATATATATATATAATTTGTATAAAATCATTAAATTTTATTAAATTCACAAAAATTGATATTTAATATCTATATTTATCTATGTATAAAAAAATATACTAAATTATTCCATTAATAATTAAATTTTAATGAAAGAGCCAATTAATCTGTCCACTTTAAAAACAGTAAATTATTCTTACGGCACAAAATTGCTATAACATTCTTCTCTCAAGAGAAAACTTTAGAAGCCTGTTTCTCAGTTATGATATAAAGACGTCTGGACCTTTAATATAAAGGCCGTTCAATTAATAAACTAACTGGGAAAGATTAAACCGCGCGAGTTGATCTCGCACAACTAGCTCGAAAAGCGGGATGGCCAAACGATATCGTTTTGCGCGTGTTATCTCCGCGTGTTATCGACGATCTCTCGCGCGTTCATAGGATGACGGCGCGCATCCGGAGAGTAGGAAATCCTACTTCGCGATGCTGCTCCTCGGCTCCTTTGTCCTCGCATTCCCGGCGCGCGTCATTTACGGCCGTATGTTTGCCCGACTTGATAATCTAAGAAGGAACGTATTAACCGAAACGTAACGACCGAGAAAGAAAATAATTTCTCAGCCCTACGCGCGCTGCAATTTCGTAGGCGCGCATAAATCTCACTCTTCCACGCAATATTTGTTTTTCGAGTGTACATTATGCGTCGGGCCAAGGGTCGCGCCTGCCTACACGCGAAACATTTTATAGAAGAGATGAAACAATGCGCGCAATTTCAAATAAAACATTAAATAGACACAAGTAACGGATCATAGTTTATAATTATATAACTTTTAGATATATTATTACAATAGACGAGAGAATATAAAGTGTTGCTTAAATAAAAAAGAGAGATATAAATCTAATATTTCAAACAAAGAAGTGTTACTTCTTTGTTTAAAATAGTATAATAAATTCTACTAGCTAAATTTTTAAAGATAATTTAACTGGCATAAACAGTCTGTTTAGATACCATGAAGCGCAATAAAAATTATAGCCAATTGTTCGAGAAATAATGCGAAACGCGCACACGTTTTGTGATCATCGCGGATACTTGTGTGTGTGTGTGTGTGTATAGATGTGTCATTGAATGGCGAAAGTAAATCGCATTAAATTATTGCGAATATATATATATATATATATATATATACGGGACGAGGATGGCAATACTTATTACCTTCACCACCTGCGTCGAAATCGATAGAGGGATAGAATAATGCACGGCGTTCGAGCAGGTGGATATTACGGTCCTGCGGGCGCGCGCAAACGTTCTCCACAGTATACTTATCTACTTAGAATATTTATTATTCCCGCGACTGGAATTTTCATTGTAACAACATTGGAAACGAGCCGCCCGAGACCGCGTCGTGATGGATTCAGATACGCTCGAATGGTCGAAGCTACACAGATCGCGTGTACTTCTGGGAACAACATAATTTAAGAACAAATCGTTTCCCGCCCGAGCCGATTTTACAGTCCCGTAAGGAATGATAAAGAGCGCAATGCTCCGGTAGCAACGTGTTTGCATAATGACACAAGAATAGATACTGCTTTACAGTTATTCTGTCCAAATTGCTCGTGATACTGACAATAAATTCAATGGAAAAGTATTAATTCAATTCATTTCACGTTCATATATTTCTTTACCGCAAATCATATTGTTCACTGTATAATTAGAAATTATAGATTTCTCTTGACATATAATAATTTAAATATAAGTAAAAATATGAATTCAATGGAAAAGTTATTTATTAATTTAATTGATTTCACATTAATACATTTCGCATAACGCAAATTGTTTTATTTACTGCATAATTAAAAATTATAGATTTTTTTCTTGATAATTGTTACTAAAAGTACATAATGAAGGAATTCTGAGAAATTAGTATTTTCACGAAGTTGCACTTAAATCTCTTTTAAAATGATATACCTAATTCCATCGTTATTTCAATGGGAAATCATCTTTGAGATTCGACACAGATTCTCGGTCTTAAACGGAAATTATCTTACGGCCAAAAACGGAAATTATCTTGCCGCCACGATCCGTAGTATCGTCAACGGTATACGCAAATTGCCGCGCGCAAATAAGGAGCAACCCTGGAATTTTGCTCTTGTGCAATCGTTTCTTTAACGGGACGTTCTTGCGCATCGAAAAAGATGGCTTGTACGCATGCGAGCCTTTCCATTCATGGTATGTTACGACCGCAGCTACGTAAACCTCACGGAGAAAAGTGAAAGTACACGATGTTAAAAAAAAAAATCCGATGAGAAGCCGACAATCTCATCGAGATGATTTTACTGCCATCAATGTGCTTGTTTCGACATCTTTTTATGTAAACTCTGAATCCTGCCTTTCCTTTTTCCAATCGCAGTACAATAATTGCAACGCAATGATAGTTCGATGTGTTCAAATAGTAAAAAGTAAAAAACCTGTCTAAGATGTTTATTGAACTATCATGTACTTTAACAATCTAGAATTGCGATATTACTGTTGCGAAGCGCAGCAAGAATAATTTTGTTCAAGTAGGTGCAAAGTCTAAGAGATTTTTCTTATTTTCAATATTAATGTCATAAATCACGAGGGAAGGTCAGCTCTTTCGTTGTTGAGAAAAGCAGCTCTTATTCTTCTCGTATTCAGAAGCGACAATGGTTCTTCCAGGCAGACTCTTAACTCGTCTGGTCCTCCTGATGCGCGAGCCTCTCGTCCTTTGTGGTCTCGCTACAACGCCTCGACTTCCAGATAGGATTCATACACGCCCGCGATTTTACGACAATGCCATTTCGTGAGCGCGGCATGGCACGCATCCACGTGTTGCGTTATACACGTCTCCTGCGCGTGTACATTCCGCACAGCGTGAAGAACGTTTCAATAATTTTGCCTCGCCATCACTGCGAAGGTACGTGAGCCTGCCACGCTGATACGTGCAACATTGTTGTGAGAAGGCGGACAATATCCTTCACGGAAACCACTGTGCAAAATAGTCTTAAGATAATGATAGAAATTTTCAAGAGTATTGTTAGAGTAATTTAGTATCCTATAGTTTCTTAAATTGTAAACGTTTTTATACTTTAAAGAAACTTATTATTAATTAATTTCGAAAATAATAATTTCGGAGAGCTCGATTTTTTTGCAATTCTTCGGATTTGAAATTCTAGAAATTCCCGAAATATTTTAATTAATGACACCTTTCCTAACACAAAAGATATACGTAATATCTCAGGATTTGGAAATGATTGTTTGCTCGTTAAAAGCAGTTTTAAGATTCTTATTAACATTAAATTATTAATATTTTTATAAGATGTTGATTAGTATCAATATTATTAAATTACTTGTCTATGTAGTATGTAATATTTCTACTCTAGTTTCATACATGATTTTTCAAGATTAAAACAGACGCGCGGTTTATAGAATTAGATAGATGTATGTATCAATTCACACTTCACATATTTAAGCACTTAATTAGATAAATTATTTGGTTTATACGTATTTTATTATAAAATATATATTATACACAATGTATATAGTACAAACTTCATAATAATAAAAAAATATAGAATATTATTAAAACGATTTACTAACTGCATATGTAATAAATGTATACAAGTTATGTATAAATCTTATTTCACACTGTATTAAGTAGCTGAACTGAAGATTATTTTATTTAAGATATTTATATCTTAAAGGAATTTACAATTTAAAAAATCATAAACTGGATTACTTCAACAATTTAAAAATAAAAGAAACTATTAAGGTTAAGAAGGGCTACGAGCCAAAATAACGAATTTAATGTATGTAATAAGATACAAATAACATAAAAATAAATAAAATAAAAATATACCTACATTAAAATACCTTACTTAAAAATTTAAAAATTTCAATCATTATTTTAAGAATATTTGTTAAGTGATTCCTGCAGAGAATATTGCTTAAATATCTTCAAATACCTTATAGATAATTTCAATGTAGCTACCATAACTACTCAGTGAGGAAATCGTGTCTTAATGATATCACGTTTCGCGTTTTTACAATATCAGCACATCTCAGAACTAATCGAAAAGAAATTGTTACAATCTTTCCATCCACGAGTATACGTGCATCACGCTGACATTTTGTGTGTCTACGGAACATTTTTTTCGCTATTAAGGAGTCGGATAGTGTGCAGTGTGCGCCGTTAAGGGTTGACGCTCTCCTTTTGCGGTCTCGCCACTCAGACTTAAGTTTCGCACACGTTTACGACGCTATCTCTAACGCGGTGCAACGCAGAGCGTGAATAACGCTTCGACAATTTCGTCTCGACATCTCGCCCGCGGCCGAACCGCAGACATAAATCACGATCTTCACTGACATACCTGATTTGCCGACTGCCACAGGCATATACACCGGGTATAAGCTCTGTATAGATCATGCGATGTCAAGTGTTTAACCCTCCTGTAGCGAGCCATGAATTGTCAGCGGACCAAGGACGAAAGTCTCCTTCAGCTGGACCCATCAACACTAATTCTCCGCTTCGGTTACTAGCGGGTGCTTTGCGGTCAATACTATGTCAATTAAATGTCATGGAAATGTTTCCCTAAAGTTTGTTTTGTAAAGTAACACGTAAAATATCCGTGTACAGTCAATAAAACGATCTCTAAAAATATATTAGAATATATTAGATACTGTAAAATGAGATAACTTCGAAATTGGGATACGTTGACCCAAATTTTAATAATACATAGACAGTGTACTAATACACGAATCTAAATCTGCACACAAAAATGTCTTAAAAATGTTTTTACAGGTTGGTGTCTGATGTCCTGAATGTTGAACATGCTTACTGTTTAGGTGTTTTTAAAAATTTAGGTTAAAGTTATTCCGATTGGAATTTTTATTATTATTATTTTATTTCATTTTATAGTATGATAAAAAGTAGCCAATATCGTATTTACATTTTTATAGGAGAATTTTAAATATTCATGTTATTACAAAGTACAATATGTAGTCGCATCGGCTTAAAAAGAGAGAAAATTTAAGTTTCAAAATAAAAAGAAAGAAGGAATCCATAAAATAATCCCTGCTTTTTAAATTCTTTGGAGTGGAATCTCACTATGAACAATGAGATTTCGGATGAGGCAATCTTGAAAAAATGTGGCTTGATTTTCAATCTTTAAGAGCGAGATTTAGTTTGAAAGTTTCAGAATGTGCGTATGCATGCAAGATAATTAGTTTTTCCAATAGATTTATCACTATTCACAAAATTTGATTCGTTTTAAAATTCTATTAAAATTCCGAATTTGCAGTTTCTATTAAAATAACTCTAAAAAATCAGAGAACACCGAATTAAATGTACCGAGAATAAAAATATTATTATTATTTCGTGCAAGTTCACGCCTTTTTCAAAGCAATTGCTTTTTTGCCTTGTGCTCATAGAAGACTGGAGGAGCATCGAGTGTGATACCATACTTCAATAATGTGTTCACGCGGTGGTAGACCCGTTTTTGCTCGGACGATACCGTCATGCGTAAATGCGTAAATTGTGCGGCACGTGTGATAGACCTCACGCGCCCTACATGCATTCATAATCACGGTATTCAGTGCTATTCTTCTCCAAATTACACACTTCCCCCGTGGGAGAATTAATCGCGATCGATCTTTTATTCGCCGCAACTTTTAACACCGCGATCCCGTTCGCCTATATGAATACCGTAATAAAGTCGTAATTATTCTAACTCCGGTCGGTTCAAAGTTGCAAAGTGCACGTTGGTAATAATCACCGTCGCCCATTTACTTTTAGCACGTATTAAATCTATAATAAATATGTATTCATGTATAAATTATGGGCATTAGTATTCATTAGATAAATCGTTTTCTCCATCTGTATTGTAATGATATAGGTAGACGTAACGCGAGAAAGTACACAGTCCAGGTGTTAAGCCGGCATTAGTTATTACTTAACAAGATCGAATGGATTTTCGAAAGATTCGATCGCCGATTGAATTCGCATTTGTCGTGCCTCGAGTTTTCACGTCGCGCTCTAACCGATGTTCATACATTCTCATTTCCACCAGTCATGCAATGACAAAGTTGCATTATTATTTATTGCACGCGTGTTCTGTGCCAACTGACAACATTTATCACGGTCTACATACTGAGCAATCGGTAGGAAGAAAAACGAACACCACGCTTTTTCTTCCTGATCGCTATGCGGGTGATATATCGCATTTCATTGATACGCACGTTCTCGCGTTGCGTTTTAAGCAATATCTCGATAACACTGTGAAAAAGCCATGAAAGCACGGTGAAATCGCGTCGCATTATGTGTTGTGTGTATCACAATGTACTATGCGTGCAGATACGCGTAGCGGTCGAAACACGCGGTGGCGTCGTCATTAACACCGTTTCCGTTTGTTCTGATACGCCAGAACTCATAACATCGCTGAAGCGATGCGTAATTCCCAGTAGCACTTCGGATTTTTCCGATGCGGATCGAGTAACGTTATACGCGTTTCGCCGAGCGAAACCAGCATTCTTACGGCTGCATTCCTCTATTTTTTTTTTCTTCTTGCCAGGAGCCTCTCGCCTCGCTGACTCCGAAATCTCGCGAGAAGAAACGGCCATATCAATCTCCATCATACGGAATTTCTAGCGTTACTTTATTCCCCTCCAGGACGTTTACAATTAACTTTCATCGTGCATCGCTCGTACTTTTTACACGATAAAGAAACTACGCGTATTATTGCTATTATGTTACAAAAACATTCTTACACGCATTATACTCTTATAAAAATTATGAATAAATATGAAAAACATACTTTAAATTATAAAAATCCTGATTTATAGTACTTATTCTTGATTGTTTCTTTTTATAGAAATGCAATTTACTTGTTCTATATGAATATGGTCAATTATTTATTTTGCGTTTTAATGCTAAAACCGCGGCTGTACCATTTTTCACCTGTCTGATAGTATCTCTTTTCCAGTTAATTTGAATTTGCACGTGGAGCTTTAAATTTTTGCGACTTTTCATATGAATTATTATAATATATAATTATAATTAATTAATTATAAATAATTTTAATTTTGGTGACAACCTTTCCTCGTAAAAAGTCAAATTTACTTTGGACCACGTTTGGATTGATTTAGATCCGCGATTTTAGTATTAAGAACACTGTTCAATGTTTTTAATACTCAAAATACATAAGTAATTAATTATTACCTTCCAGTACGTTTATATAAATGATTTGTTACCCATATTTTCAGAGAAACCTATAATTTCTTCGAGAATTTATTTCAGTACTTCCACATACATATTTTTTGTAAAAATTGTTTTGTTTTTATTATCGCGACAAACATATAGAATAGAATCATACTTTCATTTTGCTTTAATTAGTAAAAATATTCATCTTTGCGTAAAAAAATGACATTCTATGCAGGTGTCATGCGTTTCTGCAAATGCACGTTATATAGCGGAATGACTGTTAAGCGTAGAATTTGTGCAGGCGATCTATCTTGGAATATAATTAAATGATTAGTCAGTTGGTTGCGGTTGATTTCTGCGTATAAGAATCGCCTAACGTGCCGAGACAGTCCAGGTAGACTCGTCATCGCTGCATGGCTACGTACATAAATCACATAATGTAATCCTTGATGAGCCGCAAGAATAGGCAGCCATTTCCTGATCCCGTAACTTTTCCCTCATGCATCGTTTGGTCCCCCATAAGTACACACTACAGTACTTAGTTTAATTACGCGTTTCTTTCCGAATGCACTAAATCTTGAATAAATGGCGTATAAAAATTGCAATATGTTGCATTTGTGACATTTCATTAGCAATTTATTTCATTTTATTTTATTTTATTTTAAGAATATTTTCATTTTACAAGACACGGAAAAAGTACAATTCTATTACGAAATGAAGAATATGGGATCATAAATTCGCCGAACATTTTTAATTCTGCATTCTTTTTGTCAATTCATTTCCTTAATTCTTTATTACATTCTGGCGTTTTAAATTCTGGCGCTAAATATATGAATTTGTACACATATTATACTGAGAAAAATTAAATTTTAATAAATATTTATTTAAATAGTACCAACTAAATATTTATTTACAATAATTAAATATTTATTGAATAAAACAAAATTAAGAATTAAATAAAATTAATGATTCTTGTAACAAATATAAGTATATCTTTATATTTAATAAATATTTAGTTAGAATATTTACACAAATGATTTATTAAAATTTAACATATTTTTAAAAATATATATTTAGCAAATTATTTTTACCCAATTATTTTTATGCATATTTATGCAAATTATTTTACGATAAAAAAAAAATTTTCGCATTTATCTTCATAATATGATCTACCTAAATAATAAAAGTATTAGAATACCAATTATCAATTTTTATTTAATTTTAAATATGTAAATTATCAAAGAGAACAATAAAAATTGAGATTAAGTATTGGCGTGTTAGAAACACCTTGCGCAAGCAATTAGAGTTTTTAAAAAACCACGCAAGTAATATAGGATTAAAACTGCAGGTTATCATTGAATGCGAAAAGGATACTGTAACTTAGAGATCTAGTAGGCTTTTGGTCGACGCGACTAAGACTTCTTTGACTATTAAAGCTTCACATGGCGCCGATATAAGCGCGATTCAATCGACGTCGTTATGTTTACGGGAATAAACCGCAAGGTTTACTCGTCTCATCCGGGGAGATCGGCGCGGGAACATTGATATCAAACGGGGCGATATTTCACGGTTTTTGTGTCGCGACGCAGCCCTCTCGCTATCGATACCGCGAACTCGACGAGTGACTTGCCATGGGCACCACGTCGACCGGGATATTACATATCCGCTTGCACTTTCGCAATCTTAAAGAAAAGACTTATTATCGTATAGTAAACGTAGGCTGCGGCCACGCGGCGTAGGTAGAACTATCTGGTCCGTGGTCGTTCTCCGAAAATGGACACGACAGAGGTCGGAAGAGAGACGCGCGTTGTGTTTCTCTGATCGTCGCAAGTTGGCGAACACTGTTGGCGATACTATGGTCTCCCGATCAAGTACGATCCCGAGTATGCGTGGGTGATTTCTGATATCATTCGGACATTACATATTTTATTTTCTTCTATCAAACAAAAATATAGTTTCATTACCGAGAATAATTTTCCCACAAGTTTCAATCGAGCGGATAGTTTTTATTCCTTCATTACACATCACTGCATATTCATATTCAAGCTTCGTAGAGAAAAGTAAATCTAGATTTATACTAAGTGTTATTTGAAATTTAATTAAGTCTTATTTAGAATAGAAAAAAACGAGCACATAGCTTTACTGTTTGTATATAATTTGTATACGAAAGAACGATTTTACTGAAGTATCTATTTAAAAATTTAGATATCTAGCAAACATCGGATATAACATAGTTACGAAACATGTTATAAATATGTACGATGTATTTACATATACATGGAATAATTAAATCCATAGTTTGCTGGGTACAAAAATCTGAAAATAATTGATGTTGAACTAAATAATTATATAAAAACTCAAGAATAATGTGCAATGCTACAAAAAGTTATAATTATAACAAGTTTGTGTTCCACATTGTTCGATAATTATTTTGATAATCCAACAAAAAATTATTTTCAGATCTGTATCTGAAACCTAAACTGTTAGTTCAACAAAACCGTTCTTTTATATAGAACTTGCAATAATAAAGAAATTACACGGATCAATGCTTTTAATAATAATTTTTATCTGTCTACCGTATGAATATTTCTGTACAGAGTTAAACGGATTAGCAATTTACATTTACATTTGTCTGGTTGAATAGAGAATAATTCCTACTGCGACTTATCATTAATACTTTATACAGCAGAGAAATCGATTTGGTAAAGACGCTGTAAAGATTTCCATTAAGCAAACGTAAGCTGTAGTCTACAGTAATATACGCGAAGCGATTCGACTCGAATGGAAACGAGAGTATCCAATGTACGGAAAGTTGCTATTTGTGATCGAAGCTTTACGATATTTTACCATATGTTTAGTACAGCACGGCTGTTGTGTGATAAAGACACTTTATTTTATGTTTTGAGGGTACGGCCCATGTCGATTTACGACATTATGTTCTACGCTGAATAGATTGTAACTTAAGGTACCTCTCCCATCGCCGGACATATTTACACATCGCCGTGGTGGATTTAATGAGTGGACTACCGACAGTAAATTCCGCGATGCGATAAAATAAACCGGGACAAGATACGCTAATGTCGGTTAAACGTAGTTTTAGTACCGTGCCGTGCAGCGTATGTTCGAACATGTCAATTGGCATTTGTAAAACAATTTCTAAGACCGCCCGGAGTAATCTCGTGATCGTTAACGTACATATTGAGTAAACACCGTATTAATCCTTCTACTCTGTCGTAAGACTTTTTTAAGCTTTTTGACACAAGCGATTTTACTCTCAAATTTCATTTTTGCTCATTTTTGCTCAAATTGTAACTTTTATTAAATAAAAATTTTAACAATGTAAATAGAGACGTTGAAAAGTAACCCTGAATTTTTTTGCAGAACAAAAAATACTTGGGTTGATTAAAGAAGATCTAAATTGCAGATGATGGGAGTAAAAATATAATTGCACGAAGATTTAAAATAAAATATTACCAATAGAATACGAGAAAATTTATTAGCCCTCCCTCGTGTATTATTATTAGGTGTTGGAATTAATTCGTAGCGTTTTACAAGTGATGGGAAGTACTTTCATTAATGTATTTTTTAATGCTCATGTGAAATAAATAACATTCTTTCATTAAAAAACGCTACGAATTAATTCCAACACCTAATATATAAAAAACGTTCGCAGCAAACAAAAATTATCCGAAAGAGAAATGATTTCACTATTCACGAGAAAAGTAGCAAACGTTGCTATTTATAGCTATGATTTATTGGCTACCGGAGTAGCAGTAATTTACGAATGAGCAGTGAGCAAAAGAGAATATTTCGCGAAATAATCGCGTTTTATCCGATGATTTAGTATCATCTCGTAAAATATTGAAGACGGACGCAATGCACATTTAAGACTTTAGCGATCGCGTGCACTACAAGGCCGCAGGACGCAGAGAAAGATTTTCTATGTGTGATCGATGCACTCTCGGGGACACGGTGAGCACGCATGGCGAAACCGCAGACATGTGCAAGGCGAGCATGAATTAAATAATCTAGGTTGATTTTACCTTGCACGCCTTTCCGATGCGTCGTCATTGAGGAGGAGCTACGTTTATGACTAGATCATCCGACGTTGCTCATACACGTCAAGAACCACGTTACGTCTCGCTCATGTGATATAAGAATGAAGCTAAAATAACCGCCGCAACGTAGCAATTCTACAATGTCAAAGATCAGATACTCCGGTACTAGCTTAGAACGACGACGGCACGTAGATGCTAGTGGCAGCCAGTAATGTTCTTGTACAGCGATTTCTTACTTGCTATAGTAGATATAAAAGCATTCTAGATGTAAAAGATATGTTCAATTGTGCCTGTGCAAACGGCATCTAAAACATTAATATTAATAACTAGACTGCGGATATTTATGGAAAATATTTAACTGAATATTAACCGTCGGACAGTTTTTTAGGCAGTTGATCGTTATTCGTTGAAGAATTATTTAAAAGTAAAAAGGTTGAGATTGTCATCTGTAAATATGCAATTTATGCAAAATATACATTTTATGCGAAATATTCAGTTAAGTATTTTACATAAATATCCGTAGTCTATTATTAACATAAAAATAATTACATTACGTTATTACATGTTTTACATGTTTTTAAAATTGGCTGTACCTATTTACTTCGAATCTACTCTAAATTGATAGGAGAATACGAAAGAATGTATCTGAGATCAGCATATTTTCGTTGATAAATGCGAAATAGCACCTTTCTATTTTACTAGTTACTTAATTTACTAGTTTAATTTACTAGTTGCGTAAAGTATAAGCTGTCATAAATTCTTTCTACCCACAATCCGATTTCTACCTATAATACAATCAATAGGATGGAAAATGATGAGTTAACATGATGCATTGAACGCTCGTGAAGAATATTTCTTTCGTTTTCTCCGATATGACGCAGCCATGACTTACGTAAGGCGACGTAAAAGTATGTGTACGTGCGTGTGTTTGGCCAGTTACGCAATGGTCCGAATTTATCACTTTCTCACGTCGTTATATAGGACGCACTATCTTACCATAATGCCATAGGGGACCTCATAAATATTAATACGGTAGCGTATATAAGAGTGCGGCTATGCAAAGTAAGGCCACGCGCTCAATAAGGCCGCCTAGTATCGAGGTTCCAACGTAATGTCCCTCGGCTGTTCACAGGAACACATCGGAAAGGGAAATGTCGCACAGAAACTCGCATACACGTATTCTCAATTAATTCGCGAGCGCGTTTCTCAAGTTACATTTTTTGCAATTAAAATTCTGCAATCTACAGGCGGTGATCTTCCATTTATCAGCGTAAATAAACAAAGTTTATTTAACGAATAAAAAAGAGATTTCTTATTAATTAGTCTGGAAGTTTAACATAATTAAGGTAATGTTTATTTAACTTAAGCGATAAGTAAATTCAAACTAAATTCCCAAGATAATAAATTCAGAAAAAATAAACAACTGATAAATAGGCAACTGGGAATTGCCGCTGTAAACGGCGCGTAGTTTTCTTTAAAATATTTTATATTATATCATGAAATACTTGAACATGTTTCGGTTAATCTTTAAACCTTCTTCAGCTAGAATTCAGTAGGTAGTACAATCAGTTGTTATCCATGAGTAGTAAAAAACTTTGAGAGGATACTAATTGCACTAAATCGATAATTAAAGTATCGGTCAATATCATTGTGCGACAGTATTCATCCATTAAAGAGTAAGACTCTCCATGATATTGACTGATACTTTAATTTACTACGATTAGTGTCCTCTCAAGGTTTTTTTACTTATACGACTCATGGATACCAATTGATTATACCATCACTGAATTTTTGCTGAGAAGGCTAAAAGATTAGCAAAACATGTTCAAGTATTTCATAATATAGATAATTTATGTCCTGTTTTTTTGAATTTATTTAACTTGTTATGATAATAACTTGAAAATCATTTTAGGTTGTATTGCTTTTAAAGTAAGGAAGCAATATATTGATGATTGTTGTTAAATAAATTCAACGATTACCTATTTTATTTTTTATTCATAGATTTAACACTAAAAAAAATAAAATCACCTGGTTATATGCGGAATTGTTATGCAACAGTGTTTAATTAAATATAAATTAAAGAAAATATTTTGAAAATGTATTCTTTATCTAAAATAATATAATGTAAAGAGAGAATAGAAAAGAATATAAATTAACTATAATTATTGCTAAGAAGAACATGAAGTATACATTTGCAAAGTAAAATCAACTAATTAACAATTTCAGATTCTCATTTGTTTATTTTATGATTAGCTTCAAGGCGACTCCAGCTTGTTAGCCTAATTTGCACGTTGCCTAGTGGAAATATTAAATTCGTTGCTTTGCTCAAAACACGTTGCAAGTCGCACAGGCGAAATAAACGCGTAGTACAGCGTACGTTTGTTTCATTTTCGTTTGAGCGAAATGGAATCTTGGGATGGTCGCGCGCTAATCTCGAACGAGGGTTAAGATCTACTAAAGGTCGCAACGTTAGTGATAACAAATGGTAATCAGTTGGATGCGCGATAAACAATGCAGATACCGCCCATGAAGCGGGAGCGGCTTCTCGTTAATTAGATTTTTTGATTAACTATATATAAAGCTGGACCGCGCGGCGCGCTGAGGCAGGCGGTCCGCTCTCGCACGTGTTGCACGCTTGTGCGCACGCACACGCACACGCACACGCTCACACGCGTGCACGAGGGTCCAGTGCATTCCTTCTTGTAATAGACGGACCCCGAAGCCTGGGACTTTTCGTCCCGTGATACATTTCGAAACGAACAAAAGAGTTGAACGCGGAGCATTAACCTTTCGGATTGACGGCGGAAGATGAGATTTACTTTCAAAGAAGAGGAAATGATCGTAAAATTATACAATTATGAAAGATATTTTAAAAAGAAATAATAGATATTTTATTATAAAATAAAATATTAATTTTTATTTTCTAAACTTTGTTTCTTCTTCGTTTCATGATTTAAAGTTATTATTTGATTTCAGACTGTTGGTAAAATGAGATTTACTCTCGATTTGGCAAAGATGAGAAAGTGATCCTAAAATTATGCAATTGTAAAATTGCGAAAATAAAATGTTAATATTTATTTCTTAAATTTGATTTTTCCTTTGTTTCATGATGTTTTAAGAAAGTTATCATATAATCTACATCAATTAAAGAACAGAAAATAATACAAGATGAACTTGTTTTAAAATGTAAAAGTATGTACTCTCAAGGATTTGCTTGTCAGATAAATTTTTGCGTATTCGTAAAATCACGATTGAAGAACTCCGCCACTTTCGAGCAACAACAACTTTCACGTTATCGTGATTTTTTTTTGCTGTATTTTTGTTGCACCACGATGAAATCGAGAAACTAGTTTGCATCCATTACCGTAGCCTGGTGTTCAGCTGTCTTAAGAGAGATATGCAACTTCGCTACGCCGTTCAAAAAGTAAAGAAAAACTTATTTATTTTAATGCAAATTGTTCCCTTCGCCCGTACAACGAATGAAACGCTTCATCAAGTGTCAATACAATGTAAGAAATGGGAAAGAGAAAGATGTAATAAATAATAGATAATGAAAAGTAAATATATGTTAAAATAACTGTAATATATAATACATATTATTTGGCTACTTCCGCAATGATCAAGTCATATATAAAGCATTTTTATAAAGATTGCGGAAAGCAATTAGCAGTCTCGCTGTATGCAATAAGTTAGAGATGGTATAGCCGTAAATATATACATTAAGCACAGAGATTCGTTTGCGATATAATCGCACGCGATGGAAATCGCCGAAGAACGTGACGTCCGTAAGTATAGTTACGGATATTTAATTCGTGCTTCTCTCTCTCTCTCTCTCTCTCTCTCTCTCTCTCTCTCTCTCTTCTTAGTCTAAGTGCAATAAAAAAAATACGTAAAACGACAAAATATTCTTAGATATTTTAATTTAAGCATATGTATGCTCTTTAATTTCTTATTAATTTTATGATAAAAATAAAACATGAAGGTAAGTTTAAATTCTAATATATATATATATAAAAAGAAACACTCAGAGTTAGAAAGATAGCTTTATGAGTTACTTTTTAGGTTATTTTATTATAGAATTTATATTTATCATAGTAATTAAGTACAATAAAGGCTGGTTCTTTCATCTTTGGATGAATTATGTGATTATTTACCTACTGAATAAACAAAAGAATAAAAGAGTAAAAGCATAAGAGAGTAAGAGAGTAAGGGGAGTATCAGACTACGAGTTGACGATTACGGTTGCCCGGTTTTATTTCAGCCAATTACGATGGACTCGCTACATCATGATTGGTTGAAATAGAACCGGGCAACCGTTAATTGTAATCATCACTCTGTAGTCTGATACGGGCATAAAACAGTGAGCTGAAGTTTATCGAAAGGTGGAACAACCCAGCCTAATGCCCAAATTCTTCACCTCTAGATAACTTTATCCGAGAGATATCTTCCAGTTTACAATGGAGATAAAATTATCCGCAACTTACCTGGAAGTGAAGAATAAGATGGGTATAAGATGGATATTTTATTTTTATGTTAGGGTGTGTCTAAATTACCAAACCGCGAGCCGAGCCTGCATCCACATTTGATGTATCAATATTCATTTCGATAATATGGATATAGGATCTTTACGATCTGGACGCACCCTTATATTTTATTTGTTCCAATTTTATATTACTTATTGTACTCAGATTTTATAACAAATACATATATAAGGTAATCTAAGAAGTAATTCATAAATAACTTATAAAATAACTTTCCCAATCTTGAAAACATTTCAATATATGTAATAAATATTACTTATTTTAATATTACTTATTTTATTATATATATTTAACTGTGATACTAATATAATTTTCGGTTCATTTTATCGTAATGTCTACCTACAGTTTATGAATAATATATGTAACTACATGAAAAATATAAATTGATTTTGCATATTTATTGCTGATATATCGCGGTTGCATATAATTTGAGTCAGGGCACAACGTTGCAGAATGCCATTTTTTGTTTGATGATTTATACATTTATGATTTTCTTTCTACGTTGCGCCGAACATTATGCACATTAATAAAGCGAGCAAATAAGAGAAAAATAAATAACAAGACAGAACGAGCTTATCAAATCATAAAATGAATTTTAAAATTTCTCTCAAGATATTTAATCATTCAATACTTTGCTGCAGTATCAACCCTCCTTCATATATTTATGTATATCCAAGTGGTCTTTATCTTCGTTGAATTAATATATATACTAAGGATATGCTTACCTTTCATTAAACTTGCATTTATCGTTTACACTTGATAATTATATTCATCGTTCATTAATTTTATATTAATATTACGATTATAAGATAAAAAATTCAAGAACTCAAGAAATGGCATTTTTCTTTTAAGTAGAAAAATATAAAGATTATCTCGAGAGTTTACTGTATTTTCTTTTATTTGACGTTTTGTATAATTTACAATGAATTTTTGTAGCAATAAAAAGCAATAAAATATTTAAGTTATAGCTATAAATAATCAAACGAATTATCTGCAGAAAATATTTTGTGTTTTAAATTAATGTTTATTAAAATTAATTTTAATGAAAAAGAGAAATTTCAATTAAATGAAAGACAAAAAATATATATTATAATTCATACATATATTATATGAATTTAATATATACATATTTTATGAAAATTTTAAGGAACATTAGTTTTAAATCAATAAAAGAAAGACGAAAAAGAAAGACGAAAAAGAAAGAAAGAAAATTACGAAAAAACCTGTATGAGAACACTTTAAAATACTTCAGCTTCAGGAATCCGGATGTTCGAAAGATAGTAATCATTTCAGCAGATCAAACTTCGCGGTCAAGTTATAATACGTGTCCTGAGCACTGAACGCTTCACGCAGTTGAGATGTTATCGAAAAAAAATACTATGTTATGATTTTTTATAACTTAGAAATTAAAACAAATGTTAAGATTACATAAATTATTATTATTATTATATGCGAAAAATGCAAAAGAGGAGTTCTCTATCTTGTAACTTTAGTGCTTATTTTCTGCAACATTACGTGGTCTTAAAATCATTTTTAATGAAGCTTCCATTTTTAATGAACAACATTCTTACATATATATAATATATATGAAAAAAATAAATTATATTTACATATCTACATTATTTATATAATTAATAATATTTATATTTATATTTGTATGTTTCCAAAATTTGTTGGTCGAGTTCGCTTTTTTTTTAATGAGTTACTCAATACAGCCGGGTTTCCCGCGGAATTGTTTGACAGCACATCCGCATACAAACGCGCGGTTTCCGGCGCGTTCGGTGGCGCGTTTGAAACGGTGGAATTCTCGTCTTGGGATAACAGTTCCTCGTACTTACCTGGCCAACATTGAGCGCCAGGAACCAACAGCACACCGCCGCCGTCGGCAGCAACCTCCTCATCGCGACGGTCATTTTGCAGGATGACCCGCGTCCGCGCGTACTGACTGAGTTGCAGAGCGTGTCGCACCCGCCGAAGGCCAGTCTCTCACGTCACATTTTCCTCGTTCTCCGAGAAGAGTCTCATCGTATCCGCCGAGGTACCGTGACGCGATAGTCAGGTGCGCTCGCGAGGTGACCACGAGGCGTACCACACGAGGCCGTTCTCCTTTCGCACGCACGCCCTTGCTGACGCGTTGGTATCGCGAAATAAGTCTCGGAAATCGACTAGGAAAGTCAGTATGACCGCGACGAGGAAGATCGCTAGCGGGTGTTAGACTGGCGCAATAATGACTGCGCTCACCGAGCTACTCCGAGGGACGCTCAGATGTTCGGTTTGCTGGTGGGGATGGAAGTGGCCGTAGTGGCCATTCCCTCTTCATCCGACTCGTTGTATACGCGATGCGGGCATTCATGTCTCCGGATTTAGTATAACTGCTGTATGGTTGCTGGTACCGTCGTGAGAGGACGGTAGAGAGCAAGCAAGTGGTTGGCAATCGCGATTTCTGATGTATCAGCAAGACTTGGTGCAAGTTAGGCTTATAGCGTTATTAAGTTAGTTTTACGGCAGTGACGCCACCAAAAAGTAAACCATCCAGTGAACACAAAGTTACATGTAATGTATCTGTTAGTTGTAATTTCCCACTCAACAATATAACCATAACAAAAAAATCCAAAAAACCAAGGCAAATGAAAGTCAGCGTGATAGTTAGTACGCAATCTTAAATCTTTATTCCAAAAAATAGTACCTTTTAATTCACTTTGGAACCATCCTCAGCAATATAATTTCAAAATATCAATCCCTTCATGTCTAAGGAAAAAATTATCATTAATAGATTTGAAAAATCCCAAGAATAGAAGAAATTTGTCTCGACATTGGATAAAAAAACAATTTAAAATTTATTCTAGAGAGTATCATGTTAAAACGCATGTTAATTGCAGCTCGAACGAAACATACCTAATATATTTTATATAATAAGTAAGATGTATATATAATACGAGTGTTATGTTTGAATTATATTGAATTGTATTGAATTATATTATTATGACTGGAAAATTACAACTAACAGATACGTTACATGTAACTTGTATTCACTAGACAGCATTTTTAGATAATTATCTAATAGTCGAGATAATTAAACAGCATCATGAAAACAACAAAAAAAAAGATGATACTGATAATAACACTTACTCACTCAAATGGAGTTATTCAAAACTTCATATTGCTTTACGTTTAATAATTTTTGCAGTACTTACGATCATAAATATTCGTAAATCTAATCGCTAAATCGCTTGCTCGTCGTTGAAAATTGTAAAATAATAAAATAATAATTAAAATAACGTAATAATAGAAGAAGAAGATATTGTACTTGGCTTACCTATCAACAAGGAATTTGATTTGATTTTACTCGACCACACATATTCAACCATACCTTATAATTATTGGCTAACTAGAATCCATCCTCAATTTATTACTTTTATCTAAATACAATTTATTATTTTTTTTATCCTACACCTGCAAATGCTTCTTACTCTACATATTACAACCTTAATTTTTAATTCTACTTCTGATTACTATTCTAGAATTTTTATGCAAAAATAGTAATCTTTTTCCTATATCTTGTGACAATTCGTATATTTTCCTAATAATAGACTTTTCACAATTATTTTACACCTATATTGTTACTCCTTACCCTAATGAATTAATAATATAACATTAAATTAATAAATATAATCGCTTTTTATCAGTATCACTTTTTCAAAATATCAAGATTTTAGTTTTATATGTCAAAGTACTACTTCAAGGTGCCATACTGGCGAACATTGCACAACTGATAATCCTACACAAATATAAAATTGATTTTAAGTTTGGTTCTTAGGAGCGTTCCTAAGCCTGGATTTCGTAGACTTCTGTCTAAATCTACTACTGCTTTTTATATCTGAAGAACTTTCAAAGCGACTAACAACGACTATTTAAATAATTATTAATTTATCGATAGAGAGATAAGAATTTTAATTAATCTTAATCTAACTGCTATTCGTATTTTTATACATATTACCTTCGCCTTCTCTCAGGTTTTATTCCAAGAATACTTACATATTGAACCGCCTGATTGACTAAATATAAATCAGACAAATTTAGGATAATAAAATTCAGATATCTAAAATGATTCAAAAATACCAGAAATAATAAACAAAAAAACATATAACAGCGTTGATGTACTGGCAACAACTACTGAAACCGGTTCGAAGAGACTCAAAAATTATAATAAACGACCCGTGCAGGTCGACCTAGACTGGTTCGATCTATCGTGATTAAAGGAGAGGTGCGGATCTTTGAAAGTGCGCCTATCAGTTTCAAAAATAATACTCGACTTTATTTTTTAAAGAATCTACATTGTAATATTTTGGGAGGTTTGGATGCATTCGATTTATTATTCATGGTTTTGTATGTTTCGCTTTCACAGATTCTTTAATCTATCGTCAAAGCCATGCTTAAGACGTCACAATGCAGACAAAGACTTCATATAACAGACAATAGAAGCGGCTTGTAATCATTCACGAGTAATGTATGATACATCTTGATCTGCGATGACAGATATTGTATCTAAAGTCTGAAATTGAAGCGACATTTATATTAGGTGTTGGAATTAATTCGTAGCGTTTTACAAGTGATGGGAAGTACTTTCATTAATGTATTTTTTAATGCTCATGTGAAATAAATAACATTCTTTCATTAAAAAACGCTACGAATTAATTCCAACACCTAATAGGTATATGCAGACATCAACAGCTGTAAATGAGAAACGTCGATTATAATTATTGTTTTCCTCTGACTTCAAAGAAAAACGTATATAATATGTACATAATAATAGATCTTTTAGTAGAAAACATAATATATTATTTTAACTTTGAACTTTATAATATTGATTGTTTTATAATAACAGTTTTATATTAACAGCAAGATATTGATTTAGTTAAATTAGTATTAACTTAAATTATTTTATATCGTGACAATAATTTTATTTATTTTCAATTGTTAATTTTGTAATAATTTTGTAATAAAATTGTTATTTCACGTTCCTATTCTTCAGGTATATGTTTTTCCATTCTCATCACCGGTTTTGAACATTGGTGAAACTTTTGGAAGTACGCAGCTGAGTAGAGATTCATCTGATACACAGGAGGGTGGAAACTTTATTTTTTCGTTATTGATTTTGCTGAGGATGACCCCAAGAGGTTGATCGAAACGTTCGAATGTACAGTAAGTCAAATACAATTTATATATACATATAATCAATGATTGTGCATTAAGTACCGTACCGAATTCTCATTTGTCTATTTTTCTACATTATTTTTATTTCGAGAATCCATAACTAGTAATTCTTATTTATCAATTGTATATCATAATATATTTTTTATTTATAAAGACAATTAAAAAAATATTGTATAGTTTAGTAATAATTTTAATAATAATTCTATGTTCCTTTTTATTTTTTTCATATTTTAATGTTTTATGCATAATAAGTATATATTAATACTTTAATTAATCTTAATATCTTGTTAGTATTGTATTCGGATATTTGGATATAAAAGAAGTTACTTAATACGTTGATTTGAAAAAATAAAGTACACTTATTACAACGATATTTCATATCCGCAATATTTTTTATCGGATTATTGGCAACGAGACAAGAAATTTGACAGTCAAGTCTTCTTATTGCTCTTTCATCTACATCCGTTCGAGACTGTCGAGAAGTTCGAGGAGGAATTCTTTGTCGCGTATTGATTGAAGTTTCTTTGAAATGAACGGGGGAGTCTCGGTTATGCTTCTTTAAATGCAAATAAAGTGAATGCGTTATATAGGACTTCCTCGCTTTATATATGTATATATATATATCCGTAGAAATCTTATAAAATATTTATAAAAATTTTATATTCTTTATGACATCACCTTGACACATTCTTCAGTGCCAAATATAGTCTCTTATTGATGATCTGACAAAGATATGAACATAGTTATATACATTATATGTAAAATAATATCGACGTTATCTTGTAATAATAGTACAATTTAATAAATAGTAGGTCACAGAATATTGCTGCATGTTACATATAGCACAAAGATATCTGTAAGTATTTTTTAATTGATACTTACTTTTACTCGCTATATTAATTTTTACTTGCTTGAAATAAATCGTATTATATATTATTTAAGAGATGTTTTTATGTAAGTTCTTGTAATAATCATGCAATTTAATAAATAATAGAATATTAAGTGAAAATCGATTAAACCTGAATGAAAAATGCCATATTCGATTTGCTTGAACTAGATACTGTAAAAATTCACAAGAAATATTATTAGACACGAAGCGCCGCCTTGATCAAATATTTTTCACTCAAGTGTGTTTAATAAACAATAGAATATTGCTATATATTGCACATAGTATAAGATGTCTAAAAGATATCTCCAAGCATCTCTCGATTACATATTTTTAAAATATGTAAAATATACTCATTTAAAATAAACCGTATTATCTTTTATTTAATAAATATTTTTTAATAATATAAGATATAAGTTTAGCTATTCTTCAACGTCGACTTTTTCAATAAGAAACTTTTCAATAAAAACTCCGATAGATGCATCAATATTGCAAAGAGTTTATTGTTGCTGATGGGTTTTGCCTCAAGCTTCATATAACGTCCCCTCGATAGAACCATCTCACAAGGGACGATCTTACACTTCGCGTTCTTAATAACATCCGGGGGTTGTATTCAATCTCGACAAACATTCGCCCACATTCTTCGGGAATTTGATTTTCGTCCTTTTAAAAAAGAACTATTCATCATTCAATCGTTTCGCAAGTTTCCAAATATAATCATAATATTTCCGCTACGAAAATCGCCCTCTCGTTTTTCAGAGGGTGGCTCTTAATGGCGCAAAGGTCGTATTTGTCGGGAGGGTTCCGAGAGCACGTAAAGCAAGTTTCATCTCCAGTCGGCAAGTAGGCGAACCGTGTTTGACATGCACCGAACAATCTCGTGCAAATACCAACAGGCAGGCGAGGGCTGCTTCCTTTTTTTTATTTTCTCCTACCTATGCTATTCTTCTCGCGCGGAGCCGGCGACGAGTTGCGCGAGGGAGCTCCACGAGGGACGCGAGGGGGTTGGTAGATGATAAGGGGTTGCGCAAGCGCCGGCGTATCGATCAGGGTAGCCCTCCGGGCGACACCCTCGCGATTCTCCGCCGAGCTTCACTGCTTCATCGGCAAACTAGTGGGTAGTACACGCACGCGACACAGGTAAGTGGTTATAGTTTAAGAGTCGCATGTTTGGTGAGATTTTCAATTCCGTGCTTCGTAAGAAGGTCGATCCAGGTGAGAAATGGTGATTCCACGTGAAATCGCGATTTCCTCAGAACACGCCTTCTCGTAAAAGCACTTTGCCGGTTCTAGCCGCTTCTAGAGTACGCAAGGTGACAGGCTGGTGGCGCGCACCACCTTCACGTGACGGTTGTCTTCGCCGAGCGGGGTAGTTTCGATTCCTCTCTCGGGGTAGTTTCAACGTCGCTCTCGATAGTCGCTCGATAGGGCTGTCGATGAGACACGCAGATAACGTTGTTGGAATAACGTTGTGGGAGTAGCGTCGCGGGCTTTATAACAATAACGAATCAGCTCAATCGAATACTCCAGCAAATTGCTTTATCTAGCAAAAGCTCGAATTAACGTCTTTGCGTAGCGAGAGATCACCAAGGTAAGTTTATACTCGCTCGTATTGACGGCGAGGACAAGCGACGTGTGGGCGGTCGTTGATAAATGAGATCATTATCTGCTTGAATGGAGGTGTATATATTTTGATACGCGTAGTGCAGTTTTCGGATTTACGTCCATTGCGCAAAATTCCGTTGTCTTCCGATGTCTCGTTTGGATGGGGTACAATCGATGTTCAGTCATAAAATAGTCGGGATAGTCGGAGAAAACGAGAAACGAGTGCGATAATTTTAGCAGGGGTGACACATCGAGTTTCGGGAAACGAAAAAGTAATGGCGAATGCGTGCGTTTTACAAAGAGGCATCTTCATTGATTTTTTTTTTGTTGAACGAATTTTAATTTACATTCCAGTTCTCTTTAGTGAATCTCTTTCTATCCTTCTTTTTGTCGTGACGTTAATAAAGAGGTATTTTCTTGCGAAGTTTCAGTCATGGTCGCTGAGATGAATCTTACGATCAGCATAAACGAGAATATTCTTTTGTGCGATAGCGCTTCTTTCTTTTTATATGCTTAAATATATTCTTTTACGAGGATTTTATCTATTTCTTATTAGAATATTCTAGTAATAATAAGTGGGAATTTATCTATACAATAAAAGTGATTAAAAGTAACGATCTTTAACATCGTAGGTTCGGATCATGAATCACGATATAGAAATTAAACCCAGAAGTGCTTTTACTAAGCCTAGAATTTTCCATCTTTTGAACAAAGTGAGGTTGATGAACTTAATTTATATTAATGAATTCGGTCGTTAATCTTGTATGCACAATAATCTATCTTCATATAAATGTCAATACATTATCGTATTACATCAATTACGATACATAATAAATGCGATCGAAAAGCGTTAATTAAAAAAAAACCTGATTGTTATCTATTTTAGATTATAAGAATTTATTGATTAGTCTTGAAAAGTACTGTAATAAAAATTCGATAACTGTAGTGATTGCATTCTTCAGTTTAATATATTATACACGGATTAGCGGATTCTTCTGTTACGCAATTTCTTGTAACATTTTATTTTATCTCAATCCGAGCAAAATATATGATAGATATATCGAAAGATAACATGTAGGAATTTCATTAAGATTCCAAAGTGAGTCAGATGCGGAGATTAAAAGCAAAACGCAGTAATCTTTTAAATAAGATCTAATCTTCGTAATTGCGTGAGTTCAAACATCACTGGAAGTACAATATCCGTAATCCGTTGCATTTGGAATTATGAAGATACGTAATATATAATTTATATCAGTGACGCACAGAACAACATTTGCGCTAACTTTAACACGAATATTTTGAGATATTCGATCATCATTAATGTAAATTCATGATTCGGCATTTATCCCCATTAATGCTTATATTATTACGCTACGGTAAATTTTCTATTAATATATTCTCCTAATTTAACGTAGAGATGCTTCAATATTTTAATTGAATCAAGAGTTTACTATTTGATTATCATTCGATAAGTCTCCCGTTGAATTTCAACGATTTTGTCTGAGTGGACAGACCCTCGGTAAGCCGGGTGTATCGATCCTTACACCATCTGTCATTTAATGGTGGTTAAATGTATCGGAATAGGATTGGAGTATAATTATTTGTACAGCCGGTGTTGCTGGGATATCTGTATTAACACCTGTAAAATTACACACACAGTTACATACTACTTGCTAACAATGAGTGATCCTTCAAAACATTACAGAGGATTATTATTTATGTTTCTCGAGCGTCGTTAGGAAATATGAACGAATAATCATCATTCTTGCTTTCAATCGATAATAATATTATAGGATCAATATTTTATTTCCCTCCTTACTTTTTTCGATATCTGTCAGAGGAAGTTATACTTTATGCTCATACTTTTTTTTTTATACATTTATCGATTATTTTTCCACATATACTGGAATAACAATTGAATATACCTCAATTTCTGAAGCCATACTTTATTTTATAATTAAAGCGTCACAATTCTAATTCAGACTTTTAACTGCACAAAACTTTGTATCAGGTAACTTATCATCTATTAACACACATACCAGGCTATTGTTGTGACTTTCTTGATTGTATGTAACATAGTCATTATAGGAATTCGATGCATGCAGCGGTATTGTGCGTGTAAAATGCTCGATGAGCTGTATCCACAGGCGTAACTCATCAACACGTAATGGCTCTATAACTCGTTTACCACTTCGCGGTCTAATAGGTAGGTGCTATTCGCGGCGCAAGGATAATTCTATGCAATGCCTTACACTAACCCGCGAAACTTCCGAAATACTATCACATGGAAATTGGTACAAGTAGAATAATTTTATTTCTCATTGATTCATTGGATTTGCCTCTCTATAATTTTACTTAAATTATACGCTCGCACGATTTGAATTTCCTGAAGCAACAAACGCGAAGGCGAAGCAGCTTAAAATCACTATAGCATGATAAAATTCGAAGATTTGAATTTAGACTTTAAAGAATGGCCTCGGAATGAAATATGAAATGCTTACGACCCAGATATTCATTCACCTGCAAGCTCTATGATAAATTTAGAATTTTCTCTTCGCAAGATCTTGATGGAAACTCATCACTCATCGTATACTTTTAAATATTTCTTAACCCCTTCTTTCTTTAAATCCCAATTTAGTTAAGTTTAATTTTAAAATGCTAAAAATGCATTTATATTATAGAGTTTAAATAAATTATGTTTAAATGAATATATTATAGTGTTTTAATAAATTTAAAAAAAAATTGATATTACATAATAGAATCTCTAGGAAATGTTTCGATGTTACAAAGAAACAATCATTTTATTCTCAGTTTGATGTGAAACATGAAACTGAAGAATAAAATAAGTGAGAACATTCTGCAAGTTGTTTGTTTGATTATCAAATCGAATCGGGAGATTTCTCTTCTCGAGTAACACTTCAAGAAAGTTGAATGTCGGAGATACACGCGAACTTCACCAGTTCTGCGAATCGTGCATGTTTTCCCTATTATCGGAGAAGTACGGAAGAAACAAATATTAACGGTCGGAATGTATCATTGCTTCCTCGACGTTTCTTTTCCCGCGATGAGCATAGAATTATCTCGCGAGAGCTCTTCAAGAAAAGGTGCGCTCTACCCGATGATACGATCGACGAAGCAAGTCATAGAAGTAGTGTTTCCGTGCCGCGCGTACGTTCCAAGAATACATAAATGCTGGTGTACTCGCGCGATGCCATGAAACATTTCTGAAATTCCAAGCAAAATCGCGCCTCGACTATCGATTTTCATGAGCCTTATATTATGAGTCATTGGTCACACCGGTTACATCCGTAACGCTTCCCTTTTAATGCATAATACGTGATTTCGAAATATTCTTTATATCTCGATTTAACAGCAGCAATTTTTTATCATAAAACTATTAGAGAATTTAAAAAGGGATTTTTTAAATTAAAGTAAGATACCATTGGAAGAGTTGTATTTATTCTATTGAATTTTCAGGGGTTTTTGGCAAGGACTAATGTTTTTTTTTTTTTTTTTTTTAAGAATAAATCATTATGTTTCTTCTTAAATATGTTTTTAATGCTTCAAATATACTTTAAACAGTGTTATAAAATACATGTTTAAAACATATTAAAAATATCAATTAATAATGTTTTAAACTGTTTAATGTTTTAAACTGTTTAAAATATGCTTTTTATCTACCCTATGAATTTTACGTGAAATTTTACTGGATTTCTTTCATATTTCCGCGAATGTCTGAGCTTAAGCATTTATAAAAAAATAAATCTCGTCATATTTTTGATATCATAAGCTGTTAATATCATAATGTGCACAAACATTCACAAAGCATAACATAAAAAAAGTAACAGAATCATGAGTGGATTTTATAATCCTAGCTTATTATTTCCGATACACGAGAGAACCCAATTACGAAAAGATGTCTTGTACAATAAAAGTGTATCGTTTATTGCAGAAATAGGTCATTTCGTTTAAGCCACTAGAATCAAAAAGAAATTTCTCAGCGTTATAAAGAACCCAGGTATTATATATATCAGCACTCAGGTATATTACCTTGTAGAATTGAATTATATTAAAAGTGTCGAACTTTCGTATTTAAAAAAATAATTAATTCGCTTTGAATAATCCGAAAATATTATAGAATAGAAATAAAATTTAATTTTATTGTCAAATTATAAAATATATATTTTGAAATTAAATAAAAATTCTACATATGTTTATTTTTTCAAATATAGAAAAAATAATATAAAAAGTATAAAAAATTAATAATAATTATTGTATAAATAATATCATTATTTAAAATAAAAAATACCGCGTTCTAATTTATTCAATAGATCCAAATAATACAACTGCCTGCTTATACAACTATTTATACAATTAGTCTTATTTAAGAATAAATGAATAAGACTCAGGAGACACAGTAATGCCTCGGTGCTAAGACAAACGTAGCGTCTATAATAATTACGAGTATAATTGATTCAATTACTCGGCATTTAAATCCTTTTCTTTCTTCTATTTGCAGATTTCAACTTGGATTGTTTATTTTCTCCTTCCTCACCTCCTCTTATTTCATCCTTTCCTTTCGGATTACCTTACGTTGAAATTTATCCCGCGACGCATCAAGCAAAGAAAACCCGTCCCATCGATCTGGGATCTATCGACCCACAACGAACGACCTATTTCGCGCGTCGCGACGACGTTGCATCGTCAGCAGTGCAAGGATCATCGCCACGACAAAGAATTGAAACGGGTTATCTTCTAGATCGCTAACGGTCCGATCAACGAAACCGGGAGCCGTTTCGTCGCAGCAACGAGCTCGGTGTAACCATCAAGATTACCGGCCGCGGCGGTTGCGCCAAGTACTGTGGTACAGCTCCATCACCCGGCAACATTTCATTCTCCAGTTTTCGTCAGTCCTTCACCTCGAATGTCAACTACCTGAAACGGAGGTGAGTCGTTGGTACATCAGATCTGTAGGACTGACATTTCATCTTGCGTTTATTAATTTTGTGGATTTAATCTACGGTGCTGTGAATGTTTATATATGCCCAAAGGATTAAAGTCATCTTCTGTATACTTTCCGTAATTTTATTGACGCAAGCATATTGAAAAATGTCAGTCCGAATCTTGAATCTGCATGAAACGAAATGCGATGCATTTTTTGTATTTTGTATTGTATTGCGTCCGCCAATCTCGGATTGATTTTATGGAATATTTCTAGAACGCATGGGATCGGTAATGAACTTGAGACAATACACATCTCTCAATACTCAGAAAACGTTTTTTACGTATGAAAATAAGCAATTTACGTGACTTAATCTTATTTCTTTGTTTCGTTACTGCGTATAAATGTAGCAATAACTTATAATTGCGAATAGCGCTCTATATTCTCATTATATTGCGCGCTTTAATGCACTTTTAACGTAATTACTAGTCGTGTGTTATCGGACGAGGTCCAGAGATTCCTATAATTAAAATCCAGCATGGAAATATTTCGACCGAAACGTCGCTCTACCTGCTGCTGAGAGTGAATACGTTGTTGAAAGGTATATACTTGATGAGAACTTATGTATCACATTACTGAGCTAAATCCTGTTTTTATGAGTACCTCTTATATGGAGTCAATTTACGCACACTGGCGTGTGCATGATAATGATCGGCCTTTAAAACAATGTGCGCAATACCTCAATATTCTGCACGCTCTCGGCGGCTCCCATAGTGCGCCCGTGAAGAGAAAATAGATTCCTCTGTCTAATTAGCCGGACACGAGTGCTTACCTGAGTCGGCCATTAAGCAAGCAACAACATGTCAAACTTTCAAGGTTGAAAATTAGGATTGCTGAACTCGATGCGAAGGTTCCCACACTAATCTGCGAAATCATTTATGAGGATTTCCGTTAAACCTATACATTTGCATAAACATGAAAATATACTTTTAATAAAATACTCTTTATATTTTTTTATCTATAAGTATATAAAGCAATGTTGGTATAATAGAAAGCTAAAAGAGATTTTTCTTTACTTTTTTTATATTTACGTATCGAAACTTCGATCCTATAAAATTAATTCTTAAAAATCCTATAAAATTGATCCTATTAAATCCTATAAAATTAATTCTTGAAATACTAAAAATTCTATAAAATTGATTCTATAAAATCCTATAAAATTAATTCTTAAAATACTGTTAATCGATTGCAAAGGGAGAGTTTTAAATATCAAAAGAGATCATATCGAGATATTTGGGAACCTCCGCTTATTTGAAAGTACACTCTACGTTATTGTCAGAGAGAATTCAAACATCGTACCTTAATGTTCTTATTAATAATTTCAAGTCCTTCGTGTTCGACAAATATGGACATGTGCATGTGGCTCGTTAAAAATACCGCTTCCAGCATTGCCCCAAATGCAGCAGCCTGGACGCACGCCATGATATCAAGCCATCGCGCTAACGTTGCTTTACCCGGCAACGTTAACATAACGCTACCTTTCCTCCTTCATCAGCGATATCGCGTCTTTCATCTCTTGCTTTATATTTATGACGTAAATCTCGCTGTTACGTATAACCATATTATACGTAATGTAAATCGATGATGTAAATGTGCAACAACGTAGTTTCGTGCGGATGTCTTATAGGCATTGTTCGCATTATAGGTTGCTCATTTTATTTGACGCGCAACAAATGATTTGAGCAAAAAAGAGATTACCATCTAATGGATGAAGAAAAAAGAAACAAATATGCTTTGACCTGAACACGCCGTGACCGTCTACTTTGCAATCGAAATAGACGTAAGATCCGCAGCACGCATGCAGCGCCGGCCGATTAGCGACCGCCCAGTCTCATTGCCGACGTCATCTCCATGCTCGTCATTCCATCAGCACCAAATGGCTGTGATCGATGTGCATTTAACGCAGTCAGACACGACAGCGTCAGTGCGCGGCCTGCCGACCGATTGTCACTGTCACGACGACCACCATAGCTTGTCTTCCAGGTTCTCGTCAGGGGACCTAAGCTCGGAGCTCGATGATGAGCCCAACGCGGATCCTGGGATGGCCACCGTGGGCCGGCAGGATTCGTCTCAGCCGTATCAAGCAGTGCCGGATCGACCCCTGCAATCCCAACCGGGCCCGATATCGCTGCCAACCCACCCGCCGATCCCGGGTGTTCCACCCCAGGGACCGCCGCAGCCCATCGCCGGCGGCGATCTCAGTCTCAACCTGAGACCTGGCTCGCGGACCACTAGCGCACCATCCTCGCCGGCGAAGACACGGGAGAGTTTGCTTCAACGGGTACAGAGCTTAACCGGTGCCGCTCGCGACCAGGCAAGTCAATTTCATTCCCATTTTCCTTATTTAAATTTATCCGACAATTTCGGTCTAACAGAATCAGATTTAATGAGAAGTAATTTTTCATTAATGAGAAGTAATTTCGTCGCTTAAACGTTATTGAAACGAACAAGAGACAGGATTATTAATAACTAATTAAATAGTAGGAAAAATCCTATTTTCAGTCAAAGCAAATATGAATATTAATATTATATTAAAATGCGTTTCAAAAACGGGATCCTCTCTATTATTTGATTTATTCTTATCGATCTAATTTTCATTTATAATTATTTAATAATTAATTTAGTTATTAATAATCCTGATTAAATAAGTAATATCCTAAAATATCTCTTTTAATATCTCTCTATTAGTTCTGTGTTTTCGAAACCTTTAAATCTGGCTTTCCCAAAAGCATTTTTCTGCCATTCATAGAAAAGTTAATTATAATCAATCTTCCGTTTGGTCGGATATGTTGCAAGCCGAGAATGTCACAGTATGTGACAGCTAAAATGATGCGTAGGGTGCTTCTATTTTGGGAGCGGCGGTATCTGGCGCGACCAGAGGCTCGTCATACAGCAAGGACCGATGCTTTACTTTGCTGGTGATCGATGACCAGAATACCGACTGGAGCAAATACTTCCGGGGACGCAGATTGCATGGTGATTATGAAATTCGTGTGGAGCAGGCGGAATTTCGAGAACTGTCCCTGACGGCAAGCGAGGCGGGCACCGTAGTGTCCATGGCTGTCTATCGTAACGGGACCAAAGTTATTCGGTAAGATGAAATTGGAGCATGGAACTTTTTTGAGAATAGTTTCTGCATCCCATTTTATTGATCCTCTGCGTTAAACTAAAATGCATGATTTAAATAGTTTAACGTAACTTTTATAATTTAATATTACTTTAACAGTATAATATTACTCTGCGTTTCTCCTAAACAATACGAAATTAAATTATTCAGAAATAAATTAAAATAATAATTTAAAAAATTTAAAACGTTAATATTGTACATAATGTATAAAAAACTTTTAAAAAAATTATTTTAAATAGAACGTTAAATATAATAACGTAATGAGACAGAAGTAAACTTATTATTTAAAATATTAAACCAATATCAAGCAACGGATACAGCACTTATTATTATTTGTTGTCAGATCGTTCAAACCTGATTTCGTATTGATACGTCAAAATCTACGAGATGCTGGAGAAGATTATAAGAATCTTCTTCTTGGTCTGATGTATGGCGGTGTACCTAGCGTTAATAATCTCACAGCAATTTACAACTTTCAGGTAATGTATTATTACGATAGAATTATCGTTTTTATAAACTCTCTAATTATTATTTACAAAACATAATAAAGAAAATAAAGCTTATTAAGAATATTATATTATAATTTCAGTCATCTACAAATAAGTAAAAATCTTTAACAAATATACGTTAATATATTTTTTTTTTTTACAGGTTAAATTAAAAAAATTTTTAATACTAATAAAAATAAAATAATGTTTTGATATACATATTAATTAATTTTATATATATTAAATAGGATGATAAAAATTTTAATATACATGTTGTATGCGTAAATATATATGTTGTATGAGGCTCTTCACATGTGATGTATCGATTTTGTGTTTTATATATATATATATATATATCTTTCTTACATATATGCACATATAAGTGAACCTTTCAGTAATTGCTATCGTATTCTATGAAATAGGACAAACCTTGGGTATTTGCTCACCTGCTGGGACTACAGCGCCGTTTAGGTAAAGACAACTTCCCCCTGATTGAACAGAGTTATTATCCCAATCATCGCGAAATGGTAAGTGAAGTCAATTAACATATTTAAAATTTTCATTTTTTCATGTTTAAAAAACAAGAAATTTTTAAATCATCATTAGAATGATATATGATGTATTATAATGAGGACATGCATATAAGAACAATTGTTTTCATTTATTTTTATTCTACATGTCACATAACACTTACAAAAATACCACAATTAAGAGCTAAACTAAATAAAACGTTTATATGTAAAAAATAGATATTTTTTCATTCGAAAGTACACATACATAGAAATCTTTAGCATTCTTTGTATTTTATATTCTGAATTTCGATCTACATAAATTGCTTTTACTTAACGTTAATGAAACTATATATTTATAGATATATAGAACAATATATTATTAGTAAACAATATATTATTAGTAAAGTAAAAACAATAAATGTATTTTTACGACATTAAAACCTTCTACATATATTTATAAGATTATAGATTCGCATATTCAATGTTTTCATCAGATTAAATAATTTCTGAACTATGAATAATAATGAATGTAAATAACAAATGTATACATAGATTATGATTTAATTTAAACTTAAAATGCGCATAACATATTATGAAGTATAATAAAGTACGAGTGAACTTTTAACGACTAAATACTTACTATCTAAGACTACATACAACGATAATTGGAATAATTTAATGATACATAATATACATAAACAATACATAATATATATATATACAACTCGTTAAGAGTGAGAGAATAATCGTGAAAGTAGTCGCTCATATATATTTCAGCGATGAAATCCATATAATATATCCACGCGTTTCAAAATATCTGAGCGATGCAAACTTACTCCTCGTTAATAATAATTGAATAATTAAGGGTCGATTCCACCACACGTCGGTTAGATCAACCAATAATTAACTAATACTTCTTCTGTTTGTGATATAGCCACAATGTGTTAAACGAGTTAAACTGCCATTGTAAACTATAGGATAAAATTAGCCAATGCTGTTACTACGATATCGAATCTAAGTCACGAATAATTTAACAGACGATAGACGATTCTTAAAACTGTATAATATCGGTTTTTCAATACAATTGTTTCTGTCCACTATCGAAATCTATATAAAAATTAGCTCAAAAAGTAATGACATCGTTAACAAACATACATACAGTTGCATCTGTCACAAGTAAAGCTCACCTGTCCTACTTTTCAGTTTCAAAAACCTAACGCATTGCCATTTTTAGATAAATCCGATTTTATTCGAAACACTACTAAAAATATAAAGGCAATTTACAAAGCAGAATATTATTGCTTTTAACGATTAATGAAACTATTTATTATTAAAGTATGGGGATTCTCTTTTGCCTCACGCATCTACGTATGCGGTAATTCATTAATAAACTATCATATTACTTAATTATTCCGAATAATACATAGCAGAAGTTCAGGTCTCTTGCATTTATACGCGCTGCAAACATGCAGGTTTCCATTAAACTACCGCCATACCACATCGCTATATTTCATCGTTTTTCATTTGATTATGCGGCGCGTCCGTCATCAAATTGTCTGGCAGACACGTCGCATCATTTTACGAACGAAAAATTCTGTCGCTTCCCATCGCACGAGGACACGAGTGGAACACAAAAGTGCCTAACTAAGGTTCTCGCGACCTTTGCTGCTCGCGTTTACGCTGATACTCCTTAATACAATTCTTGTACGGGACTGAGGGAACCCAGGAGCAGCCGCTGAATGACGCCATGCATACGCCATATCTTTCTTGGCAATCCTGAGGGCCTGGTGTACTTTCCCACAGACAATTTTTTCCGCCGCTGGACTCTAGCACGGCACCCTTGCGCCTCCAGTGTGTGTACAGAATCTGCGATACAAAAACCAGGCCATTTTTTTTCCGCGCTCTTCCTTACGATCTCGTATTCTTAGCCGCGTAAACTCGCGTCACGCATAAATCAGCAGTGATTGAACAAATGCACAAATATCTGCGCAGTTCTTTGGTCGCGTATTTTTAGGACACTCCATTTTTGAGAAGCATTCTCGACTGTATAAAATCGACCGAGATTTACAGCGTATGTGATTCATTGCCTTAAATCTTTCACGCAGCGAGTTGCATTGGTTTCGCGGAATCAGTTGAAAAAATATTTGATTTTGCGTATGATTTATAAGTTCCTGTTCAATGTACACTGAATTCGTACTTCGATGTATTTATTAAAAATTCTATTCTCTCTAATTTCCAAATGTACGATAAATTTGATTCTAGTTATGGCTATAATCAAACAACGTAATATATCGTGAGAAAAGCAATATTATTAATTATTACGATAATCCTCATCAGTAATAAAATTCTAAAACATTGTTAAATTCATTTAAACTGTTAAATTCATAACTTCAAATTATATCCAGTTGAATTATTTTTAATTATTTCTATTTAGATTATTTATTAGTTGCCACTGCAATTTCTACTCCTACTCAATACGTATATATTTTCCTATGATTTTTATAGGTTCCTATTCAGATTCTATAAGTTCATATTCAATATATCATAGGCATTAATTAAAACAATGGTGTTAAATAATTAAATGTACTAAACACTAAAATTAAGTTAATTACTTATTAAGAGCATATGTTAACATGCTTTTGTTCATGGACATTGTTTGCTTTGACAAGCTAAGCAATTTAATCACAGAAATAGATTGATTTGCATTTTGACATATACGAAAGTTAAAACAAAACAAAATATTATTTAACTCAAGAAATTGGATTATTGTTCCTTCAATATCTAACAGACGTTAGACAGAATATCTTGTGATATCCTCTGATTAAAATTTTTATACTAGTATATTCTTCAAAATATTAAGAAATTAATAATCGAAGGAATACATTTGAAGTGACGACAGATAAGATATAATCCACTTACATCACACACACAACCCTGTTGATAGAGCTGTCTCAATCCCTTGCGTTGCCTAGTAGTCGTTTCGGCCCATCTTATCGAGAGTCCGCAGTTCGATATGAGTGCTTTTCCCGAGACGATTCTTCCGTTTAGAACGTACGTGTCGCCGACGTTCAGTGTCACTCCGCACATCGAGTCCGTGGATGGTGTCCGTAAAAGGTTCTGCATCAGTGCCATGTCGGCATTTGGGTTCGACTGCGGGAGGAAGAAGCAGAGGCGTAAGGTTAAGCATAGATTGCATTTCGCGATGAACACGACGAACGTCTTTCTACGCGCGGTAACGTTTCGCCAGCACAATAATACGCACCTTGAACACCCTGTTTATCTTGACCTTGTAAGCGATCTCATAGTCGTTGACGGGGAGAACCTTTTTCACCCTCACCACGACGACTGTGACAGAAGAACGTCATTAACTGTGGCCAAAGACTTTTACAAAGATTGGAAAGTGATTTTCGCTGTTATTTAACGCGTAATAGTAGCATGATTTTATAGAAAATTGTAATACATTGGCCATATATCAGTATATCTAAGATACGTAAAACTTATACAATTATTATAGAAAATTATAAAACATATTATAAAGTTATTAAGTTAAAAAGGTTATAAAATACATTATAAAGTATTACACAAAGTTGAATATTTAATATTCCAGTCATTAAAATTATTATATATAGACAAAAATAAGATATTAATACAATTCGTTAAAAAATAATGTAATATTTGAATAAAATTAGAATTGAAATATTTATTAAAATTTCAATTTATATTTTTTGCGCTATGTAATATATTATATATGATATCAAGAACTGGAACATATTAGTGACCGTGAAATTACCAAAATCTGATTCACAAAACTTGGTTTGAGGATGGGCCTGTGCACAGCTGCATGCTGTAGTTTTCTGCACCGATGCTAATAGCACGATTAACAGCGAGAAGTGCATCCACATGAGTAATCGCCCCATCTGAAGAAAATTAAAGAGATACGTTATTTATACAACAAATAAAATAATCCCATTGATAATTTATTGGAATGATCGCTTTGATTGCTTAACTGCTTCAATTTTGTGTATAATTTTGAAGAGCCAGCATGTAACGGTTGATGTCAAGGTAATGCAAATGTAATTTAATCACCGTGAGATGAAACGTGCGTAATGCGACGCAATGAATTGCTATGTATGCGGAAAATCCGTTTATCTGCGAAATCCGGTTACAAGCATTCAAGTTATTCGGACAACTCATTACTTGTGTGCGAAAGATACCCGACTCTTTGAATAACTAGACAGTGAAATTTACTTTGCTGAGATAATTTACAAAAATATGAAGGTAAAATAAAATATTTTCGAGTTGCCTTTATCATAGAAATAGCATTAATTATTATTATTATCATATTTGTTATTGATGTCACACTAATCGTGATGAATTTAGCAACCAATTTGGATTATCACGCTACAGTATAATGTCATGTAAATTTGTCATGTAACTTTATAGCTTTGATATTCAGATTATCATACATACAAACATATAATTTTCAATACTTGATCTAAATAAATATTATCAGTAAATAATGGATTTTAATTAATTGGATATGATATTTATATTCAAGATGTAATAAAAGATTACAATATGTTATAATTAAATTGCAGATTTCTCAGTTCAATAAATAATAAATACGCGTCGCCTGTTGCAATATAATATGCAACAAATATCAAATAGATATGATATTATTACATAAAAATTTTATAAAATATTCATAATTATAATATTTTCATGTTTGACGCATGGCAAAAGGATAATAAATCCTAAAGGAAATTATGAAATGCATGAGAAAAGAAAAGACAACAGTCTTTTTTTGATAAACTAAAGAACTCGCACAAGGAAATGCGCTAATCCGACCTAGTTTATCGTCGCCAGCTGAACGTGATCTAAACATAGCTGCAAAACGGTAACCAAAGTCGAACGTGATCTAGAAACACTTTGCGCGGCCGAAAATGTCTCATTGAGATGCGCTATCTATCATTTTAATGAAAATAAATATTTATAATCTAAATAAAACACAGCTTGCACACCAACTATGAATTGTAGCATAAACGTTTGATATCTGTGTTTATTATGCTTATTTCTTAATACGTAACATATTAATTAAAAACAGTTACACTTTTTGAAATAAATTGTTGAAACAAAAATTTCAATACAATATAAAACTTATAATAAATTAAAATTCAAAGAAAAATGTCCTCTTATTTTTCATTCTTCTTATTACAAGAAAAACTAAAAAAAAAAAAACAATTTTCCGATAGAATAATAAAAACATTACCAATAATGGAAATTTCATTAATCTAATACACAAGTTTATAAATACATTAAAATGTGCGAGATACGGACTAGCGATCGTATACAACAAATGGAATCGTATTCTGTGATACGAATTTATTAAAAGCATTGAACGCACGAATCGGTCGGATACTATTTTATCGCAGAAGCGTTATATTTCGAACTCTGCGAGTTACGTTCATGGTGTTTCAAGTTTTTCACACTGACAATTTGCATGGGATCTTTGTGCCTACTCGTCTTTCTCTCAGCAAATCTCTGCGAGATCCACCGCGATATATCGTAAAAAGACAAGGGCGCAGTTATTGCAATGGTAAACGCATGTAGGGATATATCAGGATATCCGCAACTATAACGATATATCATTGTTGAGAATCTCTCAGCGTTATCTTCATAGACTCATTTTGTAAAAGTGCCGGGATTATTAGAAATAACTGTAATAACAGATAATTTCTTTACTGAGTGCATTAATATTATATAATTATATAATGTAATAAAAAAGTATAAATTGCAATACTCCGAGATTGACATAAATTTGTTTCAGTTCGTGACAATATATAATCGAAAGAAAACATGCAATTTTCTTGATATACTTAGTATGATGTACGCGGATCTAAGCGACGCACAATATCGTAAGTAGACCCATAATCATCATTTATATTTATGCGAATTTATTGTCTCGACTCGTACTCGATTACAGTAATGTACTAAAGTGGTTTGCCCGCAAGAAAATTTACCGGTCGCGTTTAAATAGCAGGATTGTATAGTAAGGTTTACCGCTTAAATTCGATCAATCTGCAAAAAAGAAATTACATTATAAGAATTAATAAAGATAATTGTATAAATTGGAACAAATGTATTTTTTATTTTCTAAAATTAATCATAATCGTTTGTTATAATTAAGGATTAAATATATTATTGTTGACGGTTATTGTTTAATTTCGTTTGTAACTCTTCCTATTCTAAAATTAATCATAATCGTTTGTTATAATCAACAAAATTAAATTTATTATTGTTGATGGTCATTGTTTAATTTCGTATATAACTCTTCCTTTTTTAAAATGTCAAAAAGTTGATAATTTTTTAAAAATATATTTATATTTTCGATAGTACAGATTAAGCAATATATATTAATTAATCTGTAAACACATAAATATTAATATAGTATATGTATAATATATACATTGACGTCAGCTGATAAACATATTGTAATATAATAAATTTTTTAATTATCAGTTTATAAAATCAACTTAATTCTAGATTACCTAATGACGTCATTTCAGTTAATTAGTTTAATTACTTTACGATTAATTTAATTGATTTTCAAATTCACAAACATATATCATTTAATCGCGAATCGAAACTAGTTGCAAGAAAGAAAATAAAATATGACCTTCGCATTGCAATATTTGCATAGAATTATCGATAGCCTTGTTAGAAATCGATTGCGATCTGGAATAGTTCGCTTAAAAGATGCGCATTCATTTCATTAATACGAGTTCTAGGCAGAGAAATACATGCGAGAACAACTATCGCAAGATTTACATTATATCTTTATTTTAATCAAATTGACGGCGAACAATGATAATGTTTATTAAATGATCAACTTTTTTCAAATTATATTTTAACGCAAATAATTATTTACAAAAATTCGTGGATCAAAATACCATAGAAAGAAAAATAAAAGTTTTCAAAATAAAAGTTAAAAAATTATTTGCTGCTTTTTGTCTCAAAAAATTTTTTAAATCTAAAGGTTCAAAACTGACAAATTATAATTATGGTTAAACGGTCCAAATCGACAGCCGTTTAACCGTAATCTGTAATTAGTCAGTTTTACAGTTTATATCCCAAAACTACTATATTCGAAACAAAAATATGACAAACACTTTTTTTAAGTTATTTTTTTCGAAAACTTTTTGTGCAATATGATATTTCGATTCATTAATTTTGAGATCATCTTATGTATTATATGTCATTATTACAAAAAACAAAAAAAATCATGAACAAAAAATAGGTAATCCTCTTTTATAATATAATGTGTGCAACTTTCCTCTACATACGGTCAGAATTAAATATTTAAGTGAGCGTAATGCGAAGGATCGAACGTACCGTTAAACCGTTCAGATAATCGAGATTCTACGGTGCTGGCGAAAGGATTTATATGGGCAACGTTCGTCGCGTCCACACCCAGATAAGTGTCCTCTTGCGATGTTCGCCGAATGCGCTTCATGCATCATCATGCAAAACGGATTGATTGAGGGGCTGATGTCACAGGCGGCCGATGCCGTATATACACTCGCATTATTTTTATTTCCGTTTGAGACAATAAATATCACGGTGTGTAAGAGAGAGTGCGTACTGTGTATGCCGGTGTTCCACGCCTCGTGATACGTCGCGATGACGCGGTGTCGAGCGATTCGTCACGCGCCTCAGGATTCACTTCGCGATCCCGTAAGTGAAGCTGCCGCCGACGATGGAGGGAACATCGTAATCTTACGCACGATTATACGCGTATGTGTAATGCACACTTGCGCTGCTCACTTGAGAGTAAAGTCGTGCGCGAAATAACATAGCGAATGGATGTGAGACGCGTTTTCCCGCGCGAAATCCTTTTGTCATTAAAGACGTGAAGAATTAGACTGGCTAATGTAACAAAAAGAAGCTCGAGTAATTTATATAATTAATTTTTGGCTTATTGGAGTAATTCTTATTTGAAAAAAAGTTTATTCGTTTAAAAATAAATAACAATTAATTTGGCTAAGAATGAATTCAAATAATTTTGCATGTAATGTTTAATTATTATAAAATATGTACATAAATACATTTATTCGAAATATTAACGTTATCAATACATTCCTCTGATCAATTAAATCAATTAAATCATCGCAATCAAACAGGTTTAATTTGATTATTTTATAAGTAAGACAATACTTTATGAATATACTTTATAATATCATTAAAGTATACATATAACATTACAATCCGATAAATTGTACAATGTAATTTATGATTCATAATTTTCTCTCTCTTCCTCCTGTCAGTTGCAAAGATTTTAAATCTCCAGTTATAGATATACGAGCAAACCGCAGCAATTAATCTTAAACTCAAAAAAAAAAGAATATAATAGAGAATTTCATTAAAAACGACAATCAAAGTGCTTTTGTTGTATATTTCATATTTTTGATAAATGTGGGTATATAATACGAGAAATTATACGCGAGAAGATAAAAACTTTTAGAACATCGAAAATTTAAGTCAAGATAAAATGCTTTTATGGATAAATATAATCAGTGTTCTAGTTTCCTCTTTACTGCAATTAAATTACTCAAGTAAAGTATAAATTTATTGCTTTAGCCATTTATTAATGAACAAGTTAATATACATATAGGCATATTCTTGTTTAATTTTCTTTTTTAATAGACAACGTGGTCTCTCAAGCAAAGCATTTCAATAAAAAAAATAATCACCTCACAACTATTTTTCTATTTGCTGATTCAGCCTTATTCTAAATTAACATTTCACAATTGTATCGAATATACGTAAGTATGTCCAGGCTCAGCACCTTGTGGCACGAGAAGCATTTTGTACTTTGAACATTCCCTCAGCAGAAATTTGTAACCCAATATGTTCATCCGCCGTAAGCAATAACACATACGCAACGTAAATACTTCGCGACAATCACGAATTGCGAGTCACTTCTTTCACATCACATTTCCCATATTATTAAATTGTCATGTACGACATTAAAAGAAAAGAAGAAAAATAAAAAAATTAGTTGCATTGGAAAACGTTACATAAACAAATGGATAAGATAAAACAAATAAAATAAAAATAATTTACTTTTAAATTTCATAATTAATATAAAAATTTAAAAAAATATATATAAAGTACAATCTCTAATAATAAAATTACTAACGCAAAAATCTGTTTGGCCAAATGAAATTCATAAATATATATAACAAAATCGGTTTAATTAACATTCTCTTTTATTCTCTAGAGTCCCAATTGTCCCAATTACTTGCTTGTCTCTATTAGCTTTTGTATTTCGATAAGTCATAAAGAAAACTAGCATACGATATCCTGAAGATAATATTTTATTTTTTAAGTATTAAAGTATTTTAAATATTTTTTGAAAAATATGAGGAATTTATGTGAATCCATTAATACATACCGCAAGATTTTAAGCTTGTCACTATGCTTGTAGTGTGTCCTGTATAAGCTTTGTATAAGTTAAGCTTGTGTCCTGTATAAGAGCTGAGAACGTTGTGTTATGAATATACTTTGAAATAAATATAATTGAAATAATGATTTATGTAATATTAACATAAACAATTAGCTTAAATTTATTACCTGTTTTAGTAACTATATGTTAAAATGAGTTAAATGTGGATAGGCACATAAATTGAGGGCACATTAATAGGATCATCGCCGCTTAGAAGACTCATTAATAGGGACAAAACATGATTTCTGTTTATTTTTGTCAAAAGCATTATAAAGTATTAACATTTTTTAGATTAAAGAAATATTATAAGAAAAAGAAGTAGTTGAAAAACCAATATTGATTGCAAGCAGATAAAATTAAAGCTACAATATTTAATAATTAATAATATAATTAATAATATTCAATATTTAATATTTAATAAGCAAATTGGCTAAAAGGTACATTAATAGGAACAGTTATCATATTCATTTATCTTATTACTTACAAAAGTATGACATAAATACACGATAAAAAGATAAATGAGTTTTCTTGTGCGTTACAAAATTATTTATTATCATGCAATATAAAATTATATTCACTAAATTCTCATAATCGAATAAAACATATTTGTTACTCCTTTAATTGGCAATAATATGTATCTCACAGTAATCTTTCGCGCGGTTCTCTGGTTCCTCTTAATAAACATCATGAGTTATTAAAATAAAATTGCAACCTTCGCCTTAGTGATGATTTATGCATGTTTCGGCAGAAATCGTAAACGCGCTAGTAACGACGTCGTATTATTAATACGACGAAATATTTATGATCTGATGATATTCGAAGCGATTCTTTATTATTAAGAAATCATGGACGGCCTTAATGTTTGATCAAGCAATAAAACCATGTGATCGCAGGCCTGATTTTTATTACTTGTCCAAATCGTGAGAACGCCCATCGTCCCAACCTGAGTGGTACGTAAAACGCCGTCTGGACGCCTTTCAGCATCATTCTTTCGTTCGTGCATATAAATTCCCACACGGTTTATCAAGATTTATGGATAATTTTGAACTGGGTTCGTTCAGTCAACCGTCGAGCGTAGAATTTCGTTGTTGAATGGACCGTCGAGGGAATTCAGGGGGACACGTACGGAATTAAAGATACGGATAAAAATATTCCCCCTTTACGGTAGCCAAGTGTCTAGGGCTTCGGTGTCGTGAGTGAACAATGATAGTACTCCTCTTAATCCCTGCTCCCTTGCGTTTCGAGGCGCCGCCACGGTCACGGCGAATGCTTGGCCTGCCATTGTCAAATGCTCCGTGAAGCGGTTCCGTCCTGTCGACTGGTAATCCCATCAAATGGGAAAGAACGGCGTCCTTCACCCGAGAGTTACGAGTTCCATTGTCGACGCGTGGGCGGACACCCCGATTAAATTCGCTTGCTTTGTAAACTCAAATTACTATACCGTGATGTGGTTTGCATTTACAAGATACACTTTGCGTCAAGGGACCTCCCTTTCTCATGCAATCTTCAGACTTGACTCGCGAGAAATATTTGGTAATAGTAATTATTGTAATTACAAGGGGATTCTTGCAGAAGTAGATTAGTCATACACGGAGAGAATTTTTTAAATTTAAAACATGGTAAAACATGATAATTGTGATACAATACAATATTTTACAGATTTTTATAATCAAACTTATTTTATATTTTATTATAGTTTTATTAATGAATGAGAGAAATTTACATAAAATTCTTCGAAATACAATATTGTCCCACTATCATATTTTCAGGATAAATTCTAAGAAAAAATTCTCCTTCGTGTATTGTAATTCATACTGTATGTTCGTATTACACACTTACATAAATTACAAATAACGGTAAAAATAGTTTTGTGATTCCAAGAATAAATAAATATAAATAAAATGCTTATATGCCTCCGCAGTTATTTCCGTGATAAGATATAATTCGCAAACAATTGAAATATACTTACCAACGAAGTAAACTAACTTCGTTGATATACTTCAATTTAATTGTTTGCAAACTATTAATCTTATCTCGCTTCATAAATGTATTATTTACTAACTGCGGAGACTCATACAAACATTTTCTTATATTTGTTAAATCTTGCAAATAGAGCAAGGTTTAACAAACTAATTTGTAAAATAAAGTAATGTACATTTACTGTAGTCAATGTATGCACATACCAATTTGATAAGTAAATATATTCACATGTAATGAAATATAAACTTTTATCAGTAGAAGCATACATTTTCATATCTGATTTAAAAAGAAGAAAACAGTACAAAAAATGCAGCAATTTAAATAAATGAACACTTTTGCTAACTTTCAAGTAAAGGATCTTTCCAAAATGTTTCTAAATTATAAAATAAAATTTTAATTACAATTGCGACTGTAATATGGACTGTGATATAAGTGTCTTTTCTAAATTATTTATGGAGGCAATTTATAAACAATTAAAATTAAAAGATTATGTAGAATGTACAATTCTAGTAAAATTTTTTTAATAAATTCATTTATATTCAAGTGGATTGTATGTTTTTCGAAAATTTCATTCAAGACTTAATTATTTGCAGAATATATAATGGAAAAAGATATTAAGACATGCAAAAAATGATCTAATGATTATAAGTACTCTAATAAATGTAGAAATATCTATTTTCTATTATTTCAATGTCAAATTAAGTTAAATTGTATCCAATATGAATTATATTCATGAGACACATGTACTTGATAAAAAGCGAGAGGATATTATTGGAAAAATATAAATATTTGATATATTCCTTAAATATCGACGCTTTTGCAAAGCACGTTTCGAGCAATCTCATGTTTTACTTAACACTATTCTGCGACATATTGGCAATCACGTACTATATACTTTATTCGATGAACCTTTTTCGTGCCGGACGCATTTACATACTCATTAATCTCCGCGCTCTTGTATCGTATTAACGTATCCCTCTATACATACGCGTTGCGGTTAAATCTTCTTTCTCAATGAATTAGCGATCGACCACGTCAATCGACCCGACATCGATTATTCCTTTCGGCGCTTTTCGTCGCCGGTGCCGGTTTGTGATCACCGGCAAGAGCATGCGTATTTATTTATATGCATGGAAATCGGTCTGACCAACTTTCGAATTTTCAGAGGCGTATATCGCAGTCAGCTCGATGGATCAGCCGAAATAAACCGGTTATTCATTTGAAATGATCAAGCGTATCTCATGTCGAACTTGCGGAAAAGATTATAGACGAGTACAATAATAAAGTGTTTTCATGGCCATGTCTAATAATCAATTACAGATAAGATAAGACGTTTAGTTCGGAGTGTTATTGCGAAATTACTTCGCCAGAAGGAAAATAAGAATATTGGGATTAGTTAATATAACATTTGTTGTGTACAGGAAAATATAAGATTATGTTAATAAAAAATTATTTGAATAATAATAATATATCTATAATATTAAGTATTAGGTGTTGGAATTAATTCGTAGCGTTTTTAATGAAAGAATGTTATTTATTTCACATGAGCATTAAAAAATACATTAATGAAAGTACTTCCCATCACTTGTAAAACGCTACGAATTAATTCCAATATCTAATATTATAAATACAATTATACTTTCTAAAACTTTTAGAGTGAATCTCTGTTAAGGATTGAACTTCCCTTTAAAGTCCCAAAGAGTAATTCCTCCTTTAAGAGTAATTTGACAATAATGATAGCAATAATAAAAAAATATTTTAGTGTATAATATAAAGAGCCAGACTATTTTACTAATATTTTTTTAATAATAATAACTGATAATAAGTAAATTTTAACTAATAAAAATTATCAAAAAAAAATAAAACAGGATTTATAAACCCTGCTGTTCTATTATAATGTTGTTATTGATGCTCTTGATCATATTGAATTATTCATGCGTGAGACTAGCGCTGAAGCGCAGCTTATATCGTGACATCTATAGCTGGCAGAGATTCATGAAGCACAGTAATTCCACCATGCACCTAACGAGAGCACGCGAATCATGGCAATTACGCTGTCGGTAATTATCATCTTGCAGACTAAATACCGGACAGAGGCTCTCAAGTGCAATCTATGTCGCGGTATCACAATTTGCGTAAGCTATCGCTGCATAACGAATCGAAGTTGCACGTGGCCCGAATGGTTCTTGAAGAACGATTTC
>NW_011627388.1:457688-585457 GCF_000204515.1 Acromyrmex echinatior | reverse complement strand
ATATATATATATATATATATATATATATATATATGTTATTTAAATCTCGTTTTAATTTTTTAAGATGCAAGCATTGTAGATGTCAAAACGTAAAATTTATTATAGAATCAATTAAAAAAAAAAAATGCGAATCACATTTGCAGGAAAGAAAATTTCGTTTTTAGTACGGTTGTCCAAAAAGTGATTTGCAGTGCAAAGTAACTACGAAGGAAGTAACTCCCAAATGCTTTCCACTATGTACATTCGGGTACTGTTGAAGCCGTGATGGGACATAAATCACAACGTCACCGCAAGTTAATCAATGGCGGCTTCTAAAACGGGCACAGATCCCACCCACTGGCAATCCATAAATCGCGCGGATCAGTATCATGCATCACATTTAATAATTGTACAACCTCGCTTCCCGGAAATCGTATTTAATCGCATTTAACTGACAATGAAGAGTGCTACGAGATTCAACGACGATACGTTTCAGCGTGTAATTGATACTGATATGCCGATCTCCATATCGAGATAAACTTCCATTAAGCGTTTTTGAAACAAAGTTATCAACCACCCACTAAGAATTCACGGATCCGTGGAAATAGCGGATGAAATCATTCTTACACGACGTGCTGTGCATTCTACGCTGCGACTTCTAAGTACGAATAGGAGTGGGCGATGGAAAGCAATCCGAAACACCATTGACGCACGTATACTATTTGCGTGACTGATTTCACCAAGGAAACCTAAACACAATAATTTCGAAAGTAAGCTGGTTCGTACAGCTCTTAAATCTCACAATCAACTCTTGTTAGTAACGCTTATTAGTATTACTTTATTCTTAATTCGAACTGCTACCTTAGAGAATACACGGAAAGAACGTGCTGCAAAAGTATCTAAATATTTAGCTGTAAGATTAAGATCTGAAAATAATTTTGTTGATCCATCAACAAAATTATGTACACTGAAAAAAGAATTTACTATTTTAATACAAATAAATATTTTTTCAATATTTGTAAGTAAATATTTACTGAATATTAACATATATTTATTTGATACAAGAACTATTAATTTGATTTAACTATCATTTTTCTTTAGTGAGTAAATATTTATTTACTGTAAGTAAATGTTCAAAAAATATGTATTGAAATGTAGTAAATTTTTTTTCAAAATTATTTTGATAGTCCAATAAAGTTATTAAAAATTGGGAATCCAAAGTTGAGATTTTTAATAACAAAAAAGTGAAATAAAATTGAAATAAAATTGAAAAATGAGAACATCAAAAGCTAAAAATTCAGAACTGAATAAATTAAAAATTGATAAAATTTTTAATTTCAATCATTCGGTTTTGAATCTTCAGCATTCAAGTATCAGTTTTTAATCTGCGTTAATTAAATTTTCAACTCATGTCTGCTGTCAACGTCAAATCTTCACTTTCGATTCCCAACTTTTAATTATCTATTTCCAACTGAATACTGGTCGTATCATGTGCTTCCCATTACGCACAGTAAAAGTCTTCATAGCAGACACGCACCGCAAAGAAGGAGGAAGAAAAAAAAAACAAGATATCGCACAGATTAGCGAATGGCTCTAATTAGCAAAACGCTTTCCCATCCTAGAAATTTTCTTCTTCTCCGAAACGACGACATTGCGAAAGCGTTTATGTGAGTTTATCGCGATTCTCGTTTCTCAGTGAATGAGATTGTTATTCGCTGAGTCATACGTAGTAGAGCCACGCATTAGTTAGGTCACGAAAGAACGCGGCAGACGTTGTCGTCGGCTTTAAAGAACCGCCGGCGCGATATCATTTAACACGCACCGCAAAAAGACCCCCTAAAATCGCGAGAAAACGCGCGAAGGTCTTCCGCGTATTCGAAATTATTATTCAAAACGATAAGCTCACCTTATATACGTTTGCAAAGTTGAGACTTAAATCTGCTCGAGTACACTCTTAAATAAAAAATTATTTTCCTTATCTAAAAATCCATTATTGTATGAAGTAATATATTCTTATAAATAATTCATTATTTATCTGAATTACAAAAAAATATAATTATAATTTCAATCTGTAATAGAGATAAGATAATATCTGTAATAAGATAATATTGAATGATGTACCTATTTATTTGAAAATTCCAACATTTTTATATTATTCTAATTTAAATCAAATCGTAATATATTCTATAATACACGTATAAATATGAAAAATATATATTTCTTAATATGATAGTAATTATTCGTTTTGCATAACACATTGTTTGATGGATTATTGCGCAATTCTGTAGCTTGTATCACAACGCTGTTAGAAATGTTCTTAAATTTCATTAATTTTTAACAATTTGAACTTAATTTCATGACATTACATTATAAATTTAATGTATTTATAATTAAAAAGTATTTATGTAAAATTTAATGTATTTTTCATGAAAATTTATGAAATTTAACGTACTTTTCATTTTAAAATTTTATTGAAAGTACATTAAATTTCATAAAATTAATGTACACGTTCATTACATTTAAGTAATTACTGTAACTTAATTTTTAGTTAAATCATTACTTTTAATTTCGTTCATAATCACAAGCTTCATTTACATGTAAAGGAAGCTCGTGGTTACATTTCTAACAGTGGATAGCATCTCTTGTGATATCGAGTCTTGAATACGTGCTCAATTAACTCTAAAAACGAGACGCGCAATTATTGACGATGTATTCAATGCACGGTAAATGCAAATTTTTGCCATTAAGACAGTGACGTTCTTTCTCATTCGGGACAAGACAGACTTTTGCAAATATAAATTACACGTACGGTGCCTGCAAAAAGTTTACGACCACTAAGTAATTTTATTGTACTGCACAGATAAAGAATCTTTAAATTTTAATACAAGTACTTAATATTTTAATACGAGTAATACTTAATATTTTAGTACTTAAATTCATTGTAACAAGAATTTTATTAACTTACAACATAAACTAAAAAAATAAATCGACAAAAATTATCATAAAATTATATACATTGGCTAGAAACTTTCAACAACAATTTATCCACCTAATTGCTGTTTTTATCAACCTAACGATAAATATTTTTCATTCTTCTCAATTATTGCTTCTATAATTACTATTATATCGGTATCTGTATCAATTCTATGCCAATTTGATAAATGACAAGCTTTCATCCAGCTATGCTCGATATATATATATATATGTAATTGCTTCGATAAATAAGAAGATTATAGCAGAATGCATTCGAGAGACATCGCTGCTACGTAATACAACATTGCCTTCCGGCGAATCTGCCATAATATGAGAGAATGCCAATTAAATTCCGCCGGGTGATAACGTGCTCCGTACGCGTAATTCACAGAAGGATGATTCCTTGCATGTAAGGGCGGAATGGTGCGATGCAGAAATGCAACAAGAGCGCAGCATCGGAATCGGGATGACAACCATCGCGGAAAGTGCATGACTAGATCGGCTGTGTATTCGTGGTGACGTAACGAGAGAAACTGCGGAGACCACACCCTGGCGATGCCGCCACGTGGTATTTCGTAAGCTTTTCGGCAAGGCCGCCACGCGCATTACGATGCATCCTTTCAGCGTTCAAGTTTTCGAGACATGTATCACGCAATATTTTGTACGGCGGTATTACAGTGAAATTCCTCATTATAGATAGAAAATTCCATTTTAATTTTTGCAAGACAACATTTAATATCCGTGTTAATTGTAGAAAACGTATATATTTTTAATTAAATTAACCCTTCAGTGCCACACTAAACAATACACCGGATGGTGTAAAAATATCACACAAAAATTAACATATTGTGATAAAAACAAAGATCAAATTTAATAAGATATCAAATATGAGATATCAAATGTTATAAAAAAAAATTAGAAATTAGGATCAATAATATAAATACGTTATAAAAAAAAGATTAAATAAATTAATTAACATCTCCAAAAAATATTTAATTTGACCTGCTTTTATTATTTCTTATTATTACGGGCTCGATTTATTAACTTTATTTAAATACTTTTTCAATTCAAATTCATTTTGGCGAAATGCCAGAAATAAGAAATAATGATAACAAGCAAATGTATGTATCTTTATTAATAAAAAAAGTTAGCATATAAAGTTAGCACATAAAGTTAGCACGTAAAGTTAACAAAAGTTAGCGTATAAAGAAAAATACACAGCCGAGTATGTCATACCTATAGTGATATTAAAGAGCTACAGAAATATCATAAATTTTTTCAAATTCTAGAGCTATACACATAAGCTACGCATAGGCTAGAGACTACGTTCGAAAATATTATAAAATATATTTGAAATTCTCCCTAAGCTAGCTTTCAATTTTAGATGATGTCTTTAGAAACCTAGATAACCATAGCCAAAAATATACGGACGGCTTATTTTCTAACAGACCGCTACATATAGTCCTTGGAACATACATTGTCATTGCTAAATTTTACAAGGATTGAGTTAATTCCAGACCAATGCTCACAATTCATCTGTATGGACACAAACTCAATTTGTAGTTGCGCAAAGTTGTAACGAGATTGTCCCGTACTTACATATATGGGGATAGAATTAGATTGAGCTCCATGTAGGATTTAGTTGCATTAGGCCCGTTAACTATTTAATGAGGCACTCGGTGAACAGGAGAAGATATTTCATTACTTCCGCAGCCTTTGATAATGCTCGACACCCGCTAGATATTTATTAACATTTTGCGCGACCGCGTGCATCGGCAGAGATTCATCTTTATACGTACACACGAAGACTGTCAGCACCTCCGGGAATATTATAACGGTACTACAGATAACAGATATTCTTCATAATTCACGATTGTAAAAGAATTACACGCGTCAAGGTCACGGATAATAACTCGCGAGTTTAATTTTTCAACGAATTGTTCTCGCGGCGTCTCGCGCAAAAGCGGATGTTCATATATTCACTATTTAATGAAAATAACACAAGCTTCTGTATCTTTCCGTTGGGTTTTTAATATCGGCGCGATTAATTTGACATTTTATGACGCTCGTGTTAAGAGCCACTTAACACATAGTAAACATTTTCAAGATTTCCTCAGGTTACGACACGACTACTTAGGACTAAGTTTATGAGAACTATCTATCGGGATTCCAGCATATTTTATCGTTTTGTAATATATGTCAATGGAATTCGCCTTTTTATTACTTTTTCATATTTACTCGTACAGTTTGAGTGAGAAGACGTAATAAGTTATTTAGCGAATAGAACCTGTTTAGGTGATTTAGTAACTCGAATGGGTTAATTGTCACCTGTTACATGCTCACTTTATAGACTGCAATATTCACAGTACGTTATTGGATAGAGTCTTCATCGTTTCATTAATTATATTTGTACTGTTTTTTATCATTATTATTATTAATAAAGTAGTGAGATCAGCTCTCTCTCTCTTTTTCTCTCTCCTTCCCTCTCTCTTTCTAATCTTGTATAATTTTTAACTCTTCAAAGTTGACGGTGGCACTCTTGAATTCACTCGATTATAAATCTCTTTGTCAAAAATTTCAGACACAATTTTTCTTCAAATTACATCTGTAAATTTGTATTATTCTTGTTAAAATATACTTATTCATTCTTATCTGTATGTCAAACAATTCATTCTTATGTTAATATTTTCTTTTTTATGTCAATTTAATTCTCTCTCTCTCTCTCTCTCTCTCTCTCTCTCTCTCTGTGTGTGTGTGTGTGTGTATGTGTTACTGCAAATTTGCATTATTCTTAAAATACTTGGTACTCATTCTCTTCTATGAATTAATTATTTTCCTCCAAATTAATTAGTATCTTTTAATTAGCATAAGTTAAATGCACAATATTAAGTGAAATAAAAATGTTTAAACACAAATAAGAGAGAAGAATGTCATTTTCGATCAAAGCGAATCTCGCTACTTGTATTAATATATGCATAATGAATATACAAATATAATTAATTAGTTCTATAAATTAATTAGGTTTTTGTAACCGTGTTACAGATTTTGTCATCAGCTCCGGCGGGTTAAATATCTTTCAGTAATCAGCTTTCCGACAAACTTGCTTTTAGCTTGCTCCTCCAATGTCGAGGACTGTCATTGTTACCGGCTGCTCTTTCTGCTCATTAGCGGGTGTAGCTTCGTGACGAAGGTTCTTGAACCGCGGTTAATTGTTGTGGGAACTACGGTACGCCGCGGTGTTTCCGGGTAAAAAAACGCGGAGGTCGTGCGTTTTCACGCGACACCATTCATTCGCACTTTCTTGCTGAGGTAGATATTAATCCTGTGTGCCTCGGCACGCCGAGTGGCCGTCACTGGGCGCGGATTATTATGGTCGTTTTATTACGCGGCGTGGGATCGTTTCCTCCTCCGTGCGATCAGTATCTTCGGCAAATGATCGCGCGTTTATCGCGGCAGGATATCACTCGCTGGCGAAATGCAGTCTGCGATTGCAGAATGTAAGCGCTGTCGAGTGGAAAGATTGAAATTATCTTGCCCGATAAGAAATTCTAGATCCAAACAATAGTTGACGTCCGTACATAATGTCGCAACTGTGCGACTTGCTGATTAGTATGATTGACTGCGTCGTTAGTTAAATGATTAAATTAAGGCTCTCCATTGCATCTCAACAAGATCTCTCAATTTTAGACGGGACGTATCGCCAGGTATACTGGATTGAAGCCAGCTTCTGTAATTTATCAAACAACTCATGCATGCATTTCTGCCGCAAGACAGGAGGAAATTTTGTACCGTTAGCATGGAAAATTTAAAGCAAAATAACAAACAAATAACGGCGATAAATATGGGTAAATAGACCGTGTAAAATGTTATGTTTAACAATCTCATTGGCGTCGCAAAAATATTAAATTGGAGAAGTAATGAAGACTAATAATTATATAATATACAAGATATTGGGAACAGAATAATAAACGGTAATAAAGCATCGAGAAAAGTGAATATAAATATCGAGACCTATTGAAAATCGATAGCCGAGTCGTTAAGGAAAAAAGGAGGATGAAAATTGCACCGTGTCACGAAGGTAAACTGAATCTTACGATATTTCGCCGGCATCCGTCTTGCGATTGCAGCTCCGAGTTGATCCCCGAAGTGCATTCCTCGCGCATCTCGTACCTATGCAATCACGAAGGCTATAAATACTCGATCCGCAGTTCTAATCTGGCTGAATCACGAGGAGGATCGGACGCGTCTACGTATTCCTTGAAAGGAAATAAAATGCGCGGGACGATAGCACCTATCCTATCAAATCTACACCGAATGTGCGCGGCATGTTACATTGCGGCCGCGGCTGGTTGGCGCCACACCGGCCGTCGTATATCGAGAAATAACGCGTAATAAACGTGATATTATACACGGCGATACGACGGGCGCATTTACGGCATGCCACGACGATGAATTATACGTGTAATCGCACAATGAGAGCCTGCCGGGCTACGAAAAATCGATGAAATTCGAGGTGATTGCGATTGCACCGCCGCGCCGGAATGGAAAACGGTAATTATTTAGCCCGCATCGGGGCGAACTTCTCGATCGATCGGACAACCTTCGAGAGTATTAATGCACGAGGCACTCAATACCTTGTTGCAAGGAATACGCGAATGTCGATATGTCAGTGTGTCACGTTGGGTATCTGAGAATTTATCTCAACGCATTGCGAGAATTTATTTTAAATTTAACGTACGTCGATTTCTATCAATGTACGATAGATTTTATTTTTTTATTTTTGTATTTTACCGGTTATACTTTATCACAAAATAACGTTATCTCTTTATGAATGCTATACAAAAAAATATCATTCCATTGCTAAAAAAAAAGTCACTCAATTTATTTTCAATAAGAATTTTATTGGATCGTAAAATTTGAAACTCATTAAATAAAAAAATAGGGAATCTTGGTCATAACAGTCTAAGCTGGGATCTTTTTAATGTTTAACTAATTTAAAGTGAATTAATATACAGAGTGTTTCGAAAATAGTTAGCCAAACTCTAAGAGCATATTTCATTCATTGTAAGGATGAAAAAAATATCATATATTGTAAATATGGGTTCGCTTCCTTTTCAAGTTATAAACATTTTTTTATTTTATACTTATATTTTATTTTATACAATACTTATATCCATATTTTATTTTCTACTTGGAAGGGAAGCGTTTCCGAACTCATATTTACAATATATGACTTTTTTCATCCTTACAATTAATGAAATGTGCTCTTAGAGTTTGGCCAACTATTTATTATATATATGTATATATGCATACATATTGTAGCCATGTAAACTACGTGCTGAAATTTTTTTCGGACTTGAAACACAGTTAAACTACAGAAATAATATCACAATTAAATTTTTGATGCCCAATAGACATCTATTAAAGAGATTTTAATATAAAAATCTGCAAATATATTTATTTATTGCGAAAAATATTACCTCGGCTGGGAGTCGAATCTCTTGGCCCAGATCTCTCTTGCAAGCGTCCCAAGCCTTTAGACTAGCAAGGCCTTAGTAATATTCTTCACAATAATCAGTGTATGTATGGAAACAGATGTCTTTCTGGTGATATGATATAAACAATACAAATCTTATTATTGTTTATTTAATATTTTTTGTTTAGTTTTGTTTTGTTTAATATTATTATTATACCGTAAAATTTGAAACTCATCAAATAAGAAATAGGATATCCTGGTATACCATAACGGTTTAAGTTGAAATCTTTTTAATGCTTAACTAATTTAAAGTGAATTAATATATACTATATATGTACATTTAAATTAGTTAAGCATTAAAAAGATTCCAGTTTAGACCAGGATTTCCTAGTTCTTACTTGATGAGTTTCAATTTATTTTCTTCCTTTAAAATAACGGTTATCTTTAACAAAGAATATATTTTTACAATAAGCCTACAATATACTTATTATAAATTTTAGAAAAACTCATTATTATATGTAAAACAACTTTCTAAAATTTTTAAAGTAAAATTTGATTCTAAAGAATAACAATTGAGTTAATGTTGAAAAAGAGTGACTCAACTATCAACTTTTTAGAATGAGATTTCACTCTAAAGATTTTAGAGAGAAGAATTAATTTTCTTTTTAAGAATATTATGAAATTGATCGAAGAACTTTATATAATAAGCAAATCAAATTTGTCGTAATTTAATAATCTTAATTGAGAGAGAGAGAGAGAGAGAGAGAGAGAGAGAGAAATATTAAACTCACTATTAGGTGTTGGAATTAATTCGTAGCGTTTTACAAGTGATGGGAAATACTTTCATTAATGTATTTTTTAATGCTCATGTGAAATAAATAACATTCTTTCATTTAAAAACGCTACGAATTAATTCCAACACCTAATAGAATTCAGAATATATCTTGAATAAACTCGGTGTTTGTAATGAACTTGTAATAGATTTGCAGATATACGATCTTTTGAAATGTTTGAAATAAGTAATTATTATTATACTTGTGTAAACTTTAAGAAACATATCTGTTCTTCACGGCTGTGCCCGTTTCTACCTACATAGATTAATTTTAATTTTAGTTTAATATTTTACTTGGTTTAAGTTACTCTTTATCTTCTTTCTAATTCTTAGAATGAATGAGAAAAATAAAAGAATAAATTAAACCAAGATTAAAGTTAATCTACATTAATAGAAACGACTATTAGCCGTTGAAAAACAGGTATATTTTTTACTGAAGCTTAATAGCAACGTATTTTTCAAAAAAATATAATGTCAATTTGTAATGAAGTCTAGAATTTTTCTAGAAAACTAGAAAAATAAATATAAAAAGTAAAAATGTTATTAAGTATGTAATATAATTTAAGTCATAAAAAGTAATGTCGCCTGTAACAAAATCTAATTGTTAAAAATAAATGGTAAAAGAAAGTTTACGTATGTATAATTAAAAATACTTCTAAGATTAAAATTGTCCCTGAGAAATATCACGTATTTGCACGTATATAACTTGTCCCTTGGCAGCCGAACAATTTTCTTATATTGCGAGACACGAAATGTTCAACGGCAACACGTTATTTCGGATGCTGGGTAGGTTAGAACCGTTGCCAGGAAAATAGTCACCCTACGACTCACGTAGAAGAATCGATCGTTAACTCATTGTGAGTAGAGAGGTACATATGTACTTAGGAGTAGGACTAGCTTGTAGAGGCGGTCTCGAACGTGCGCTCTCATATTTTCCTACGACCCGTTTATTGAAATTGCTTTCCCAGAAGCGGGCTAAACTTAGGCGCCAATCGACAGCGTCATCAACGGCACAATTCAATTTCAGCTTATCACAGGCTAGCGAAGTAATTGCGTAGAGTATAGAGATCATAATTCTCGCAAACGTTTCGAAAGGTGAAGCTGGTTATTACATGCATGATTTTAATCCGTCAGGGGAAAGATTTAACGTGTATAGTTACGTGTGATAGTTGCTGCGATAATTTGTTAATATTAGATGTTGTTCATCACGAAAAATTTACAGTACCTCCCTTCAAAAATTTACAATACCTCCCTTCATGTTTTCTTATCATTTTATACACTAACTGTTGAGTTTTTAATCGTTTACTAGTATATCAATGGTGGAAAACGATCCTCACACAGTATTCATCAACGCTCGAGAGCCATAAACGCACGCTCGAGACGTTGTATTAATCGTCATTCGCACGATGGTTATACATATTGTAATTGTAGATGACGTCATTATTTATGAATCGCGCGTAGAGACGCGGCGCAGATCACAAAGCTGTTCTCAAATTAATCAACAAAGATTTTATTTTAAAAAAGTATCGCCCCATCTTTGCTGAAATATTTTCCTTTGCACAATGTTTTATTCTAAGACTATCGAGTCTCGATAAATTGAAATTAAATAAACAAAAATGAAATAGAAATTCGGTTATATGTGAATAACATAAATAAACAAAGGTGCGAAGGCTTTATTTGATTAAAGCAAATCTTATTATTAATATTATTAGACACCAAGATTTGCTTTAATAATTTCTTTTATTTCTCCGTTTATTTGAAATCAAATAGCCGTATTAAAAATTTTCATAATTATTTGTAAAAATTTTATCGGAATTAACATTTTTTAAATACAATCAATATCATATTTTCCGATGTTATCATTAAAAATCTTTAATATTTTTATAACTTAAAATATTTCTTTGAATTTCATTGATGTAATACATCGAGAAATCACTCGCTTATTTGTCTTATGTGTTCTCCTATGTTTACTGTACGAATTCTCTACGGGGTACTATTTATTGTACGGTTCTGGTTCAACCCTTTATGGATCGACAATCATAAGATCGACTTGTTTGACCACACACACACATTCAAGAGTTCTATTTATTCAACTTGGTTGGGTGCCGTCTTTTACTTCCTCCAATCACATTTCATCTATCTTGTTCTGTTATGTTTCCTAAAATTTGTTAAATGTTAACAAAAACTGATAAATTTGTTTTCCAATTTAAAATAAACATATTTCTATAAACGACACAATTCCAATATCAAAAACATTTTAATAATTGTAGAATAATTGGATGTTTTATTAAAAAGACGTCAATCCTATTTAGCGATATTAATATATTTTCAAATATATTGTATTAATTATAATTTTATAGTATTACAATAATAATTGAAAATATTATTCTTTGCATGTAAATAACTAAATTAAGTCAAAGAAACGAAATTGAAACGTATATTTTGAAGAGACAAGAACTGAGTCTTATCGCATTTTTTTAAATATTTGTGCATGTATTTTAAAATCTAAAATATTAAAATAAACTTTTCTATATACATTTTTTAAATAACGATAAATCCGATATGTAGGGTGGAACTGGAAATTCGTGCAATAATACAAAATACTCTTGTTTTATATTCCACAAAATATCTTAATTTTTACAAACGCTTGTTTGTAGAGAGATAAATTTCGAGTTCATACTCCTCAATTCAGTCTATAATCACACAGGTTATGAATTTCCCGTTCCATTGCGCAGATTGAACCTCAAATCGCATAATCCTTTGTAATTCGCGATGCATTCGTCCGGAAGTTTCGCAGAAATGATCGCACATGAAGCGTATGCAATCACGGAAATCCGACAATGCAGTGTACAGATTACCTTTCTCCGGTGACCCCCCTTTCTTCAATCCTTCGCCCAATGAACTCTTCCGTGCAGTCTCTTCCGCCTTTTCCCGCGGTCTCTTCTTTGCGTTCGAGATCTCACAGATCAACGAGCATAATAATCGCCGAATCGAAGCTATGGGTACCAATCGATAAAACCGCCGAGAAAACTGCACTCGCGCTTTTCCGCGGGTTCGATCTCGATCTCGAGGTGCCGGCCACTTTCTCGCGCGCAAGAAGAATCCTCGTCGCGAGATAACATCGATCGCGAGAGGAAAAAAGAGAGAGAGAGAAAGCGTGGAACGGGTCCGGAGGGATCTTCTCTCCTTTTCCCTCTCACCACGTGTGTGCGCCTACGTCTCACGAGCCTGCACCATGTACGTACCTCGCGAGCGTGCGACCGATCGCGCGCGAGCTTCGAAAAGCAATGCAAGCGCGAGCGACACGCCGGGCTCTCGTTCCTTCCTACGTTCTTACTTACGTCGGACTCCTGGCTCTCTCTCTCTCTCTCTCTCTCTTTCTCTCTCTCTCTCTCTGCCCGTCCCTCTCTCCCTGGGCTTTCCCTGTCCGTTTACCTCGTGGTCTCTCTTTTGCTCGTTCCCTCTCCATCGGATGTGTATACTCGTTCACCATCGTTCGCTCTCTTTCTCGTCGCTTCTCTCTTTTGATCTTCGATGCCGACGTTCTCCATCTTTGTCGTTCTTCCTCTCTCTGTTACTCTAGCGATGAGACACGACTATCCTCGTCTGATAGTTTCTGATCTCCTCGTTCGCGTTCGCCTCTTGCTCCTACCGATTACAAATCTCTCGACCTTTTCACTTCTCTTCTTTCTTAAATGTTCTCCATCTCTCATGATTCGTCCTTGTCTTCCAATCAATGATCCGATTGCTCCAGTTTAATTTAATCTGTTCATCTCACGTAGCGGTTTACGAAGAATGTGGTTTTCTGTCGGAAATTGTGTTCGTTAAGTTCTAGATAATATTTTTAGATTTTAATCTGACTTTTTTTCTGAATAAAAAGAAAATATATCTAAACCATGAAAAACTTTAAAGGATTTTCTTAAAAGACTAAACCGATTTACTAGGTAATATTTCTATTTCTCGGTAAATCGTTTGAATGCACGATTTAATTCATTAGTACTCCGTTCGCTCTTTGTAACACACATATACATATACGTTCTGTCTTACTTCCCTTTTGCCTCTCTTTCGTATGGTCGTATTCATAATCGAGACATGCCCGACAGTATGATTCATGAAGGTCACTTTACTTCTGAGGATGACCTCAAATCATTTCCAATTTCATAGTTCTACGTATTTGCTTGATCAAGCTTTTGACATTTAGCATCTATTTGTCTTCTTCTTAGGCTATATTCTCAAGAGAGATGCCATTATGAAAGTGCGCATACCTGCCGTACTTAGAGAGGAGCTAAGAAAAAGACGATTTAACACGATACCTGAAGGCCACCTTGAAAACTCACTATATGCGATTATCTCAGCCTGTCTTAAGGCTTACATCTAAGCTTACTCTAAGTCCTGACTATGAATACCGTTTATACTATCGACGTCCACTGCTCTATCTCTCTCATTCCCCGCATAGTAAGAGCTTTTACCTACCGCACTCTACATCCGTTGCCTAGAGTCACGTCCGCCAGCTTCAAGATCACTTCGAGATCTCCTCGTTGCAACAGTCGCCACCTTCGATCTTTGTATTTGCTTCTTATCTTTCAGATTCCTTTTTTCATCTTCTATTATTTTTCGAGATCAAAACATGCATCTTGCCATTAAACACATTCCTCAATTAATTCCTATATCGTTAATCGCAATTAAATTTTTTTTTCTTGATACACGCATTCTTTTATCGATACTCCAGCAACTTTCGCTTGATAATATCGACATAACAGTATTAAAATAAATAGCGAAAATTATAAACCGTTAATTTTATTTTTTTTTAAATTGTTAATCTTATTGTATCAAACATCTTTCTATTTATTTCCCACAATCGCACTTTCAACTATTCGCCATTCCTTTTCCAACGTATGCAGCGATATGCGGTTTCAACCGGTGCTCAGAAAGCATTTCTTTAACACCCACATACCGATACGAACACATGTGCTCTCACACAAGCAGATTGAGCACTCTCGTATCACGCCATGCAATATTACATATATCGCCGGAGATTGGGTCCGGATACGGCCGTTCAACTAGCATGGGAGCAGGATACTAAACAGTCACTTCCTCTTTTATGTCCATACTGCTTGTAAACAGATCGTTAACGGCGAGATATCGCATTATTTTAGCAGAGATTCCGTCCTTGCAATTGCAAAAAATTATTACTGATCATGCGACAACGATAACATTGTATAATGTCTTGTCCTATCTTGTAAGTCTTATAAGATAGGCCAAAATGAATAAACCGATTCGAAATTCATGTTTACGGTTTAACTTTCATTATATATTCGTAAGTTGTGATATCAGATGCACAATGCACTCATATGGTAATCTAAATATCCAATTTGTAATCCCATTTTTAAAAAATATTTAAATGTAATTTATATTTTAGTTAATAATGCTTAATATGTATTTCAAGTTTAGTATAATTTTATATTTTATATTTTTTTATATATAGTATTACATATATATTACAGATTTTGTTAGTTATAATTATATGTACAGATTATTTATTACAATATTATTAATTATTAATGTAATGTATGTCTAACACAATTATAATTTCCTTTTCTTTCATGTTTATTGAAATTCATTAAAATTTAGTTATCTTTATACTTGATGTTGATTCTATTTTATATATGTGATAGTAATACAACTGAAAATGGAGGAAATGATAATTAATTAGATATGTAAAGTAATGGGAAATACTTAAAATAGATTAATACGGAGAATTTAATAAACATCATACGAATTCAACAAGCAACCCATGTACTTAAATTCTCGCGTTTATGTCCTTCTTCTATCACATCAAGAAATTCCATGGTTATCTATGCTAACGGGATACTTTAAGAAACATCTCTTTCGCTTTGTATCTTCTTTATATAATACGATTAATGTAAAATAAAGTAAAATTTACGATTACTGTATATATTACAACGAAAAAAGAATTAAATTAAAATTTCATCCTTGCGTAAGTATGTTAAACTTACGTCAAGTAATATCATAAAATGTAATGATAATGTAATTTTAAATATTTTATGGGAAATAATGTTTTATGGTCAATACGAAAGTAAATTACTCCATCATTCTAAATGGAGGAATATTGCATTATCGGCAAATGCTGCAAAAATATTACATTAAAACTGCAGAATTTTGTTCATAAAATTTTATCTCACAATATTTGTCGTACAAATATTTATTTTATTTATGTCTATTAAATAACATTAAATAAAATCTTGTTAAACATTAAAAATTATATTGCAATGCACTAAAACAATATGTACAAAATATAAACGTATTTAAAAATATGCTTTTCAAGATTCTAAAGATTTTATATCCATCTACATAATTTCTCACACATTAAAACATTGCAATCCTCATTACAAATGCAAAATGTATAATAGACAATGTTTTCAGACAACAATTGAAATCAAGTTTTAATGCATACAGCAAATTGCAGAAACGTACATTATGTTGGTCAGAAATTATTAATCGGACTATGGCAATTACGAAGGAGATGGTTATTGACAGGATACTGATGCACTAATTATTCCCTAACGGCTCATGGAGCAATTATCTATTCTGATTGCAGGTGAGCGCATCTCGATATCCCGTCGTAGTGAAATTGGGCCACGCCCACGGCGGAACCGGCAAGGCCCGTGCGGAAACAAATCAGGAATTTCTAGATCTTGCTTCGTTGGCAGCTATGGCGAACGCTTATTGCACGGCGGAACCCTACATCGACACCAAGTACGACGTGCACGTACAGAAAATTGGGAACAATTACAAAGCTTTCATGTAAGTCGCCAAAGTACTGTAAAAAATACATAACATTTTTAATTTCAATAATTAAACATTCGGAAGAATTTAAATAATCATAAAAAATATTTTAAAACTCTTGAAAGAGTTTATAGAGAGATTGAACATATTTTATCAAATTTTTTCGGAATTAAATTTTTTTCTATCAAATTTAATTAATTATAATAGTTAAAAAGAATGTAGTTAGTTATTTTTAATGATTATTCTTTATAATATATGTTTTATAGATGGAAAAATTTATACGTTTTAAAAGTATAACATTTTGAATTTCAAAAATTAAGCATTTAAAAGAATGTTAATAATCATAAAAAATATTTCAAACTCATTAAAAAGTTTTTTTAAATAGTACATACATACACATATTTCTTCCGAATTTTTAGAATTAAACTTTTTAATCAATTTTAACTATTAATAATATACAATTACAAATATATATAATTTAACTACATTGTTTAACATTAAGTAATTATAGCGATAATTGTTCTTTATAATGTACATATGTCTTTTTATAGGCGGAAAAGCATAAGCGGCAACTGGAAATCGAACACCGGATCGGCTATGCTAGAACAACTTTCCGTAAGTGAACGACATCGCACATGGGTCGATCACGTGGCACAATTATTCGGAGGATTAGATATCTGCGCGATTGAACTGCTGGTGGGCAAAGATGGTCGGGAACACATTATCGAGGTCAACGACAGCGCATTATCCTTAATGGGTGACTCTCAGGAGGAGGATCGACGTCACATCGCTGAATTGGTCACCGCAAAGATGCAGGTGCGTGGAAATTGTGAACAATTAAGTAATCGGGATCGATCTATCAATTAAAAATATACAATCTACAGGTTTACTGTCGACCTCCGAGCGTGTTGACGAAAACGGCCTCGCGGGGTTCGATGTCAGGTTCTAGCCAGGTGGGTAGTCCGGTAGAAGATCGAACTGCACCTCCGACCGCACCCTTGGGATCCCACGGAAGTATGGGCTCTATGGCTAGTATAGGAAGTTTAGGTTCCGTGGGTTCTACTGCACCGATGACTGGCGACGTCACTGCCTCGGACAGTCATCATCAGTTGCAGCGGCGTGATTCTCAAGGTATACTTAGATTTTTTGCTAGAACTTTAGATATTAACAAGAGTAGCGCATTCCTTTTATCTGAACGTATACAGAGAATTGAGTTGTCTTATTGACTGCCTTCGACCGTAACTTTTTACTTAATTTTTCTTAATTAAATGCGCTATCATTCAATGAAAGCTCAATGATTCTTTAATATGATTGGTTTCTGGTAGTCCGGTATTTGTAGTTTATTCTTATTTTAAGATTGCTTAAGTAATATTTTAAAACGCTAACGCCTTTGTCATTGATTTATATCTTATAAGAGTTTTAAATATAAGAACTTATATGAATATCGCGCGGACTTAGATAAAAACAAATCTAGAATGAAGAATCTATACATTAGATCAAAGATGAGGATTGTTTGCGCTACTTTTATGAATATCTAAAGAGCTTTACTTTTTACAGCTTCTCGGAAATAAAATGAGTGTATAATGCTCAGATGCAGAATAAAATTCTAATCTTCAAAATTTAGAATTTCAAAAATATCTAAATTCTCTCTCTCTCTCTCTCTCTCTCTCTCTCTCTCTCTATCTCTCTAAAAAAATATCAATAGGTAATGAACTTAGAATTATTATTATGAGTTAATTATATCATAATTATAATCATAACAAAATTTAATTAATTCAAAATTTTAATTTAATATAGAACTTTCAAAAAAAATTCCACACTCAGCATTTATTCTATTAGGTGTTGGAATTAATTCGTAGCGTTTTACAAGTGATGGGAAGTACTTTCATTAATGTATTTTTTAATGCTCATGTGAAATAAATAACATTCTTTCATTAAAAAACGCTACGAATTAATTCCAACACCTAATACTTTTAAGAAAGAAGTCAAATAAAAGCAAAATTCTTAAAGATAAATATTATTATAGACTATTATATGTGAAGATTTGAACAGCTCGAATACTATTTACTTTAAAGTCACAAAAAATGAATTTTGCTATTTTTAACCGGAAACACAATTATGTAATATAATATCCTATATCGATTAATCAATTAGAGAATATTTATTTTATTTTTATATCTCTATGTTTTTTATCTCTAAATATCAATTCTTTATTCTTTATTAAGAATGCCATTTTACTTTTCAAAGCACATTGACTGCGTTCAGCAGAAAAAACAGCTTTGCAATTGTTGTAAAATTCTTTAATATGATTGATCTTTGCCCTTAGTTCCTCATTAAATTAAAATGTATAAATTAATCATACTATAAAATCTTACAACAGTAGCAAAGTTGCTTTTCTGTTTAACGTAGTCATTGTTTGATATAACATATTCTGCTTTCGATTCTCGTAGCTTCTCAATCAAGCACGGTAAGCAGCGCGCCTTCCGTCGGCCGACGTACCGAAGAACCATCAGCATCTAGAGTGCCGTTTCATCGACAAGGTAGTCAGTCGCAGGCTCCGAGTGAAGACACCGAAGACACAATGAAGAATCTGCGAAAGACTTTTGCCGGTATATTTGGCGACATGTAGACCACAAGATATGGCCGACGCAGCGAGAGTGTAGACGTCGGGCACTCTCGCGATGAGGTAGCTAACGATAATAGGTCGGCAACAATAACACGAACTCATGAAATTCTCCGGCGATCCCTAAGCATGTTCCACGAATGAAGCGGCATTACACTCGACGCGCCGATCGTGCGAAAGTTGACGCGGAGCATGTAAATATCTATATATTTGCAGATTGTCGTAGGAAATTCGCGAAACTGCATGCCACGCGAAGTGCACTAATCATTTAAATTTAATCGAAAGTTATCGGAAAATAAAAGCATTTCGCCTATTAATTAAAGCGCTAAAAGTACAAGTAGATCGAATCACATGGTTTAAGATCGAAAAAGCAATTTTCTGGTTATTTGCTTTAAATTTCCTTGAAACTTTGACTTGAATTTGATTTACTTGCACTTTTAGTGCTTTAATTAATAAACGCCAATCAAACCAAGCAAGGAACAAGTTGATAATGATTATTACGTGTTTTAGGGAATAAAATTAAAAGATATATAAAGATTTTCCCTTTCAACAATTTAATAAGCTAACGCGCTGTAGTGAGATAGGTTCTGTATAGCAAAAAAAAAATCATGATCATGTCTAGATGACGATTAGAAAGTATAAAGTAGGTTCTATATAATCCATATACACTGACGAATTTAAAGCTAGTCAAGTTCAATCGAAGAAAATGACACCTCATTTAATATCAGTTTAATGTCAGTCGAATTACTACCGCGATATCTAGCAAAACTGTTTACATCAACAATAAGCGCGCTTACTCACTATAAAAGCAGGAATCGCTCCGTAGGCCCCTGGCATCTCCTCAACCGGTTTTACTTCGAGCACCCACTTTTAGGCTTAACGTTCGGATCGTCGTGTGTCATATTGTCATTAAGGGAAAAGGCATTGCGAGATAGAAATTAAGGCAGGTAATGGGCGTCTTTTGGGCGATCTCGCAGTGTTTGTAAAAATATTCGTACGCCTATGTCATTCGAGATAATCGAAGACGATAAAAAAAGAGGAGATTCGGGCATTATTCTGAACATTTTGGCTAACCGAGACTGCAAGCGGTCGTTTGGTTTCATCGAGGATTACAAATTGAAAGAATGTATATGTAGTTGTCTCTATTATTAAGCGCACAAGTAATTCTTAAGATATCCTGGGATGGGCGAAGGTTTTCGTTATCGCGAAACGTCAAGTTTTTTTCCAGATCAAATCTAGATCCGCGAAATCTCAATTCGAATATCAATGAATCAATTCGCGGCACGTTAATAAATTTTCCAACGAGAATATTTCGCGTATAGATTTCCTGATGACGATGAAAATTTGTCGCGCATCCCGAGAGTGGCGACAATTTCTTTTCTTAAATTTTCGCACGTCGAAGGATTGTGTCGTTAAAGCTGCACAGGGCGACCACGCCGTCGGTGGAAAATTCATGAAAATTTGGTCGCTGGGTTTTAGCATTAAGAAATCATATAGATCTTGGCGCGAGGAATAAAAATGAATGGTCAAATCAATCGAAAATCCGGCATGCGAATCGTACCACGCGGGATGGAAATAATCCAGCGATACATAGATCTGCAAATATATACATATGTGCTAACAGGCTGAATGTAGTACCGGTGAGATATGTTTAACGTAGCTAAAACTACGTGGAGCACAGTATGAAGGAGAGACAGTTTTCATCGAATAATCGCAGATTTAACTTAATAAAATAAGACTAAAGAAAAGATCAGGAGACAAACGACCGTGGTTTCAGCTCTGAAGACAGGACGGATCAATATTACGTAATCATTATTGCGAATTTAAATTCTGCTGATTAAAGCAGTTACCAAATGTGATAAAGCATTTGAGAAATATCAATTAATATATAATCAGTTGATAGAGATAAAAAGGAAGACTTAAATGACTGACGAGGAGAGCGATTTATTTGAAAGTATAATTTTATTTGAAGCGCTGACGATATAGCTCGATCAAATAAAATGATATGTAAAATTAATTTAAAATTATTATGTCACAATAAAAAAGTAAATATGCGCGATTAATGAGAAATAACGGCGACCGTATAATATATACGTGATCTATTCGCAATACAGAAAACTATAAAAATGTTTAAGATCTCTAAGCAAATCTCTGTTTTAATTTTTGAAATTAGATGAATTTTTTGTCTAGTCTTTGGGAAGCTAAGACCTAATTTTAATAGCGTCGTCAATTCTTTTTACATAATATTTTCAGCGCTTCATTTAGAAATCTTTATCTCTATGTAACAGAAATCTGTCATTATACGATTTCATCGTGTCTTTTTCGCGGTTTTCTGACTGCATAAGTAATAAATAACTGACAGTTTGATTTTCATGTGCCTTGACACTGAAGTGTCCTTCGTATCACGTTTTTCGCGATATCAGGAGACGATTGAAAAATGTAGTAAATAAAAATAATTTTCGGAAGACGTAAGTTATGACGACGCTGGTAAATTTCTGCGATGAACGAAATGAAGTAAGTATTTTGAGCAGACATTGCACTTTACCATGTGATACTTTTGATCGTTTGTACTTTTTATAAAGCTCGATCTCATTACAATGTATATTCGCTGAGACACGCTGTTTCTTCACTGACGATCACCGCGGCGGAGAAATGTGCGCACCGTCCAAGCTTTCATTCGTTATATGAACGCAGTATCAAGATAAAAGAATAAGTTATGTACAAAAGTAAGTTTTTGTATATATCATAATTTCCGTCGAAATAATCGCGACTCTAACGATTTTCAATTCTGCATAATAAAAAGTCGCTTTCTATTGGACACAAGTCAACACAAATATTATTGTCTTTGTTACTTGTGGAATATCAAGAAAGATAAAATGATGTTTGTATCAATTTGCGTCATTAAGGGACTAATTCTACCAACTCTTAATGACAGTCGTTGATGTCATTGCGCAGATATTAGTAAAATAAAAAACTGCGCAATGACATCAACTATTTTATTGTCATTAAGAGGTACAGAATCGGCCCCTAAATAAAAGCGCCCAATGATAGATTGTCTTCCATGCAAAATGAATATTTTCAATTGTGGATCTTGTGCAAGTGAAACAGATGTCTTAGCCCCTAATGTTCTTCTTTCAAAGTTTTTGACATAGTTATATTTCTGTAAACATAATTGCGTCCTTAAAAATATCTAAATATAATTCGTACATTAGAAGTCTCTTTTTTATCATTTTTCTTGCACTAGAAAAATTATTTCGTGCTAGCGAGTCTCGTGATTAGGAAAAAAAATTGCGCAATTAAGGGTTAAACAAGAACGCAAAGATTTGCATGAAAGGTTTAACGGTTTGACATACACGAAACAGATCTCGAATTCCATTTTCAGAGCTGACGCCACGGTACGAAGAAGAGCAATCAAACAATCATAATCACGTCACTGCGCGGAGATCAATCGATCAGCGCTAGATGCGTAGACGCGGTTACAGGTTGAAGAATATCTCAGGGGTGCGAGTCTAGGCATTAGATAAAGTAGGAATTAGAAACAGCAACGCGTGATTATGCAGGCTAGTCAAATCACTGACGCCGATTGCAGTCGGCAGAATGGATAGAGTTAGGGTTCGCTTGTGCAGAGAAATCCTTGTACTGTGATCTTCGGGATTGTCTATAGGAAGGAAAATTTTGCGTCCGTATCTTGTTCGACTGATCGCTTTTCTTAATAAATTTTTATATGTGTAAGTTTCTTCCTTTTTTTTTTGAATGGTTTTTCGATTTTTGAAAATCTTGTTTCGGAACATTGCAAATTCTTGAAAAAAAAAAAAAATTTTTAGACTTGTCGGATATTATACCACTATTTGAACATCAAGTCTTGTGCAAAGAAAACATGATAATTATGTGATAAACTTGACTAAAAGTGGAAATATATTATTCGATCAGTAGCGTTTGTTAATATTGACAGCTCAATTATTACGAAATATTTTAGTAACGAATGTTTTAGTAACTCAATTATATTAAATTAATTTAAAGTAAATTTTCTCGTTTGCAACATATCATTCGATATCTCACTTAAATATAAACGAAGCTGGAAGTTCAGTCCACAGCTGTCGCAAAACGATCGTTTGACAATTGCAATGTTAAGCTTGTTAAATAGCGATACAGCATCGGGCATTTCGTTATTTGGCCATAACTTATAGAAACGTTATACAGTGGCACGTTTAGTTACGGTGACCGTGTGGTGTCGTGAGCAGCAGTATATTCATTTTCGTTTCAAATGCACTGATTGCACTGTAGTTCGAGTAATAACGCACCAACAATATTCATAGGTTAGCACGATAATCATATCGCATTTTCAATTCTCAAAAATATTTCTCGTGTTGCTGTGTACTACGTCACGAATAATGAAAATATCGCATAAAAATACCATTTCACTTCATGCAAGCGTAAAATCGGTCTCATCCACGCGCCATAATACAATATATATGTGTGTGTGTGTGTGTATATATATATATATATATATATATATATATATATATAGCATGCGTACTTCATATTAAATCGCCTTAAAGATAATTCACCATAATTTTATTTCTAATCTTCCAGAGATGACATTTAGTTATGCGAATTTCTGATGTCATTTCTGCAGGATCGCAAGTCCTAAAATTCTCTAATATTACGATTATATCAGGACTTGGCACATAATGCGAGATCCTTCGTACGACATGTGAGATTTATAAAAATACGTTTACGAATAGTAATACTGTAAGGCGATGTTAGGCTAATTACGTATTCCTTAAACGAGGACGATACAATAATAAATGATTAGTGATCTCTATAATATCGATCATTATGATATAACAAGTTTATTGTAAACGATTGATGTGAATATAACGCAGACAGAACAATTTGCGGTTTAGCTCCGCAAATCGTTTACAACTGCAAGTTTTCCTTCTTTAATCAAAGAGGAAATTGTTATTCAAAAAGAGATTGCTTAATAATTATAAGTCTCTTTATATTCTCGACGATTATCCTTCAATTATCGCGAGAGAATAGTGCAATAGCACGGGAAGGAAAATAGTTATAATAGAAAATAGTAGTAGATATTTTTAGTGCTAAAGAAAAATTGACGAATAATAATTCATATTGATAAGACGATGTTAGGATAATTATGTAACGCTAAGCGAAGACGATTACGATACAATAATAAATGATTAGTGATCTATATAATATCGATCATTGTGAATATAACAAGTTTATTGTAAACGATTGATGTGAATATAACGCAGACAGTGAACAATTTGTGGATAGTTTAGCTCCGCAAATCGTTCAATTGCAAGTTTTCCTTCTTTAATCAAAGAGGAAAAATTATTATTCTACGCAAAATAAGAATAAGTCTTCTAATATTCTCGACGATTATTCTTCGATTATCGCGAGAGAATAGTGCAATAGCACGGGGAGAAAAATAGTTATAAATAGTTATAATGGAAAATAATAGATATTTTTAGTGCTAAAGAAAAATTGACGAATAATAATTCATACTGTCCCTTGGGAAAATTTACTGTAAAAAAGGTTAAAGTTTTTGAAAGTAACCTTTCAAATGAAAGAGTTAATTTAAAAAGTTTTAAAATAATCTAAAGTAATTTAAGAAATTTTAAAGTATTTCAAAACTAATTTTAAAAGAATCTTAGATAAATCGAAAGTTTTAAAAACTGACTTTAAAATTGTTTTCAGGTACTCTAAAGAATGGAAAAAAAAACTTTAAAATAATCTCAATAAATCTTAGGTAATCCTAAGGTAACATTAAAAAGTTTAAAGTTTTTCTATAATTTTTTATTTTAAATATAAATAAAATAAAATTTCCAATAAAATAAAATTTTCAGAATATCCATTTTATAATTAACTTAATTAAAATTTATTTTCTTAAAGTTAATCTCAATATAAAATATTCTAATAAAATATTTTAATAAAAATATTAACATAGATTGTCCTCTAGATGTGTTTAAAGTATCCCTTAATTGAAGGTGCTATATGTATTAACATATTGATAAGTTTTATTCGTTATTTATCAATAATCTTAGAACAACTGAAGGTTTTATCTTTTCATTTCATCTTTCATTGCATCTAGAATCTTTAAAGTAAGACTAAGTTAACATAAAGTTTACCCGCGACGTACATGATACTAAAGGGACACGGTGCTATATTTTCTTGTAAATAAGATTCAATACAAAATAGAATAAAAGGCACAGCGTTATGAGATTTTTCATTCGCGTTATAACTAAATAATTTTTTAATGACGAGCTTTCTTACAAATAAAAGAGACTTGCCTTGATACAAACTCATAATTTTTATAATTATTTCAAAGAAAAACTTCAAAATTGTTAACATCATTTTTTTTAATTTATAAATTTCTTTAGTTCCTTTCAATTCCTTTCATTTTTTTCTTAAGTAAATTTTAAAGTTACTTTTAAAAAAAGTTTAGTGTCCAAATTTATCTTTCATATTTTAGGTTTTCTCTACAGTAAGTATTTTTTAAAGTTTTCTAAAGTAAATTTTCCCAAATAAGACGATGCTAATTATGTATTTCCTAAGCGAGAATACGATACGATAATAAATGATTAGTGATCTCTATATTATCGATCATTGTAAATATAACAAGTTTATTGTAAACTATTGATGTGAACAATTGATATAACGCAGACAGTAAATAATTTGCAGGCAGTTTAGCTCCGCAAATCGTTCACAATTGCAAGTTTTTCTTCTTTAATCAAAGAAGAAATTCCTTTAAAAAGACATTGATTAATGATAAATCTCCTTATATTCTCAACAATTATCGCGAATTATATTCTTCGATTATCGCGAGAGAATAATGTAATAGCATGGGGAGGAAAGTAGTTATAATAGAAAATAGTAGTAGATATTTTTAGTGTTAAAGAAAAATTGAAATAGATTCAGTAGAAATATTTATTTAAAAGATGTATTTATAAAAATAAATACTATTTTAAATAAATATTTTATATAGTATAAATAATATAAAAAAAGCAAATAATATTTAACGTTTATATTTACATTTACTCCAAATATATAATTTTTATATTATGTTTCAATATATCACGGATACATAAGTTTTTCTGTTTTCTATTTATTTACAACGTTTTGCGTGCTTTAAGAAATAGAAAATAATAAATAAATAATAGAAAAAAGAAAAACTTGTTTATCCGTGACACATCGAAATATAAAATAAATATCTTATTTTAAGTCAATGCAAATATAAACGTTAACTACTACTTATTTTTTTATATGTACTATACAAAATACTTATTTCAAATAGTATTTTTCGCAAATACATTTCTTTAAATATATATTTCTAAATCTATCCCAATTTTCTCTAGCACTGATAAGTTACAAATTCGTGCATGTTTCACGCCTTAAGACTATCTATATATATATATATATATATATCCTTTACTACGCACTTTGAGCATTCGTCAATGTATATCGAGGAGAAATCTTTTACGTACATCATCTTAGCGGTATCAATTAATAAGCTTTTTTTCTTATTTTCTGTTTGTTGAGACTAGCAGTAACATGGAGTCATTAAAATGACATTTTCCTGTTCATCTAAATTATTACGAATTACAATATGTATGATGTCTTGAAGACTAATAAAAATGTGCACTAATTCTTAAAATCGTTATATTCTTATAACATTAGGTAGAAAGCTACTTGCAGCAGCTTAACTAACTTTACTTTTAACTGACATTTGTAATAACAGTTCTTATGATATCACTCTCTATGCAATTAACAATAATCAATCGGATTGTTACATTTTGAATACGCGAAAGTTTCAATACAGAAGATAGAGAGATTATCTTTTTGCATTTTGTTTATTTTGCGGAATGTATTCGATAAATTGTTAATTGTAGCCACACAGAACACAAAATTTTCAACTTTATAAGTGATTCGCAACGAAAACGACAGCGCATTTCAGCATTGTATATCTTTGCTTTGCATTTGAATGGTTGGCCAGAAAAGGCATCATCGATTTATCCTCGATTACATGATGGCTCGTTATTGATGATTCAAAATAAGTATTTCTAAGTTAATTCCTTCGTCCAAGAGGGAAGTTTGACACATTTAAACACATTTTAAACACACCTACAATAATAATAGTCTCCCCATCTTCAATAAGCACGGTGGGGAAAGTAGAAAATAGAAATTAGAAAATAGTAATTAGAAAATATATCTTTGTTTTGCATTTGAGTGGTAGGCCAATAGAATACGCATCATCGATTTATCTCCGATTACATGACGGCTCGCTATTGATGTTACTCAATAAGTATTCCTTCCTTCTTTCCCAAGAGGGAAGGCTGTTCGTAAAGTCGACACAACAGTAGTCTCCCCATCTTCTCAATGATTATCCTTTGACAGGATAGTGCAATAAGCACGGTGGGGAAAGTAGAAAATTAGAAAGTAGAAATTAGAAAATAGAAATTAGAAAATAGTAATTAGAAAATAGTATATCTTTGTTTTGCATTTGAGTGATAGGCCAATAGAATACGCATCATCGATTTATCCCCGATTACATGACGACTTGCTATTAATGTTACTCAATAAGTATTCCTCTTTTCCCAAGAAGGAAGGCTAATTTGCAAAGTCCCTCATAGTAATCTCCCCATCTTCTCGATAATTATCCTTCGACAGGATAGTGCAATAAGCACGGTGGGAAAAGTAGGAAATTAGAAAGTAAAAATTAGAAAATAATAATTAAAAATTAAAATAAAAAATAATAATTGATATTTTCAATGCTAGGGAAATATTGAAATTCTAATGAATTCGATAAAAATATTTATTTATAAAGAATATGCTTGTAAGAATACTATTTGAAATAAATATTTTGTGTAGTACACATAAAAAGAACAAATAGTATTTAACATTTATATTTACATTTACCTAATAAGAAAATAAGATATTTATTCTACATTTTGATATATTATATTATAGATGATATAAATCTTCTATTTTTTATTGTTTATTATTGTTTTGTATGTATTCAAGAAATAGAAAATAGTAAATGAGCAATAAAAAACTTATGTATAGGTATATCAAAGTGTAAAATAAATATTTTATTTCAAATACATATATATAAATATTAAACAGTATTTGCTTTTATATGTACTACAAAATATTTCATTCAAATAATATTTTTTATAGACATATCCTTCAGATGAATATTTCTGTTAAATCTATTTCAATTTTTGTTAATAAATTAGGGTTTGGTGCACGGGTTTTACGACTTTAAATTAACACTCATGTATATGTATATATAGCATTTGACAGAGCAACTGTATCAGGTTCTTCTCTCGAAAAATATGCATTTTCTTGAAAAATATTTCAGGTAAAAATTATAAGTAGTTTATTTCAAATGGAGCGCAACATATGTATGGAGTACATAGTACGAATAGCGTTGTCAAAGTCAGATGAAGATCACTTTGAAATTTTTAAATGGAAACCCTCATTTTTATAGCGTATTCTTGTAGCTAAAGTCAAGATGTTTTCAAAACACTATAATAAAGTTTTTTTTCAATCAATATTTTTCGAGTTATGAAGCTTCAAAGTTCCTTTTATTTTCATCTTTATGTAAAAACAAAAATTAGGGAAACAACCTCCAATGGTCTTGATTTTTACAAATATTATCAAAGTGACTCCGAGAAACATTCAAGAGATTTTAGATCGGTCAGGTACCTTGGGTACTGTAACTTTCAAGTCGATAACTCGAAAAGAACTAATAAAAAATATTTTATTATAGTGTTTTAAAAAACTCTTGAGGTAAGTTACGAGAATATGTAATAAAAAATGGGATGTCCATTAAAAATTCAAAGTGACTTTGACCTAACCGTCTTAACGACCAAAGTCAAATTAATACCTTCTTATGTTCCTCTCTGAACCATAAAATTTTCATATTTATGTCCTGTGTTTTTGGAGCATTCGTCACTGTACATCGAGGAGAAATCTTTTACATATCAACTTGGCGATCGATAGTGCTTCTTTTCTTTATACTTTAGATCAACAGTAGTTGCGTGGGATCGTTATAATCTTATTAATTTCCCTTTCAACTTCCAATAAAGATGATAGTAAAATTAAATATATTGAATCTACACGTGTTTATTACGAATTGCGACACGCACGATTTTAAAATTAACAAAAATGTTTCTGCTAATTCCGTTAATTACTAAAGTCGTTCTTATAACGTTCTTATAACGTTAGTTAGAACGTTACTTGTAGCAACTAATTTTACTTTAATTACGATTTATGAAAACAATTCTCATAATAATGCCATACGCACAAGATTCTATGCAACTACTATGCAATTAACAATAAGCGATCGAATTGTTACATTAACGAATACATTTCAAATCTCACGAAAATCTCGATATATAAGATAGAGAGATTATGTTACGTTTTCATAGCTATTTTATAATTTGTTTATAGCTATTTTACGAAATGTGCTCGATAAATGTTAATTGTGGCCGCATAAAACACCAAAATTTTTAACTTTATAAGTGATTTACAACGAAAACAGCGAGAAGCGCATTTCAGTGATGTATATCTTTGTTTCGCATTCTAAGCTGTGGTAGAATAGCTGTGGATACAGTACTTACGCATTATCGAGATTTATCCCCGATTACACGACGGCTCGCCTCTTAACATTTAATGCGTATTTGTGTATATTTAATGAATTTAATATTAAATGAATAATTTACATTATATTGATCATTATGAATATAACAGTATATCATTGTAACCGCGAATGTTGAATATGAATATACACAGACTGCAAACAATTTGCGAACAATTTAACATCGCAAATTGCTCGTAACTGCAAGGCAGTATTCCCTTAAGGTTCTACATTAGTTGCTGAAGTGAATCTGAAGCTTGCATTTTGAAATTATCTTCATATTAGCTGTCGCAACAAATTTGCGATCGACTTGCAACTAATGTAGAACCGGCTTTATTCGTCTAAGAGAGAACTGTTGTTATGAAAACCATTGATTCCGACGTAAACAGTAAAGTATTATAAAAGTCTCCTCATATACTTGCCGATTACATCATTTGATTATGATGAGATTAGAGTAATAAATTTAATGTTAAATGAGTAATCTGCATGACATCTCGATCATTATGAATATAATGAGTATATCATTGTAACCGCGAATATTGAATGTGAATATACGCAGACTGCAAACAATTTATGAACAGTTTAACATCGCAACTGCAAGGCAGTATTTCCTTATTCGTCTAAGAGGAAACTGCGGCAATTGCGCAAGATCGAAGTAATACCACAAATAATAAAATATTATAAAAGTCTTCTCATATACTGATTATATCCTTTGATTATGATGAGATTAAGAGTAATGAATTTAATGTTAAATGAGTAATCTGCATAATATCGATCATTATGAATATAACAAGTTTGTTGTAACCGCGAATGTTAAATGTGAATATACGCAGACTGCAAACAATTTACGAATAGTTTAACATCGCAAATTGCTCGCAACCGCAAGGCAGTATTTCCTTATTCGTCTAAGAGGGAACTGCGTCATTTGCGACAACATGCAAAGTAATGCCACAAGTAGTAAAGTATTATAAAAGTCTCCTTATATACTGATCCATTATATACTGATCCTTCGATTATGATGAGATTAGAGTAATGAATTTAATGTTAAATGAGTAATCTGCATGATATCGATCATTATGAATATAATGAGTATATCATTGTAACCGCGAATGTTGAATGTGAATATACGCAGACTGCAAACAATTTGCGAACAGTTTAACATCGCAAATTGCTCGCAACTGTAAGGCAGTATTCCCTTATTCATCTAAGAGGGAACTGTGTCAATAGGGACAAATATCTTGCGATTGCAAGAAAATTTAGTAATAACATAGATGGTAGAATATTATAAAAGTTTCCTCATATACTTACCGATTATATCCTTTGATTATGATGAGATTAGAGTAATAAATTTAATGTTAAATGAATAATCTGCATGATATCGATCATTATGAATAGAATAAGTTTATTGTAACCGTGAATGTTGAATGTGAATATACGCAGACTGCAAACAATTTGCGAACAGTTTAACATCGCAAATTGCTCGCAACTGTAAGGCAATATTTCTTTATTCATTTAAGAGGGAACTGCGTCAATAGGGACAAATATCTTGCAATTGCAAGAAAATTTAGTAATAACACAGATAATAGAGTATTATAAAAGTCTCCTCATAAACTTGCTGATTACATCCTTCGATTATGGTGAGCTTAGAGTAATGAATTTAATATTAAATAAGTAATCTGCATGATATCGATCATCATAAATATAATAAGTTTATTCCAACCGCGAATGTTGAATGTGAATATACGCAGAACAATATGCGAACAGTTTAACATCGCAAATTGCTCGCAACTGCAAGGCAGTATTCCCTTATTCGTCTAAGAGGGAACTGCGTTAATTATATTGCATTATGATAAGATTAGAGTAATGAATTTGATGTTAAAGTCGGATGGTAACTCGAAAGGAAAACAAATAACAATAATAATCGAGTAGGCGTGCGGGCGCGACAAATATACACGTCGCAGCCCAGTATTGTACGTTATCTCCTTGATTTCAATGCGTGCTAGCCCAATATGTATGGCATTCAATCATATACATACTCATTGTCACTAAAAATGCACAAAAAATTAAATCGCTATACTTATAAGTAATGTTACTTATAAGTAATATTACTGTACACGGTATGACATCAATGTTATTTAATGCACTATTATTAAAGTATGAAACTGTATCGTGCCAGGAAAGTAAAATATTGAGAATACTTCTCTTACTTGAGAAGGAAGTCACCGCTCTAGGAAGTCACCGATTTCAGGTAGACACAGGTCTAACATTAACTAACTTATGTAGATTTGTTAGGGATCTTAAAAATTAACGTAATCGGTCGAAGTATTGCAAGATATACAATACACGTATAATCCAAAACAGATACATAGATTAGTAGACGAAAGGGCGGCCGTGCTCGTCGCGCTTTCTCGAGCGGAATGATTCTTACCGGGCGCGAGCACGTTGATCATGCACCCAAAGAGAGGAAGGGAGAATCGAAACGTGACGCTTCGATGATCACGAACGGACCACCCACGCGAGAGAAAGGGTTGAATCGAGATTCACGATCGGCTCGTTGGCCGCCACGTGCTCGAAAACCGCCATGACTTTCGAATTGGCTGACATTCACGCGGCGGTCGACGTTTCGATGAACCTTGAATCGAAGCTGAATACCGACGGTGATGACTTTTGACATTACCGCGTGCGAAGTGCGTGCGATTCAATCGTTGCGAGAAAAAAAAGCAGAAATACGATAGAGTTGTAATGGATGATGAGTATACAAGCGGATGATTCGTTGCGGTTCGTAGTGATTTCAAGCGTAATGGAAAAAAATGCAAGGTGTAACAGTTCGAGGATGGTCTGAAATAGTCTGAATATATGGCGGCCTTTTTGATATCTGTTCCAATTATAGAACTTTAATATGCTTGTATTGATTAAACATCGTGTTTTAGAATAGATTCAATAATGTCGCTTATTATTATTTTATATTTTATAGTTTACTGCAACTTATGTGCTTTCCATCAAACGAATTAGACTTAATTACACCTCCCAAGAAGTCGATCAAGTAATTTAAAAAAAATGGAGAGTGAATATCTTTGTATAATTTATTTGAAATTTAGATTACTGAATTTTTTTAATTTGGAATATAGTAAAATATAGTAATTTCGAATTACGGGAAAATGATCGGACACCATTTCCGCGTAATTTGAAATGAAAGATGGAAAAGTTGACGATTAGAAAGACAATCCCTGAATTCAAGATCGATGTAAGAAAAGCGAAAGATCGAGGAATCGCAAACGACACGGTGCGTTTCTTTTTAATATTAAACTTATAACGGTACTTAAAGTTATAAGCATATTTTTAGTAGTTTCACTGAGAGGACAACGAATCAACAGAACGAGTACGTGTCCTGAACAGTGGAATGTAGACGGCAAGAAAAGATCGAACAACGATGATAACATATACGCAATGTCCGTGTAATACGTCGCGCGCGCGTAGATTAGCGCGCGCTAGAATTATCACTTATCATACGATGCAAATGTAAGTAAGTAACAGAGTAGCTTTTCCCCCTAAGCATAAAATGGGGAAGAAATTAGATCACACACATAAAATGCGAGTTCTATCTGTCATCGTTAATTACTAAGGATTATCAGGCAAAGCTCTAAGGCTATGAAACGAGTCAAATGTAAGATTATAAATTTATAGCCTCTAGCGAATATGCGAAGAAGTGTAGTACAATATTAACGTGTATAAAAATATATAAAGAGTATATAAATAATATATATAAAATATATTAAAAAATATAAAGACAAATATATATAAATGCAAAAGCATATATAAATACAAATATGTAATTATTCCTATGATATCGTTTATCGTTAGTCGGAACGTAAAGATGCTCGTTGCGATCGTGCATTTGTCATTTGATCAAAGATTGATAGCGAAAATGTCACTTAAATAACTTGAAATATTATATTTTGAAAATAACAAAATTCGAATTTAAATACAACGAGAGATAAAAATTTAAATACTTTATTCGTTCAAAAATCAATTTCAGTCTCTTCTGTTAGTAAGAGCGAAAAGCGCGATGAACAACGAGCATAAACGCTCAGTACATTCAGTAAGAGTGCCATAGTTGCGAAATGAAATGTAGATGAGACAATATAGAGTAGATCGTATTCCGAGGTGAGAGGATATCTCAATCGGAGCATGTTCGTTTTTGGCCTAAAATATGCTTATTATAAAAACGGTATTTAACGCGAAACATCCGATGAATATCGAAGCTCATCGGGTGAAATTATTAATTTAATTTTCAATTTGGAAGGGCATTGGACACGTTATTTTTCGGCGTATTGTATTCATATCTGCGCCTTTTTGTAAAACTTTTGTATCGGTATTTTATATATTACGATAAAAATATAATGAAATTTTGTCGTGTTAAAATGAAATGTAATATCCATTAAGACTTCTCGATTAATCGCGATTGTGGAATGGTAATCCAATACGACAAGTATTTTTATTTAGTTTTCATATATTTTCTCAAGAACAACGATTTAATGATACGGACAAAAATTATGATGAAATTTTTTTGTATTATTAATATTTTATCTGTATGGGTGACGGACATGGTAATAGTTTCTTGAAATGTTCAACGTTTCGATGTGGTAATTAATTAAACAGAAGTACCAATAGAACAATAGCAATTAATACGTTATTCAGAAAATTAATTTTCTGAATCACAAAAAAAGAAAAACATGAATGTGTAAACCATTACTTAGTCCCTGTTGCCATAATAGATTATAAAACATTTCCAATGTTTCCTAGTCATTATGGTTGTTATGATAAATCTTACTCCTAAATGTGTTAAAACAATAGATCGCGATTATAAATGTCCATTATGTTATATATACATAAATATATATTATATATGTTACGTTGCTATCAAGATTACCATTACTAATATATTACTACAATTAATGTGAAATATAGTAATTAATGCGAGTTTCGAGGTGTTTTAACTGCGAAATGTTATAAATATTAATGTGTAATTGTCATAACACTGTGTAAGCGCAATGATTTTTTTTCCAATTATTAACGATTATTAGGCGATACGTATAGATAAATCGCATCGATAATAAAATGAAGATGAAACGAAATGCTATATTAATCATCAATAATATCTCTGCAGCAATGATAACAAATGAGATATCTATAATATGCATTAGATACACGGCGTTGCATATTTCAAAGGCGCTCCAATGTAGAACCTGTTACATTATTATGTTCAATGCAATACATAAGCTGAACTGTAATAATAAAAGCATATATAAGCGTAAAAATCACATGTATGCATTGTCATTTTTCTTTTATATCCTGATACATCCTCATCAGTGGCATATTTTTATAATATATACAAAATTCCTGAATAGTTAAAAAGAGTTACGTACAAAGATAAACTTGAATGTTATTAGCATTAATCAATTTTTATTTTTATATACGAGTCTAAAGGAATGAATACACATGTTAGCTAATAATTTCTACAAAAATAAAAAAGATAAAATAGTGTACGCATAAAGAAAACAAAAACATTGATTAATATTTAAATCGTGTACTACATATTTTATAATTATTATCATCACACATACATATTAAAGATAGATAAACAAATCACATGACATAGAATTTAAAATAACGACTTGTCGAGATCTGTATTGAGAGAACAATTCCGATACATCCCGGCGCGACCGAGTTCGGCGCTGAAAGAATGGTTCTGGGGATAATAAAACGTCGGCACTGTGTGAATTGTCGGTGCGTACCAGCCATAATCCATAGAAGTTCTCCAGTAACAAGGATGAGAAGGATTCTCTTGACCGTAACCTTTAAAAATTTCTGAAAAATATCAAAAATCGTTAATGATTAATAAATAATAGACAGTACATCATTTTCCATAATATTTATGCATGCATATTCGAAAAAGAACATTTTATCAAATAAAATGTTCAATACAAATAAGCAAAGAAGGCCACATTCGGTCATGTTCAAAGTGCGTCTTGGTGCCTTATAAAATTTTTTTATGAATGTTACAATTTTCATTTCAAATAAACTACGCACCGATTAGAGTATTAGATCCGCCTTGATCCAATGTGGCTTTTTTCACTTATTTTTTTATTATGTGTTGAATTTCTCAGTTAATTTAATATTATTATTAATTAAAATAAAATACATTTAAATTATTATCCCTGTAGATTTTTATAATTAAGAGTCATAATCATGTTGATATATATTCGGGCTTAAATCTTTTTATAGATTTTTGAAAATAAAAATACTGTTTTTTTTTGTGTGTATATCACTGTTATGTAATATAATATAATATTTTCAGTTTTCTCGGACCATATATTTATGAATACAAAAACATCTCGCTTACAAGCTCTAACCGGTTCCTGGAATCTATGAATCAATCTCTGTACAGTCGTATGGTATCTGATAAGCTACGCTATTGCACTGATATTGACCGTGAACTTTTCCAAAGTCGTCCACTAACGAGCCGCGTACTTTGAAGCCAGGATCCACAGTTACGTTTCTCATTCGCACGAATGCTGCCATGTCCACATAACGGAGGTCGTTGTTGTTCAAGAAAAGAAACAGTAAATTATCTAGACCCTGAAAGGTGTCGGACTTCAACACTGTCAACTGATTGCCGTTCAGCCAGAGCGAGTTCAGTGACTTCATGTACCGAAAGACATTGGCAGGAATTGTTCTCAGTCGATTCCTACCTAAGTCAAGCTCGTTTATCTCGCTGAGACCGCGGAACACATCGGGGTGCAAAGTCGAGATCTTGTTGCGCGACAGATAGAGAAGGTCTATATGAGATAGCCCATTGAACGTGCCGATCGGTATCTCCGGTATGTCATTCGAATCCAGGACCAGCGTTTCGAGTTGTCTGAGTCCCTTGAACATGTTCCTCCTCAATGTAAGCCGGTTGTTGGTGATGTAGAGCTCGTGCAACTCCGAGAGACCCTTCCACACGCCAGGTCGCAAGTCCGAGATGTTGTTGTAATCCAGCAGCAGAGTCTCCAGATTATACAAACTTACGAAAGCACCATCTTCTACGTTGATGATCGTATTATTTTTCAAGTCTAAATAGGTGAGCTGATCGAGAGCGTCGAAGTAATGCCGGTTGATACTTGATAGCCGATTATCGCGGACATAGAGAGCGGACGAGTTGCTGACCTCGATGAAGGCGTTCCTGGTGATGTTAACGATCCCGAGATTCTCCAGATGTAATTCGATATCCTCAATCGTCTGAACAGCGTTGACGTCCTCGAAAGCGACGCTGTGAAGAAAACTGCTGTTCTCCAAACAGACATACAGGTGGTTGTAAACCTGACAGTCGGCGTCCTCCGTGAAAACATCCGCAACGTTACCCAATAAGAGGAGATAAATGAGAAGAAGGAAGCACATGGTGTGCTCGGAGGCTGATTGTGCACTAACTTCGTACGCGTCAAAGTTTCTTCGCGTACACAAGATATTTGCGAGATATTATTACGCGCGAATATATACATATATATCAGTGATAAGTTATTACACGCATATCTACTACGACATTATATCGTGTTATCTTGGACTTCATAATTAATTTATAAATTATAGGAGCCCCACAAATCGATGGATAATATTATCTTTTAATAGTTCTCGTTTTTCATTTTGCTTTGATAAAACATTTCGTATTTGTTAGAGACGGTCCGCAAGTCTTCGTTAAAATTTTGTGTCGAATTGTTAATATATTGAAATATTAATTTAATACAATATGATTAAACATAATGTAATTGTTATTTAAAAATTTTAAATTAATATTCAATATTTTTTAGTGTTGAAATAACACAATTTATGAATAAATAAATAAATAACATAAAAATAATATCTTTTAAAAGATAAATTCTAAAATAAATGAATGAAATGTGTTAATTTAATATATAATTATAAAATGTTAAATTTATTGAGACACGTCAAGTTAACATGGTATAAATTATGTCTAGTATTAATTTTTATAAAAAAATATGATTAAATTGTATCAGTTTTACATTTTTGTGTTAATTTTTTACATAATATTTGTGTTATTTCCTAATACATTCATCTTATATTAAATTAACACAAAAATTTGATTAGACTGTTTAGGATATGTGAAAATTTAACATTTTTCAACTGTGCCAATTAATTTCCGGCTAACAATAAGCAAGCTTTACTACATGAATAAAATTTAAATGGCTTTTTGAAATTAAATATGATCAATAACATAATATGTACATAAATATTTCTCGTATTATTTAAACCAGTATGTCCTTTAATTGTAACTGCAGGTACGAGAATATGTTGAATCTATTGTGCACATGTATATGCATTCGTGTATATGCATAAAATCATATTTTAATAACTAAAAATAATAATAAACTTAAAATAACATTTTTATAAAATAATAAGATAATTTGCCGCACTATAATAAGTTCAATAATGAATCAAATCAAAAAAGTCAAATACGATTTAAATTTTGATATAATATTTTTAAATAAATTTATATGTAAATTTTAAATATATCTTTTAGTTATTTAAATTGTATGTCGATTATTCGTGGATCGAAAAAACATTCATAAAACCTAAACCTAAAATATATCATCAATTTAATTAAATAAAATAATAAAAGTAAAAACCATATTGCACAATCATTCCAGCAAAAATGTTTCTCCAAAAAATTCTCGGTGTTATATAAATTAATGATTAGAAATCATTTATTTTCTACACTTTGCAAGTAGACGATATGATTGCATACCGGAAAACTACGAGGAATTATCAGTGACGAATAACAAGACTATATCAGGATCTCACACTTTATACAACATGCGGCGATAAAAAATTGAGGCGCCGCTCGGTCCACATATATTATACGATTCGCGACGAGTTACTTGTAAAGGGAATTTCATTGGGAAATATATAAAAATGCTTGTGGGCAGATAAGATTCAACGAGTGCAGTGATCGGCTTCGCCAGCTTATTAATAGCTGAATATTATCATGCTATAGCTACTTGCGACTTCTGAACCAGAATATACAGTTAAGCAACGTATTATCTTTTTGTATCTGCAACTAACTTTATCCATTATTTATATTAAAAAATAATCTTGCCTTTGGCAACTCAGCTTGTTTCTCATACATTTATTTAATGAAATTTTAATGAAATTATTTTTTATATTACATGACACATTGCCGTGTTTTAATGTAATTCATTCATGATATTTATGCGCAGCTTTTTTATTCTTTTATTATATTTATATAGATAACATAGGAAACTTTAAAAATGTACCCGTGAGATATCTAAAAAGCATGAAAAAAATATCAGATTTACGTAGCAGTGTAATTGAAAAAAGAGCCAGCGGGGCATCATATTACGCAGTTGAATTTGCAATATTGAGTTTGAAAGCGGTAATACGTAAATCGCATTGAATTACGTCCGAGAAAAACGAAATTCAGTTGTTTCTACACATTTGTATAGTAAATGTTTTTTCAATTATCTTATTTTGTTAGAGAATTTAACTCGAGATGAAATATCATACAACAAATATCAGTATCTAGTATATTCCAAACAACTCACTTGGATATATGAATCTTGATGGAAGATTATAGGTTCGGTAAACATCTTTTGTACGTGGACCAAGCGCGCACAATTTGTCGTCCTCGTAATCCGAAAGCTTTTCGTCAGCACAAGAGCACGGTATACCGACCATTTTTTATTTATGTTAACTTAATATCGTGCAATTTAATTTATTGCAAAAACACTTCAATATTAGTAACACCCTTGCGTTTGAATTCACTTCTAGAAAACAGCCATGATTACTCGGTTACTATAGAAACGACATTATTACATACGCGATCGATTAAACATAAATGTACGAAAGATATAATATACTGAGGTAAATTACAAGATTTTACTTATTTACATTTCGTAAATATTACATTTCAATTTAATCGATTTAATCATAAAATTAGCCGATGACGCAAATTGCGAATTACTGTTATATGTAATAAATTGTTAGGGTGTTATATAACAATAATTATTATCAGCTGTTGTTGTAGCTAATAAATTAAAGCAAGACAATATACGTATACTACTAATAACGCTATAATACTAATTATCCACGACATATAAATATAAAGATATATATGCAAATAATATGTATTTATATCCAATGCATTATTTAATTGTAGATGAGAATTCAACATGATAAAATAATACAATAATTTATTAATAGATCTCTCTCATTCTCTCTTTCTTTAAATTTCCACATAAATATTTCTATTTACATTATTTGTATATATAATGCAATATAATTATAAAGAGTGCTTAACTCTTGTTTAATAATTCTGATATTGGAAGTGAAAAAAATGAATTTATATAAAATTTGTATCAATTGTATTCTATAAGTTCTATGACAATTTTTTATGCGTTGTGTAATATAATTACGAAGTTCTTTACGCATTATGGCCTCTCACATGCACCCAAGTTTCAAGTACGGAAATGGAAATTTATGCACATGTACAGAACCAGATACGGGCCCCTTCTAACAGTTTTCAGATTAGGGTCAACAGACTTACCTAAGTGAATGACTATGGCAACTGGACTGTATTTTACATTTAAACAGAGTTTGCACTATATATTGTGCTAGTTATATTATCGCATACACTGATAATAGAAATGGTTTGTCGAACCATTTGGAGGACAACAGTGGTAAAATATGGTAAACAATTGTAAGCAAGGCAGAGTGTGATAATATATAAATAATTTTCTCTCTTCGCAAAGAAAATAAATGATCTATACTCTACTAACTTTGCTTAAAATTGATTACGAACAATGTTATTTTTTAAAAAGTAAATATCAGTTAACTGTGCGATAGATTTATTTTTCTAATAATTTACTAATATATAAACATAGTATTGATAATATATAAATTTAGTATTGTCTTAAATTAATTTACACATATTGTTCATATTATATATAAAATTATAAATGTAAAGATTTTCGTTTCTTAAAAAAAAAGACAAATCGCAACTATCTGTATAATTTTTCAAATTTTTATCAAATATTGTATAATTTTTTCTTCAATAGTTTTACATACAATAAATATAAAAAATAAACATAAAAATAAACATAAAACAAGAAATCATGATTCGATGTTATATTCATGAAATAAACATTTCATATATTTGCAAAACAAAATAATATGTTTTTTTATATCAAAGAAATGTTTATCTTTCTCTCTGAAAAGCACCAAGAATGTTTAATTTATACGCTACGGTTATACATATTGTTTACGAAATGCAAATGAATGTACAGATAAAGACATGTCCATTTTTCAGTTCCACTTCCATTAACTAAGCCGAGTGACAACACGCATGTAGGTATAGACTTAATGAAACGATTATTATCACCGACACTTCCAGTTGCGGTCTGGCTACCAGAAAGGAATTACTAACTCACGATAAGATGTACGTTATATTCAAGAAATTAAAAAAAGAAACTTAAAAATAATCGCGTTTATGCATAGTTTTCCAAAATTGCAGTTTTACAAAATGTTTGCTAATATCAATTATCTTAAAATAAAATGAATGTAAAATTTTTTAACTACAAAGGATATCTGAGTTTGTTAAAGATAATTTGTATACTTATAGTGAAGTGAAAATTGCGCGTTGATAAATACAGTGCGAATTATAAACACAGTGTCACATTTTTAAACAGATATAAGCAGAGATTGCGAAAGGACTAATACAAATTAATATTTTCTTGGTATGTGGATAATCTTTTGAATACACAAATCTTATCAGTAGCAATTATATGTCTATAAATTAATTTTTAATAAATGCATAAATTTTTAATTTTAATGTTTCATTTGTCTTATACTCATTTATGACTTTAACGCAATAAAATTATTATTATTATTATTATTATATTCATTTAAATATATCCACGATAAAATAATGAGGAAAATAGAGATAAATATTATATAATTAGATATAACTAATGACGTATACGAAGAAGGTTATCATTTATCAATGCTTTTGTATCCTGCAATTAATTTCAAGGTTATTCATCAGTTTACTCAGTTGCATCTGCAGCTTGTAACAATATTTTTAATAAATATTTTTGTTATTAACCATGATCTATCAAATATATAAAGTTTCGCGTCTCATAAATTTTACAATATAGAAAAATATTGTATAATAACTCTCATTTGTATAGAAAGATTTTGATTAACACTGACAAAAAAAACACTTAAACTAGTCATTTTTATATTGCTTTATTATGTCACAGATTTGTGAAATTTACAATTGAAGGACGATTTCTAGTATTTTGAAAAGGACAATTTTTAAGTATTTTGTCATATTTGTAACGACATATATGCTGAAGAAATTTCATTGCAATAAAAGTAAAGTATATTGTTAGGATTTTCAGCCCTCAAAAAAATTGACAAATTTAATATCATAAAAGCTATAAATTTTCGCAATTTCTGAATATTTTTTAAGTTTTAATGTCTATACATATTATGTCTATATATTTATTTGTCTATAAAGCTAATATTTTGAATATACTATTTAATAATTTTGACGTCGATATTTAGCGGTCTAAAAAATAATTTAAGTTTAAATAAACAGAACTCAATAAATTATCAATGACATAATTCACAGTTCTTCCGCAATAGACAAATTTAATCATAAGTATTTCATTAATCATAGCTATAATTTAAAAAATTCTTTTAAGGGTTGGAAATCTCAATACTTAATTTTGATTGCAATAAAACTTTTTGTCACATGTCATAATTATGATTGATAAAATAGCTCTTTTTTGCAAAGCATAGCAATAAGTAAGAAACTTTTGGAACATTCCAGCAACATTGTAATTGCGTTGAATGTTGCTATAATGTTTCAATATGTTTCTTGCTTACTGTCAGGGAAATTTCTTAAAATTTGTATTTTGATATAATGAAGTAATGGAAAACAGATTTTTAATCGGCATCCAAAAAACTATAGAAAATGATTAGTCTCGTTCCATTCGATTAAAAGTCATTCTTTTTTTTTAACAGTGAAGTGTAACGCTTGATTTAACTTATCACTAAATTACGACAGATTTTTTTCAAATATGAACGTCTGAATTTCATGCACAGAATAAAAACGAAAACTTTAAAATTCTCGACAAATAAAACAATGTATCTATTCTCTAAATTCTTTGAATTGGAATTTCACTCTAAAGAATAAAAATTAAGTCAATCTTAAAAAAAGAGTGACTCAATTTTCAATCTTTAAGAGTGAGATTTCACTCTTCAGAGAGTGAGAATTATTCTAAGCCCTGTTTTCACAATTTATGATTACCTAAAGAAATGATCATCATGAATGAATATCATTGATGAGACTTTGGTAACCTTTAATCTTTAGGTAACCACATATTGTGAAAATAAACTAAGAGTTTTAGAGAGTAGTTATAATCTAAGTTGCTGTTATAAATAAACGAATAAATACAGAAGCATATCAATAAATGCCACATTTAGTATGCTCCTGCAAGCCGTTTTCATGTTACATGAGTCGAACATATGGGAAATACGACGACAAAGACAGTTGTAACTGGAGATTGATCGAACGCGCTTTATGGTACGTTATACAACGCGGGCGAAGTTCGTCGATGTGATAGTGAACGGTGCAATGCGGAAAACTTGAGAATCGGATACGGTGGTAGCGATCGGTGGAACCAACGTACATACATGAAGAACGCGTGTTTTCAACGACGATCATGAGCTACAACGTGATGCCGCTGAAAAAGCACATGGAAATTACTTACCGCGTGAAATGTGTCGCGGTAGAAAATGAACGGGTGTTCGGCGATGTCTACATCACCCAGATGCAGGATCTCGTTTATCGGACAGAAAGCTATCCATTTCCGTCGGGATGTAAAAAGCAAAAGCGGAATTTGATACAGCAGACACTGGACGGACCAAATTTCATGGAAATGAATAGCAAACGATCAACTGAAGGCGCCGGTGTCGAGAACTCGCGCTGGCAAAAGCGCTCTAAGTCGATGGGAGATGAGCCGAGCATAATTGCACGTAATTATAAGGATTATGAAGTCATCAAGCGACCTAAGGTAAAATTCGTATAATAAAACTCGAGATTTATCGATCTCCATCAAGAGAATTTTCCAGTTAATGACATAAAAAGATGAATGACAATCTGATGAAGTCTACTTGTTTCATTTAATAATGTTGACTTAAAGTATTAACGTATGAAGTCATAAAAGTTAGAATATATGTCAATTCGGAATTAATTTTCTTTAGAAATCTCCAGAGTTTTATCTGTTAGTACAATATTTGTTAAGAGAAACTCACTTACTTAAAAATCATATATTTTAATCAAATATCTTCTTTCATTTGCTCTCTACAATCTCGTTTCGTAACATAGACGGTGATATCAGATAATGCTTTAATTTATGCTCATCATAATATTTGAGATTTCTATCAAATTATATTTTCCATGTTGACGCTAAATTTAAGATATACTTGTAATAAACTTAACACTGCAACTTTAATAAAAGCTAACAGAAGTAACTGAGAAGATAAAATAAAGAAGACTAAATAAAATAAACAAACTAATCTTCTTTCAGTTTTTCTGAATTTAATTATAAATTTTTATTATCATTTTATATTATAATATTCTTCTTTTTTAGAAAAAAATTCTAAACATATTGCTTAATATATTTTAGGTATACCCGCCACCCCTGCACTGTTCATCATTGCAGAAAGAAATCGTAATTACCTCGCTGGTGGATCAACTGTTGCTAGATATTTACGGAATACCGATGGGTGACAGAGGACGTTCGGAAAGCGATTCTACGGCATCATCCTTGAAAACGCGACCGCAACATCAATATCTACAGAAAACCCGTTTGCTTTTGAAAAGTAAGACAATTCGATATGAATACGTAAACGTCACAGAAAAACAGTCGCATATGAAAGCTCATATCTATCTCGACGATTGAAAGCTCCGGTAATAGGTAACGATCTATTGTTGCCAGCAATGCGTAAACAAAGTGGAATAAATGTTTCTTTACAATAAAATCAAAATAAAATTAAAACATATAATATAGTAAAAAAACAAGCTCCGTATCGTTTCTCGTATATCCTTTTAATTTAATATGAAAAATATAATTGCAGAGGTCTTGCTTGTTTACGTAGCTTTTGTAAATAATAAATGTCATTCTTTACAAAGTATCTTTTGTAAAAGAACAACAAAGATCTAATGACTTCCTCTTATGCAATCGTTGATAAATTACTTTGATAATATTTAAAAGTTCACCGAATCTTTTCATTCTGAAAACTGCAAGTCTTTCAAAACATCTCGTTATTGTGTATATTTCAGAATAAAGGAGGTAGTTTTGCCTTTTGAATTTTTATCGAAAAAGCCTGTGATTGAAAGAGCCTTCACTCGACTTATATTTACTATAAAAGGATAACAAACAGATCAGATTTCAGTTAAATTAGTTACGAGCGAACAAGTTGAATGGCTTATTGCAACGGGCTAACCTACATTTTGTAAAGGCAGAGATAATAAACTCGAAAGTGATAGATAAAATATATTTATTTGCATATACTACTATGTGCTTTTAGCACATACATGAAAAGTTTACTATGGGTTGTAAATCGTGAATAAGAGAAATATTATGAAAAGAATAAAATTTCTCTGCATTAGATAGTTACATCACTAAGTGATAGAAAAAATATCACTGCATAAATAAAGTAGAGATAACAGCTAGTGAATTAGCTAAATTTTGGAACAAATAGGTGATATGGCACTTATTCATATACATATTTTTACCAATGTCACATATTTGGCTACATAAATATGTAGGTCAGTCCATTGCAACAAGTCCTTCGGTTTTTCTTAACAATTAAGTTTCTATTACAAAATAATAATCCTTTAAATAATTCATTAGTACAAAAGAAATTATTCAATATATATGATTATTCAGCATTGGAAACGTTACTTCATAAAAGTAACGTTACCGATATTGTTACATAAAAAACAATAGTTCGTTATTTTCTTCATTCACTATAAAAAATCAAATTTAATTTTAGTTAATTTTAATTTAAAAACGTATAGTGGATTTTCTGAGATATGCAAAAAACGTTAAAATTAACACAAAAATGTAACATGTTAATTTTAACATATCTCAGAAAGTTCACTATACGTCTATAAGTTAAAATTAACATTATTTTATTTTTCACAGTGCACGTTTTTGTAAAAAATAAATTTAGTCGTGAATTATAAATTGTCTAAAGTGTGCTTATAAGAAATAAAGTACAAAACATTTTTTGATATTTAAATTTCTATTATAAAATATTTTCAGCAAATTAAAACATGCAGTCTGTTGAATATATAGTAAATAATAAAGACAATAAAGGATTGAAGTAACGATAAAGGTAATGGCTCTGAATTTGTAATCGTTACTGTAAAAATGTAACAACGTTATCGTTACTATTACAGCAAAAAAAAATAACGATCGTTACCAAACAAAGTAACAAAAATGGTAATGGCATTACAAGTAACGCGTTATTTTCTCCAACTCTGCAATTATTAACGCCAATGTAGTGCGCGATGAAAAAAGGAGAAAAAGAGCGAAATGGTTTGTGCGCATTTCTCCTTTCAGTTCTTCTCTAATAATGCCATTATTATTCTTCAGATCGTCGTCATTCGTGCAAATAATTCTTCAAAGATTTCTCGAAGCCGCACAACCTTTGGCTTTATAAATGTAATAGTTCGCAACCAGTTGCTGCGATATAATGTGTATAGCGCTTGATGCATCTGTAATATACGTTCCTTTGTGCTTTTTCGCGCTTTCAAGACTTTCTATGAATTAACCGCGTTTTAATGAGATGAAACAGTGACGAGAGAAACTAAAGCTTACGTTCTTTGTGATTGCGCGAAACAGAAACTAACGTAACAAGAGTGTTACCAGACTTCTCGTTGTTACATTTTAAATCACTGACGTTTGTTTTACCAGCATTATGTAGACATTACAGTTAATGAAAAAGTATGCAAAAAAAATTAGTGTTTAATAAAAAGAAAGTTGTTGAAAACTCTAATTTTTTACACAGGAACGGATGAACTGCAGATTCTGCTTATGACTTTACATGACCACATCATTCACACAGGAGGATTGCTTATACGACAGCTGCGCCGAAAGGATTATCTCACAGCCAAATGTGATAAACAGTGCGATATTATCACAGCCTATCTACAAGCACACAGCGCAAAAAGAAGTAAGTAAAATTCTCCACTTAAAACATTTTCGCGTTAATCTTTCATCTTTTAAAATATTTAGTCAATATGCAAAGCGCATTGCAAGCACTTAAATTTCGCAATATAGCAAATCTCATTCTATATAACTAAAAAAATAATTAAAATAATGTATTAATAATATCAATTTTTAATTTATTTGATTTATTACTATAATATCTATTATCAATAATATTCATTATTAATATGAATGAATTAATATGAAAGGAAGCATAACAAAATATTTTTATATAATTATTTTAAATTTATGTATAAAATGTTATGTCATTGAAAAAATTATTTGCTTATTTTATTACCTTTCTTTAAGATTTTCAAACATATATAGTAATGAGATTGGAAGGATGCCCAATAGTACTTAAAGGTACTACGTGCGATTAAAAATTTATAGAATAAGGCAAATGGTAGTTCTGGAAAAAAAAAGCTTATCCTTCATGCTGGAAATATCCTATGAAAACTGTTTAAAGATGTAAAAATATTGCCATAAAGCGTTTTGTATGCTTCTTGAACCGTCCTGTTCTGCAATTTTTATATTACATTCCGGAAAATATACTGAGATGTCTCATGAATATTCAATAAAATTGTAAATTAGAACGGTAAAGTGTTGATAATGGATTTCCGTCGTTCACATTACTCTACATTCTCGATTTTGATGTTTAGATATAATAAATGATTGCGCATAAAATAATTGTATATTAAAATGATAAATTTATTTAATTGAACAGGAAGAAAGATGATTACTGCAACTTTTTCATTTTTAAAAAGAATTACGTAATCTAGTGATTTCTACGTGAGTTTCACTAGAATGCAATTCCAGATCTCAAGAGATCAAAGACATTCAGATTCTTCTTCTATTAACTTTCCTCTTCAGGGTACGAAGTTCTCTTTCAGAGCAATTAATTTCAGAATTTTTTAAATGTGCGACCTTTGACCCAAATTTTAAATTTGGCTTAAGAAACATGATTAGAAATGGTATTATTTAATTTATACTACATTTTATACTCTCTATACAAACTTAGTGCTAAGTTGTAACTTATATAAATTGTAGATTTATTATTATACGCGCGTTTTATTCTATATTTTTGACATACTATTTCCTTTTATCTTATTCTTTCATCATAACATAATAAATCGTGAAAGAAATTTTTTATTGTTTCGCGCGGCTTCTACTATTATATTTATATCTCTGCAGTGGTGAACACCGTGAAATGAATGTGAGCTAGAAACGCAATATAATATACCGATCAAACCGTCGAGATAATTCTCGAGAGACCCATCTGAATGTCACGAAGAAGTCTTGGCGTCATCAAGTTACCATGGCCGCAAAGAAACGAGCTTTCGTATGCGACGATGCGGTGATCAATAATTACACTTTGCCGCGATCGCCGGAGCAAGTCACGCATGCTCCGCGTACAATACCGCGAGTTCCAACGTGGCATCATTGATAAAGTTTTGATACTGTTGCGCGTTCGGATATACGCGGTCGGATATACGCGCAACTTTCTTCATCCATCTCCGCGAATTGCCGGCGTTTAATCGGTGCGATGAACTCGAGAGACGGAGAACTTCGCGATGAAAAGTGCACGCGAAAAGAAATGACAATTATTTCAGTTGCAAAGAAGCAATTTAGACTTTTCACATATTTTGCGGCACTTGCGCTAATTTGAACAAGTAAAAAAATATCCCAAATTTAAATAAATATTTAATTGAATAGTACCAACTAAATATTTATTAAATATAAAGAGATATTTATTTGGTACAAAAAAAACATTAATTTGATTTAACAATCACTTCTTTTTAGTAAATAAATATTTATTTATTGTAAGTAAAGGTTCAATTGACAGTGTTCAAATAAATATTTATTTACATTTAGGCTATTTTTTTTTCAATGTACATGCATTTTGAGATAATTCAATTTGACAATTACCGCAAATTGTGCTTTACATACACTGAAAAAATATAGTAATTTTAATAAATATTTGTTTAAATAGTACTAATTAAATATTTACTTACAACAAATATATATTTATTTAATAAAAAAAATAATACTTAAATCACACACACAATGATTCTTGTACTAAAAAATAATAGTATTTTTATACGAAATCAATATATGTTTACATTCAGTTAATATTTAATTAATACTGTAAATATTTAGTAAATATTTAGTTAATACTGTACAAACAAATAATTATTAAGATTTAGTACATTTTCTTTCAGTGTAGAAATGCACTAACTTTTTCTGAGTTGGTCACAGAATTGCATTTTGTCGATTAAATTGCATTTCATCGATGACAAATTTTCTTAAATCTGATAGATCATAAAAAGATATATCTTTTCTTGAATTTTCCTTTTTCTATAGATTCTTGGTTCTGGAAGAAAAGAGAAAATTTTGAGGTGCGCTTTAAGATTACATCTCACGAATTCGTATTTGACAGATCGCTCCCAACAAATATCTTTGCTACAGTTTTCTCAAATCGTTCTGCCGCTACGTCGCTTGCGATTTATTGATCTCACATATTTTTGAATGACCTATCATTTTTACACCAGATAAGATGAATTCGATATTTCGAGTCAGCGCGCGAGTGTTACCTGTGAACTTTCCGTGCCATTAACCCGGCAACACTAAAAGCTCAACCATCCTCATACGGAATAAACATGTAACGAATTATGCGGAAACTTCCTCATGATCGGAACGGTTATTATGAATCGCTTGAATCGCGTTTCCATAATGCAACGCTTTTAACGGTAGATTGCTTGCGAATATGGGCAATTGATAGCATGGCTATTCAAATAATAAGTGTTGTTTATGCTCAATATTAGTAAATGTAAATATAAAATTAAATTTTGAAAAATTAAGAAAGGCTAATGTGATATTATAATAAAAATCTAATAAAAAGAATATTGTCTCATATTACAATTTTCTATTAAAAAGAAATCTTTTCATTAAATAAAATACGGTAGTTAAAAATAATATTAAAACTGTGTAATCCTTTTAATTGTAATCTTTTACTTATAAAAATACTGTCTGTTATTTAAAAAAAAAATAGTAATAAACTTGAAATAACATGGAAATATCTTACTCTCTCATTTCGTCAGATATATTGTACTGTATACGAAATTTAGATAATATTCCCTACAAATATCTATTATTTCATTACAATGAAGAATTATAGTTTCACGTGTAGAACTATACTCGCTGAACACAAAGTAGCAATTGTTTTACTAATAAACAGAAACTTGGCATTCCATACATGTCGTACTTGATTAAATTACAATGAATCAGCGAACATGCTGTTCGTCAATATATTGTCGATTCAGGAGAGACGCATATCACAATAATTATTAGATGCGAAACAAGAAACCATGCTACAGATAACAAATATAAAATATTATTTATTATAATCCAAAGCATAAACATCGTATTTGCAATGTGAAGGAATTTATTAATAAAAGATATATCATATTTACCAACATATTCAGTTCAAGTATTTTTGATTGTTTATTTTTATTATTATTTACACTACGTTAGATAAATGTGTTTAAATTTTTTACTATAATTAAGCAATTCAGCAGATATACATATATCTAGAGCTTCGATTTCTTGTAACGGTGTTAACTATTTCAAGTGACCCACAAAGCAGTAAAATCAATGATGATGTCAATACTAAATTTGTAAATGTGTCTACATAAATTTATATTGTCTTATTCCTAACAATGTTAGGAATAATTTATTTTTTAATAAATTTACTTACAGTTCATTAACATTTTTCTATTATAATGCTTGATTTAGCATCTAATTATTAAAAATTGCTTGTCAATTTAATTTAATTTGTGACATTATTACAATAGTTTAATTGCGTTTATAAGTCCCCGGAAAATCAATTCGGCGCGCAGTTCGAATGACTACAAATATGATATATATAATTTACATTCAATTATTTAAGCATTAAAGGTCCAGCTTCGACCGTTATAGGCATTTAATTTCTAGTTCTAATTAGTTCTAATAATAATTTATTCTTCCGAAAATTCTAAATGCAGAAAATATAAATTAATACAAATAATATATTGTAAATTCTACACATAGAAACTATACAAATTATTTTTAAAATTAATTACATGTTCGATATATTCCTTCATTAATTTTATAGTAATAAGTATTGATATATTGAGTTTATGTCCCTCAATTTATTTAATGTTTTCAATTGCTACACGCGGCATTATATTATATTTTGAAAAATAATCCCTTGCAAAAATATGCGATTTTGCATATATGTGTAAACTTTTTAAAAAAGAAAAAATATATGTCAACTGCATAAAAAAAATGTTGAATATTACATTCTTTTTAATAAAAAACAGATACGAAATAAATGCAATCAGTCAAGTATTTCATAACGTAAGACACATAAAATAGATTGAAAGTGACTAAAATGGTCAACTGGATTATAGTGAAGAAAAAACTTGGCATGCCTGGATCACATTAATTACATTTGTGTGAATATATTATCTCATTACAATATTTTTATTATAAATTAAAATACAAAAAAAATAGACATTTGTATATAAATATAATATATATATATATATATAATATAGTCTGTGGGACATAAAAATATACTCATAAATGATAGACGTGATATAAATTATGGAGAAATAATATGTAATAATATTGAAAATATTTATACATAGAAACATTATAGATAACGAATTTACAAGATTAGTAAGCAATTATTAATATCTCTTTTTTGTTGAATTATTGTTTTCATATATTGTGTATACCTGCAAGATATTATATATAATAACTTTTTAATTAATTCGTATTGCAAATAATTTCCGTACTGTGAAAACATATTGTTTTATCATATTGTCTAATCATAGAATATTGTGTTTTAATGCGATCCGGACGCGCCAAGTTTTTTTTTCACTATAATTGAGCTTCATTCGATTTTCTTTACTATAATTGATATATTTCAGTCACTATCTTATATGTATTGTTGCGTTATAAAATATTTAACTAATTGCATTTATTTCGTATCCGTTTTTTATTAAAAGGAATGTAATACACTTTTTTTATGTACTTGGCGTATATTTTTTCTTCTATAAAAAGGCATTTTATAAGGATTTAACATAATTATTACATACGTATGTGCACAATGTTCACTTATATTGTTTAATATAATATTAATTGAATGAAGACATCGTGAAAGGCAGCTTAATGGACAAAACGCTTTACATGTATGTGTCACACATATAACTGAAAAAATCTGGAAATCTGAAATGATCCTTTTCGGGATTCGATCTCCAGATCTCCATGTCGGTTGCACCCATTTTATTTGGATTGGTCGCAATCGAAAGATACCGATAACATTATTATATTTATATACCGATAACGATACGATTGTGTATGTGTTTGTGTCGTTGCCAAATTCGCGACGCTATCACTAGTCATTAGCTTTATCTCGAGTTTTGACATCAACAAATTTTAGATTAAAATTATTCAGAAAATAAAACCGCAATCAAAAGTTTAAAAATATTTTTATTATATAAATGATTAGTGACTAGTGATAGCGGCGCGAATTTGGCAATGACACGAACATATACGCAATGACGTTCACACGTCAAACGGCTAGTTTTGTATTTTTATGCACTTGGCGTTGCTTGATATAACAAAAGACATTTCTATAATAACTAACATGAGTCATTAAGAATTTAATCTTCATGTTCGCTTGATATAACATAATTTGTCTTCGTACAGAATTACACATTACATAAAGTCACGCTGCTCCACTTAATCGAGACTTGCAGCCGTTAATCCTTTCACGAATGAACTATTCAGCGTAATAAAAATTTAACAGTCCGTAACCCACCATATCGTATGCCGATATTTATTATCCTTAAAATGTCAAAGATTAATCTTTTTACTTAAAGTGAGACTCTTCAACTGAGTTTGAAGAGTCGCAGGCATTCAAAATATACATATGAATCTTTCTCATTTGTTGTTATTACAATTATCAATTATCGATAATATCATTAAAAAAAAATAAATCATTTACAAGAAGTATATTTTCCTACTAAAAATATCAGTAAAAATATTAGATAAAGATATAGTCTCTAAATTCTTTGGAATCTCATTTTAAAGAGTGAAAATTAAACCAATTTTGAAAAAGAGTGACTCAATTTTTAATCTTCAAGAGTGAGATTTCTTTTTAGAGTGACTTTGACAATTCACTCTAAAAGATTGAGAGAGTATAATATTTAAATATTACAAAAGTATTTTGCAAACGCTTTTACGCTTGAATGGGTAATTCGATTTAATCAAATTTAATATTTTAACGTTATACGTTAATTAATCCAAAGACTTGCCTAATTTTTATGTATTATAATAATATTCGCGCGTGGGATGATTATGCAATCTCACATGAATATAGAAAAAAGTATTGAAATAGTAATTCTACAATGTCAAAGGATCGCTTTATAGTCTCATAATTGATTCACAATTATATAAATTTAGAAAAAGATTTTTTCGACAAATTTTTAGGATATGATAATTTTTAGGAAAATTCATTCAAATTCAATTGTAGAGCGGCAATTTCCAGCATATTCTTTCTGAAACGATTAAATAGACAGGGATGGACAATGCAAAGTGAGAAACTGCGTAACTAAGCGCATGCGTTGTAACGGGAGTGGCAGCACGTAGAATCACTACGGCCACCACGGGGTTGGAAACGACGACTCGTAGAAGAACGACGGTAGTGCCTACTGCAGGATTCCACGAGGAGGCAGCCGCCCCTCGTGACAACCCCCTCGCCGTCGTTACATTGCGGAGTTTTGCGCGCGCGCAAGTTACCCTATCCATTATCATTCAGCTGACTCGGCGTACTCGTCGTATGAAGACGCTCCTCCAGGTGCTTCGGACAGCTGTCGGAGCGTCGTCGTCGCGACGCCGACGTCGCGGAATTTCCGAACAATCGAGAGCAGAGTGTCTGCTCGACGATCTCTCCTCCACTTACATGAAGTGCGCGTTCGCGTTTCTGAATGGTTTCGTCAAAATCGTGTCGCATGACGGACATGCATGTCGAGGTTGTTCGCTTGTGGTGCATTCGTGCTTCACAATATACCGATGTGCATTGATGTGTCGCGCTGCATAATCAACGATTGCCCGACAGCGTGCTGTCGAGTCTCGACATAAAGATGGTACGATCCGATGACACGCTAATCTCATTTCGTCGAAGTGTCAAAGTACTGCGTTTGTTTAATATCATCCCTCGCGAGTAAGTATGAGTTTCGGCTATCGTCGATGGTCCAAATTGTGATTGGTATACTGTGAATGGCGATGGAGTGCACGTTTAAATCTCAGTTGCTTCGCGAACGCGTGCGTTTAATGGGAAAAAATATGCGTCGTATATTGGCTCCATTCCTTTCGTATAAACGATGGAATTGTTAGCGTGATTTCTAGAACAACCTACATTGAGGCTTTGAAAAGACAAAGGAAAAGAAAATAATGACGTAAATAAATAGAGTAGTAAAAGAGCTAAAGAGAGCAAACGTAATATATTTTAAATTAATTGGAATTAAATTTTTTTCAGAAAGTATAATTTCTTTCTACGTTCACTCCTAAAACAGTGTTCGATTTTAAGATATTAAAATGTATTATTCTTGTCTCCGTTTTTTAAGTACTTAACTTAAATGATTTAGTTTTAATTCAATAAATAAAACACTACGTGTTTGGATTTATAATACTAAAACGTTTAAAATTGAAATATCTTTAATAAAATATCTTTAATAAAATGTAAAAATATAGAAAACACTATTTTGATAGCTTGATTTATTCTTTAATATTGGTAAATCATTTTTTCCCTGCAAATTGCAGACTGCAATGAAGTGTATGTATGTGTTATCTAATTAAAATTAGTATGCCGGTTTATTTTATTTAAAAGTATATCGATTTTTCTTCAAGTTCCAATTTGCTTTACATATTTTTACGAAAATATTGGATGATATTTTGACTGATATAAATCATTCATAAGATTCATGGAATCCTTAATATTTATTGAAAAATCAGGAGATAGAAATTATAGAAAGTCGTAGTCAATCAAGTGCATCTTTTCAGACTTTCGGAGACAAATTATGCAGATGAGATTAAAAATTTCTCAGAGTTCATCGCTCGCATTGTCTTCGATTAATAATAGCTTTTTAGAATCATAAAGAATAATTAGTAATAGCTTTTTAGAACTATAAAGAATAATTAGTAACATCATCATAATTCAAATTACACTTATACTCGGCTTTAGTGCGTTTTTTATTCTAATTGCTGAATTTATCGTTTTAATATCCATTATTTTGAAACCATATTTAAAACGAAGCAGAAATCGCAACGAGTAAAATTTATGCGGTCACGATAATTTCGTGACTGATTTAAGTAACCTATGAATTCCGTTCTTCCACTTATATTACACGCAGATTGTTCTTGCCGAGAATAAAATCGCGAATCTGATAAAAAAATCTAACGTTCCTTAATTCAACATTCATTTTGCAAACTCTTGTTATTTTTTAATTAATTCTAGTCTCTCATGGTATCCAACAATATCAAAAATGCATATCTAACAATCTGATGTAATACTTGATTTGAAAAGGAATAATTGCATGAAAGGCATAAATACAACGTTAAATGGAGAAATGATAAGTGTATCTTCTTAATTGCATTGTAACCAGTCGCGATCGGATTAACTGCTCGAGCATTTTATCGGTTTCATCAGCCGCTGAAGTAAAAATCGATTTTGTTATCAGCTTGGCCATTCTTATCAATGGTTATCTGCATTTTATTGTGGACAAACTAGAACGGGATTTTTTAATTACGTAAATTTATTAATAAAATAAAATTTATTATTTAATTAATTTTTGCATTACGTCAATTAAAATGTGTTAAATTATATCTTAATGCAATGTAATCAATAAATATGTACTCGATACCCTAAATGATGGCATCTTAAAAAGCAACCTTTTACTATAGATATTTACGTATGCATATATTGCAATGTATGAACATCTACATTTTGATGCTTGTAACAGGTGGTACAACTATACATATGACACGGAAAGAACAAAGAATAATGTTTTGTTGGATTTCTAGTGAATCAAATGTTACTTGATAAAAGTCAAAGAACACATATTTACGCTTCATTAATATTATATGATACTACATGGGTGAGAAAAGAAGTAACCGTAATTTACTTTGATTGTAACAACAAAGTTAAGATTACTTATTAATAGACTTGTCATGATATAATGATGTATTAAGTGTATAGTGTTTTCGCATTATTACAAAATCATATTTTATATCAAATCATTTTCTATGACATAAGAGATCTGTATTATGAAATCACGTTAATATGAATAAAATTTGAGTTTTTTAAAATACGATCATGATAGTTTTGCACAGATGAGTTCAGAACTTAGCATTCTAAATTAACGGATCGACCGACTTTTCAGAGTCACAGTAAAAACATCGTGTATTCGAGAGGAACATCGCGATCCAGTACGAATAAAAAGAATTCCGCGAGAATAAACCGAGGAACAGCCGATCATGAATCACGAGAACGGTTGAGAGCAGCGTACGCGCGACATAATAAAAGACGTGAGAGATGAAAGCGAAACGATGAAGAAGAGAGAGTGGCGCTTCTAATTGGAGGATGAACGGATTTTTCAATTCCCTCAAAAACCTCGCGTCCGGTGCTACCGGCTCTGCCCCAAGATACGAAGAGCTGGAAGGTGAAGCGACAGTTTCTGTAAATCTATCTCGCATGCTAATGTCCTGTCATGCTGCACGCGCACAACGTAATCAGCCTTGCAAAACCACAAGTTCGTACACACATGCAGACTATGTGTGAGCTAGATCTATGAGCTAGCTCGTAAATTAAATTCTGTTAAATACTGCTGCAGGGGAGCATAGACTACGATACTAACATCTAAGTATTGCAACGTTAACTTAATGCAAGCTAAGAGTATCACATACATTTCCGACATGCTTTGTTTACAGCCACTGAAGACGACGTAGTTAAGTCTTTTTATTTATAAGTATGAAATAAAATGTAAAGTTAAATTAAATGATTAAATGAGCTTATACTCTTATTCCATGTTGCCGTTACGGAAATCTAACGAAAAATAATTTCTTTTTTTTTTGGGGGGGGGGGAGAGGAGTTTTATAAAACATCACGTTTCGCGTAAATTCTTGTCATTAATACACATAATATAAAGTTGTAAAGTTAAAGCCTATATATTTTTATTAGCAATTATTAACTATAGATATTATTTGTTTAATATAAATTTGTAAAGTTAAAGCTATATCCTTCATCAAAAATTGAGGAACAAACTTTCAAAATACGTTTTGTCTCAAATTTGTAATTTTCAGAAAACAAGAAAGAAAGAAACTAGATACACAAGAAAATTATGCACTTTACAGAAACATTATGCCAATCAATAGGAAATGTTAAACAAAATTGCTAAACAATTGCTAAAAATGTTAAACAAATGCATTTTGTTTGACTCTAATTAAAAAACATAATGCACTTTGAAATATCTATGTTTTTTCAGCATATAAATTAATGATGAAAAAATGCTCTGTGAACATCTCAGAGTAGCTTATAATATGAGTTTTTCAACACTGAACATTACGTCACCTCTAACTAAAAAAATGAAATTTTAGATAAAATGCATTTTGAAAGTCTGCTCCTCAATTGTTTAATCATAAATATTATTTTTCCCCAAATTTATATAAAATTAAGATTTTGTATTGTATGATATAATAGAAAGGGACAAATGTCTGTTAGTTCGCTTATAAAACATATCGAATTGAACTAGTAGCGATAGTAATTGCATTTATTGCAATTTCCATACAATTTACATTTAAAGTTATGTGTTGTACGTTTGTCAATACTGGAATATCCATAAAATTTAATGGCACATTTAATTTGTAGCTAATTTGATAAGAATTGTATATTATTCGCTGTAGCCGTAAAATTTATAGTATTGACTAATATCCTTATATATGATTAATATATAATTCACTTCAAACTGTGAATTGCAAGTGGCGTTACACATTAAATCGGACTTGTCGCAAAAATATTAAGAGCAATTTTTTAATTAATTTAATGTAGAAAAGCGCTAGTTTATTTTACTTCAATAGCGTACAACAAACATTTTGTTTGCTACTTCGTCCAAATTTCAGAAAAATACGACAAAATAAACAATATAAAATGCAATATACGTGTGGGAGTTCTAACAAAACACGTTCGACACGTGCAACAACATTACAAGACAAAATACAGATTGTTATAAAAGCAGGAATAATATCGATTTCACACATCACCGCGTGCGGCTGGCGTAGTTTATTCAGCCATTAATAGAATTCCACCATCATCAATTTACATTCGTTCATTCGTAGACATTGTGAGATGACAACAGACAATATTGCTATTGCACCGATTCGTTCATATAGAAATTGAATGTTTTCAATGCATGCTTCATTAATATGTGCAGGTTAACATGCGATATAAACGCGTGGATGCGTGTCATTTACTACCCTAAGAATTTTTGTAGAATTATTTCTACTCAAACTAGTAATTCTTCAGTGACGTTGTCATAGAAACGATCATGCAACGACCCTTCTATTAAATGTTAAAGGCGATCGAGCTTGCTTTACTTCGCGATTTTCTCAGTCACTTGTATCGAATCGAACAGGACAGTTATCGCAACTTCGAGTAAAATATACAAATTATCATTTCAAATCAAACACTAGAGTATTCACGCATTTATGTCAATCAAGCTTTTTTGATTATTGGTTTGATTTAAATAAATATTTACTGTCGTGTTATAAGTCAATATAGTGTTTTCTCTATCTGTGATTTATATATGTATATCGTAATTGACATACTGACGTACTTAACTAATAAGATAGAATTTCATGAACTATAAAAGAGTTGCAGTTTATGAAGTGCTGTCTTATTAGTTAAGTGTATTTGTGTTTTTTTTTCTGAAAGTAGATTATTTTATAGTAAAATGTTTTATGAATTTTTCTCTAAATTTCAGTCGAAGATACAAAAATGAGGTTCAGTTTGAACCCGCAACCGGGAGAAAGTGGTTTCATACAATGGCTAGACGCGATGAAAATGGTTGCCAAATTACAAGGAGGGATACCACCGGAATTTCGAAAAAGAGTGAGTGCCTCATGATTTACTTTTAAATGAATTATTCATGAAAGTGCACAGCATGGAAGATATAAAAAATTCAAAGGATTCATAACTGAAGTATACAAGAAACGAATTGATATTCTTCTGCAGTTGTGGCTAACGTTGGCGGAACGTCATCTGGATCAACGCGGCGTAGACTGGAAGCAGGCTGAGAAGGTCTGTTTCAACGAATGGAGTAATCCTGATGACGAAGAACTCGGCATACAAATTGTAAAGGTAAATGTCTAATTGTTCAGAGCTATTTGCCGCATAATTCAATATAAATAATTACATCTGCAATCAGTGATGATAAGTATATAAATGACAATAAGTTTTACATGTTGAATTAATGTATGTAGTTAAATTTCAGAACAATTTCATAGTTGCAATAACTATAAAATGGTTCATTCAATTGTTGTATAAATTAATTCTACATATAAAACTTGTATAGTTGCATCTGTATAATTGCTGCTATTTTATAATATAGTATATATTGTAATACGTAAAGACACAATGATAGCAACTATTATGTTTTTTTTCTTTACGTGTGTTACAGTATATAAAAAGTTTTTTCATAAAGTTTGAACAAACGTTAACATTAATTATTGCATTATTAAATAGTATTTTTGTATTTTATTTTTATCTTTTTATTTTCAAAATACTTTTTAATAAGAGAATTCCAAGAATATCCAAAGTTATTCAAATACTCTAGAACCTCCAGTAAACAATATGATTTCTTGATTTCTTTATACCTTGATGATAACGTCTGCGCGACACACACACGCTCAGTTTGTCGAGCTATCTCCGAAATAAAGGGCGACCCGGTAAATTCAATGAGAACATCTCTGGATGCGCAGCTCCGAAAGGAGCGTTTAGAGAAATGGCGATACACTTATTTCGATATATAGTTTAAAATTCTTGGCACGAAAACATCAAGCTATAAACATAACTCTGTAGTTCATAAATGTTTCAACTGATTAAAAGGAATAAGCTAAGGAAACTAAAGATAGGAAGGAAGCTAAACGTTATTACGTAATACAGTTTGAATTAAGGCGAGCACGATGCATAATTAGAACAAGTAGTTCTTCTAAAAATAAACTGCAATCTAATACGTGATCTATTTGATCGCGTCAAGTTATATCAACTCCATATAAATTTATAGACCTAGCCCTGATTATTATTAATTACGCTCAATTATGTTCGGATCGTTTATCACAACTTATAACGACAAATAACTAACAATTACCGGTTACTTTTGTAATTAATGTTCGCCTACGTAGATTACGTTTTAATGAAAATTTTCCAACAGAAATTGACATTTACCGCTTTTTAATCCTTGTTTACTCGTTTATTGTTATTAAATGGTAATTTGATATATTAATTATCTTCATGCAGTATATATATTATGAAAATTTAATATGTTCCATGTCGGGCCAATTTATGACTTGACTCCACGTCGCAAAGAGATCACTAGTGATCCACGGAATTTTTGTTTGCATTTGCTATATTTGTTAGCTGATTGTTACATATATATTTGTTAAATATTTGTTAAATAACATGTACTTCAACGATTAAAAAAATTAGAAAAATCATAAAACGAAGACCTAATACATCAATATTATATTATATATATCATAATTATGTATCATAATTATCATATTACATATCATAATTATCCACTTATAGCATAAACAAACATTGTATAACTACGTTTCTTTTTATCATTCTTTTTCAAAGAGTGATAAAATGAAATCGTTCTTTTTTAAAATATCAAATTTTGTCCGATCGAAAAATCCGGCGTGCTCCGGTGATTCCTGCGGCATGGAACGTGTTAATGAGAAAGCTAAGATAAATTATGAAAAATTAAGTTAGCTGCAATTACGCTGGTCTGCGTACTTACGCTGCAAATTCGACAAGGCTCGAAAGTTACCGTAGCAATTTGCAACTTGCTAATTCAACAACGTAAAACTCGTCACAATTCGCAGGATCTGCACAGAACAGGCTGCAGCCTGTTCTGCGGTGCTGCTGGCCGGGACAACCAGGCAGTGCTTCGTCGAGTATTACTCGGTTTCGCTCGCTGGAACAAGTCCGTGGGCTACTGCCAGGGTTTGAATGTTCTGGCCGCTCTCGTTTTGCAAGTAATGGACCGCGCGGAATCCTCGGCTGTAAAGGTGATGATATATTTAATAGAAGGTGTTCTACCAGAGGGCTATTTTGCCGATAATTTGCGAGGCCTTTCTGTGGATATGGCGGTATTTCGGGATCTTTTGCGTTCGAGATTGCCGAAATTGTCCAAACACCTCGAGGCGCTTCAGAGCGATGCGAAGGATAAAGCAACGGGTAAGTAGAATTGATGAAATAAAAACTTGAGGGAATAAGCGTAAGAAATACAGAGATATCGCTTGGCGATGGGATATTACGATGGCACAGCTGGAAATTGAGACGTATATACAGTTTCGCTGAACGAGTACCTAATATCGACATTTCAAATAATTTTATCCTCTTAAAAAATTTATGTAACGTTTGCATATGATGTTGAAATAAACATTTAATTCTTTCGTGTAAATGTAAATATTTTCAAGCTACCAAGATTTGTTCAAAGGCATCGATTCTGTTTTATGGAAATATAATTTAAGTAAAACATTTATACTTACAAAAAAATTCGTTAAACTGAAACTAATGAATGATATTTTTTTATTTATCATAGTAACGATAATTCTAAACAATTGAACTTAATTTATTTTCATTTACTCTCACTTTTCTTGATTGTAGATTATTGTGATAAATAACATTACGTCGTTTTTCAGGAAGTAGCTACGAACCGCCGCTCACGAATGTGTTCACCATGCAATGGTTCCTTACACTTTTCTGCCACTGTTTACCGCAGGAAGCAGTACTTCGTGTCTGGGATCTGATATTTCTCGAAGGTGATGAAGTACTCCTTAGAACGGCACTCGCTATCTGGGAAGGCCTTTCAGAGTAAGTTTTAAATTAAATTAAATTTACTAACATTTTTTTTACGTAATGAAATTATAAGTTCATTATTTCTTTGATTATTATATATAACAAATAAAATATTTAATTGTTTATAGTCGCATAATGACCGTAACATCAGCAGACGAATTTTATAGTATAATGGGAGTTCTTACGAGAGAAATGCTAGAATTCACCGATACAAACAATCTCATTAAGGTTGAGTACAATTACTTATACAAAGCATAATGAAAATATAATATAACTCAGCTAAAAGATTCTGCGTGATAAGTCTTTTTGCTTTTATGATTATATAATCTACAAACACTACTTATGTCTGATATCACAAACAATTTATTTATGAATTGTTTTGGCAGAACATTGTTAGTATGGGACCCTTACATGGTGTGACGAGCTTAAGAGAGAAGCATCGATATAACATCACCCCGTGGGCGCGCAAGCTGAGTGATGATGATGACAGCGAGACAGAAGAGGATGAGAGATTAGCTGTAGCGGCTGCCATGTTCAGTATGGCTCAACGTATAAAAAAAGGTAATTATTCTTTTTTTTTTTTAATGAATCTTATGAATATCTCAATAATGTTAAAAAAGAAACATAATAAAATATCATTTGAATGACTGATTTTATGCTAATGATTTATAAAGAAAATGGCATAATGTTGCTTTACAAATCAAACTCAATTTCGAATATCAATATATCAACTTGTATAATTATAATATAATATTATTATAAAATAACGTAAAATAAGATATTTAAAAGTTCTGTGTATTCTGATTCTGGACATGCAGGCTGTTTAAGCATGTTATTATATAAAATGTGGGTCAAAGTTATAAATGTGGGTCTATTTTATAATATATTATTTTTTATAACCATATTTAAAATGGATTTTTTAGCTAATTTGACGAATGAATATTTGACATATTTGTACTTTCAAAGACAACAAATCAAACTTTTGATGCTTTGTAGATATCAGCATCATTATGTATATTAGATACAATTATTATTTTTAATTATGACAAAATTTGTTTTGCGAAAGAAACATGAAAATTCAAAATATCATATTGACTATTCGTTAAAAATAATATCTACTTTTCATAAAAATACTAATATCTACTGTTCGTTAAAAAAATGATTCATTTCAGATCGTTTACCTTCGACAATAGGAGCGTTACAAGCGATGGCACCCAGTAACGATCGAGAACGCCTTGCTTTAGATATTAGTACGTTGAAGCAGCAATATGCAAAATTACGAGAGCGACAGCGGCAAGCACATATAATACTTTCTGGTAATGATAGATAAGTATGACAAGCGTTCTATAATTGCATAGTTCTACAAATTTAAGCTCTAATGCATTTTTCTAGAATTTATATTCTAGAAAATAATAGATATAAAAATATAAATTCTAGAAAAAATTAAATCTCTTTAATAAAAATAATATTCAATTCAAAATTTCAAAGAATATTTTATCACATTTGTGTGTAGAATATTTTAATTTATAATATAAATGCACCATATAAGTTCATTGAATAAGTTAGATTGAATGGATCAAATCGCTATTATAAGGTATAAATTTATCTATAATTATCGAATATATTATATTGCACATTATATTGCAAACAAAGATTCCATAACAATCTCTCTATTATCAACATTGCTTAAAATTATTAGAAGATTACCATGTAACAACGTTGAAACTATATGAAAATTAAGTTGCACATTCCTCGCGTTGTATCTTTACAATCGAAAAATGTATATAGGTTTGATGGCACATATTATAAAAGCTTTACGAGCAGCAATACGTTAGTAATAATACTTATCGTCTTCTGCTTGCCATCGTAAACTAGCTCATTTTATATTCATGAATGAAACTAAACTCACGTTTGTGTTTACGATTGGACACTATCATCATATTTCGGTATAGACGAGAATATATGATAACGATCGTGACTTCTCGAAGTACTATGACCTATCACGTAAAAATCAAGAATTACATCTTTGCGTGATATACTTCAATTTGAAATAGCCGCTTGATACATCTTCTTGATAGATGAATGAAATTTGTATGACGTCCAATAAGTATGCGCCAATAAACTCGAAACCGTGACATTTTTATATAAAAAGAAATAACTTTCCAAAACTAAATTAAAAAATAAATTAAAAAATCAATATATTAGAAATTTACAAATCTCATAAGAACAAGGCATTTAATAATAATAAAAATAATATAAATTAATAATATTCTATTATTATAACTTGTCAATTTTAGCGATAAACCTAACTGTTAAATATTTTAATTATTATTTTGTAATAATATAAACGTTTTGTAAAAAGGAGGTCTAAGCCCTTTATAACGTAACAATATCTTTTTATTAACTAATATTTTTAAGGAACACAATAGCAAAACGATGACAAAGATTGCATTTCATATAGCAAAGATTCTTTTATCGATATTTACATCAAAGGTCGCGTGTGCACATGTATATCTATATTAAAGCTATTTATCAATCCACCCTTAACAGGATGGAACGTCTAACAGTAAAATATATATATATATATATAGGCACTATTCTTATTCTCTAACCAATTTCTTATATTCTAGCCGCGTGTGCGCGTCAGACCATGGTACCTCCGCCCACTTCCACAGCCATGAATCATCTGTTAGTGGGTAAAAATGCCCTCGTAAGTGGAAAGAATCGACCATTGAGTTTGCCGTCTGCTACTGCCACATCGAAATTACGGCCAGCAGTCCTTCATAGTCCGAAAAGTCGTAGGGATAGGCAAGGTGTCACGCTTCATTGGAAAGATGCGAAAAGGCCGAAGCAAAGAGCCGGCGACGCTGGTGGTAAGTGCATTTAATTGTAAAAAAAAATAATTTGATAAAGAGCAGTTTTACAAATATATATCAAAAATATTATGCAGATGTTTAAGAGTTTTCTATTTCTATAACAGGAATAATGTATGGAACATGTAAGTTAGTTTTTGAATATGTACAAAAGTATAAAATATCAGATAAAGTACAAGATATTAGGCAGATATAAATAATAATAAAATATAAAAATGATTAAGATATAAAATTTAAAAAAATATTAGAAATATATATTATATATTTCTATATATTATTATATTATGGATTTTATATATGTGCACAAAATTATAAATGCAATACATTGTTGATAACAAAAATGTGTTATTGTAATTAAGAATTTACCGATTTTTTAAAAATATTTTTATGTTTTGTACATATTTTTATATAAATAATCTTTATTGGAACGTATGAAAACAAAAATAAAATTACATATGTATTAAAATCTACACTGAAAACTTTGTGTCGGACATACAACATCGTATTGATCTGCTCATGGTAAACGTACCAGCAGAGAATAAGATGGAATTTCCATCTGATGGTAAGATTCGCGACGGTAATGCTTATCAATTGCTGAACCTTCAATGCTCCAGACTACAAAGGACCACTTGCTCCAGGTTCGATATCAGCAAGTACGCGTATTGACGCAGGTGTGGCAGATAGGGTTCAACATCCGGTTCTATACCTTCTCGAGTAAAGTCGTCTTTCTACCACGCGCGCGAATAGTTTCCCTCCGATTCAAGATTAATGTATATAAATTACAGTAGACATAATATATTTTTAGAATTGCATCTATTTATCGACCAGCGATTATCATCTGTGATACCAATTGTTACCTTTGTCTCTCAGATTAATCGCGGTTTTAAAACTGTGTAATCAATTTATTGACATTTCTATTTTGCATGTATTTACAGATGCAGACGCTTTTGGCACAGCATTTTTACAGTCACCTTCAGAAACGTCTTCTGTAACGTCACCCAACCGAGGTACCGCTGATAGTGACAGCGACAGCACATCGACGGAGCTGTGCGACGAGCCGGATCGTTTGAGCGACGTCGATAGCGAGGAACTCACGTCAGCGTCCGACTCTTATGTCATGGCGACGGACGATGAAAAGCACGCTTACGAGGGTTCGTCGACCTCGACGAGTACACCTGCGCGTTCGTACATTAAAAACGAACCGACGATGATCGTAGAGGAGCCACAGACGGATACAGCTTTCGGAACCGAACGCGACAAGTCTCCATCCCTGTCCGAAATCTCGATCGCCAAGATTACCGATCAAATACGGAGACTCTCGGCCGAAGATGACAATAATACGACAGTCCCTCAAATATCGAGCACGCGCGACAATGACGAGCTCCCGATAAGTGATTATCCAGTTGAGAGATCGCAAACGAAAGAAACGGAATCGAAATTGCAGGATTATACATCGAGTGAAGAAGCGCCAAGATCGTCGAAGAACGTGAATAGTTACGATTATTTAAGCGTTAAATCTAATATCGTTGAGAAGACGGATGATATCCTGATACACAGAACAGATAGACTGAAAGATTCAGAAGAGAAAAAAGAAATCATCCAAGCTAGCAGTAAAGATACAGATCTTAAAATGGATATAATGGAAACCACTACGAATATACTACGAGATAGTTCCATAGAACAAACGAGTATTTCTAGAGATAAGAATTACGATAAATTTCTCTCGCTTCTAGACACGGATGACAAGCCCTTTGAATCCTCCTTAAGATTTGCCAGCAATGTTCATTTGGATTCAAAAAGTGATGATAATTCGAATGACACGGATTTTGCGAATAGCAGAGCTCCGGATATCGCGACAGAATCACGATCTTTCTATTCCAAGAGATACGTTGTAGGCCACATTCCAATTTCCCCGGTAACAATGGATGACAAACTAACGAAATTGTCGCACGAAATATATAACGTCGCGATAAGCACGGAAAATCTGACGAGTCCTGAAAGGGCTTCGAAGAGAGACGCTTTTAGTGACAAACAACCCATAGTACAGACAAAATTGTATTCGAATTTAAAAAAAAGTCCGAAATCTCCAGAAAGTACGAAGTCGTTCAGCTCAGGAGAGACGATGGGTCCCGATTCGAAGCCTTCTAGTCTAACGGTGAGTCCAAGGACACCAGTCAGATCGGACTCCCGTGACTTCACAATAGACAAATCGGCTTGCTCATCCATCAGCTCGGATTCTAAAACTCTTGTTCTCCATTCCGTAAATTCGGATATCGTACTCGACGATTCGAGACCGATCACAAAGAAAACATCGTATGAAAAATCAAGCCCGTCGACTCCAATCAGTACGGACTCTTTAAGGAACAAATCCGACACAAGCCCGAAATTGGTGATTAGCAGTTCTAGCGATTCATGCAGCCCGGGCAAAGCTAAGTCTTCCGAGAGGTCATTCAGTTCCGATCTGCAATCACCAGTAAGTGCCAACTCCATAAGATATACCTCAAACTACGGAAAACGAGACCAGGATTTGGTGTCAGATTCGCCGATGGACTTGAGCAGCGCGACTTCGCCATTTTATCCTATCGCAAATCCTAATCAGAAAACACCTTCGCCGTACAGTGCAGGCAAACGAAGATGCAGTATAGACAGCACCGAAACTTCGCCCGATCCGAAATCGATCAGCTCTAAAGATTCGACCAAGTACTCGGGGTATCAGACAAAACTAGATCTTTCAGCAAAGTCACTTGAGAGTAAGGAAAACGAAGGAATCTCCGAGAGAAGCGAATTGTATGTCAGACCGCAATTTGCGTTGAATACAGAATTAAAGGTGAATTATACAGAGAAGAGCAAAGCCGATTTGAGCTCTTATGAATCGATCGGTGGTGAGTCCTATCAGAAAAGCGAAGACTTCGCTGATGACAATGCGGACGATCCGCTCTCTGAAAAGGATGTGGTGCCTCAATTGCCGCACGAGAAGCTTGACAAGCACTACCTGAATTACAATTACAGACGTAGAGAACGATCGAGATTGACTGAGAGGAGCTCAAGCAGTCTGGAAAAAAGGTGTATTGATTTAAAATCCTCTACTTCGATAGATGAATTCAATACGACCATGGCGAAGAAGAGATGTAGTGATATTCTCGAAGATATGAAACATCTAGAAGCAAAGGCTCTCAGCGATGGATCACCTGAAACTAATATGCTAACGAAGAAATCGAGCGATATCTGGGAGGACATGAAAAATTTAGAGGCAAGACGACAGGATACTTTCAGCAATTCTGCGAGCGGCTTCTCAAAGCGGCGATTAGAAATTCCAGACATAAATATAACAAGTGAAAGTAGAAAGTCTTACGTTGTGCATCCTAAAATCAACATTGATGAAAATAGCGACAGTATATTGAAGAGCATAGCTTGCAATAAAAATAATAGCGATACAGACGACGGTAGAGAATCAAAGGTAGGTGTATGGACAAAGGTAAAACCACGAAAAAAAGGTGACAACGGACGCAGAAGTAGCGATCGGGCGTTAAAAATTATTCAAGAAAATTCGGCCATATTGCACAAGATTTTAGCTTGCCAGGCAAAGAAACGTCTGCCAGATCTGGAGGAAATATCCAAGGAGATCACCATCAGTCCGATAAACGAAGAAATTTCTAAAATATTCAGCCCGATTCTCGAAAAAATGGGCCTAAATGAGCACGAAATAAACGAGGAATTGGCACGAATAAATTTCAAGGACTTTGATAATATGAGCGCTACCAGCATATCAGAATTCGACGCAAAGATCAATGAAGAATTAACGAAATTATCTCTTATTGACGATACAGAACAAATTGATCATTTAGACGTAGACGAGATCATATCGAACGATTACTTGGATACTCGGGAGGCGCTCATAGATCATAAAATAAACGAGGAGCTTTCTAAATTGCTAGCGAATTATGAGGAGGAATCTCCGCCGAGTATGATTAATTTAGAAAAAGGTTCATCAAGCCAAAACATAAGCGAGACAGAAGGTCTCGATCTTACCAGCATTTCAACGAATGTATTTTCTTACAAATCCTCCAATGATTCTATCGAAATCAGGAACGACTTAGAATCTACGCACGAAGTTGTAGGTCAGCCTGAAAAGTTTCCATTCGCGACGCTGAAATACGAGCAGAGTATGTCGCCCAAGAGCGACATAGACATCTACAGAGAATTGGAAAAACTCGACAAAATCTCATCTGTGCAAATGCAACTAGACAGGCGTCTAGAAATACCGCCAAAACGATTATCCCCTATTTCATACATTTCGAATACTTCAACTTATCCGGAAGTAGCCACCACGACAAGATACGTGCCGAAAACGAGCCAATTTGATACTGCACCATTGAAGAATACTTACGAATCTTACAAGAGCTATGACATTCCAGATAGGCTATCTCCAAGAAATAGTCCTTATACTGCTTACGATAAACCAAGCGATCACACGTTTGAATACACAGATTCCAAATCGAGGCTATCTATCGATCCTTATGACCTACATTTGAAAAGTCCGATATTGTCGAAGGAATCCTTGGAATTTCGCGTGAGATACGATGAGGAATTGTCAAGGCCGATCGGCGGCGAATGCGCGGCCAGTCAGGATAACAGATTGACGGTTTCCTTAAGTACGGGAAGTTCTTACTACAGCAAAAGTAACAACGAAGCGATTACGCCGACGAAATATATCAACAATGAAGAAAAATGTTTGGACGACTATTGTAGCGACAGTCGTCTACATAAATACAGTACTTTATCGCCAAAGGATTATTCTCATCGAAATACAGATTACGATAAGCCTTTAAGCACGTTATCGCATGTAATGGTGGAATCCGAAACAAATATCGGTTCGTATTTACCGACGAGGCATCGCGATTACAGTGTATTGTCACCCAATCGTCAATACAGAGATGAGTACTTTTCTTCTAGTCCAAATCATTACACTCCGAGATTGTCCCCAAATCTGACGGAAGAAACGAGAAAGTCTGCCGTTTCGCATCCAGAATCTCCGGGCAGAATAACTGTCGAGTATGGAGATTTGACTAATAAAGGATCGAACTGTTACAAGAAATCAACACTGAGTCTCGGTAACATAGAAAACGCGAACAAAGACGACGAAAATGTTGACACCATTCCGAGTCCGAAGACGAACTTCAGTCCTTTCCCCATTAGAAATAATATTAGGAAACCCAAAGAACTGACACTGAAGTTAGGTCTCTATTCGCCGAAGAACTCTGACTTCGGCCAAATGAAAAAATCATAGTGCTCAGTTAACTGTCGAAGCGACGAAGCTTTTGTCCTATATGGAAGTTTGCACGTAAGCTGGTTCGTCATTACAAAAAGAAATATCTATGTTCGTTAGTCAATCGTTTCGATAGTCAATCGTTTCTTATTTTAACGCAAAATGAAGCATGTATTTGTGAGTTTTAAAGAGTCCCGTATTATCGATTTTCCGAATTTAACAAAGTGGGCCTAAATTGTCGCCTAAACATTCTTAAATCGTTATGCTCGACACTATTAGACAAATTATACGACATAAGCTTAATTAGTAATAATCATGGATGTAACTCTAAGATAGCAATTAGATAAAATAAAGTTGTGTAAGTTTTTCAATGCTCGGCCAGATAATTGTAAATTACAAGTAAACTCTTTCTTTTAAATGATATGCAAACTTGTTTTGACGGAGATATGAACGCTGCATCAGAAATAATGTAAAAATGAATATACAGGCCAGGTTATATCGTAATCGCGATAAGCGCGAAATAATATCTCCATGAACGCAATTAAATTTGGGAATATTGCTGAAATAATACGTCGTGCGTTATTGACGCGATTACGAAATAGCAAATCCGGGCAAAGCAGATTAATGATAAATCCAATCCCCATATTCAGCCGCACGTTTCTCGCTTCCTATCCTTTATTCCATCATTAAAAGATAATGTTCACTTCACAGTTATCCGAATATTCGTATTTATACAGGCGTACTCGTCGTTAAAAAAAAAACAATAATGTTGAAGGAACACTATAGTACTTGAAACGCTCGCATATTGCAATCGCTAAAATATTACAATGAAATGCCTTCGATTCCCTCCAATTTTAAACTATACCAAAATTTCCTACGAGACAATTTCCAAATCGATCGCTATATTCAACTTAGATTAATATCTAATTAAAGAAATTTTATGAAATATCTTTCTCTCTCGCTTTTTCTTTCTTAGTGCTTATGTCACATCTCTGTAGGTACTTCTTATACCTATATATTGCGAGGCAATATATATAAAATTGTACATTTGAGACGAATAATTATCTGTAATGTAACAAAATTTTTTTTAACAAGAAATAATATGCAACACATGTAAAATTTATAAATTGTCTAAATGAAATTTAATTTCTTTGTATGTTTCGAAAATGTAATTGTATGGACCCGATATAACTCTAAGGATTGTGCACTACAAATTAGATATAAACAAGATAAAGATTGTATATAATTTCAACTATTGTATGTTGCAAATAACTTCGAGGTTCTGCAGAATCTTTTTATATAAAGTAAAAGTAGTATTTTTAGATGTTTCTAATAAGAAATATTCGTACCATCGCAGTGTTAAGAATCAGTTTGCTTGGACAAGCTGCTTCTTAAGCGTGAATAGATAAGAACAACCTGTTACAGTTTAAATCCTTGCTCACAAATGGCTTTTCAACTCAATACATAAACGAAGTTTATGAATCGCGATAAGAGATTTGCACGAGACAGTTTTCTGTTTTATTGCAACGATTCGGATGTTTCGTCTCAAGATATTTAACTATATTCAATTTATAGCCTACTTGACCATAAGAAGCGTATTTCTATAACTTGTAATATGCAGAAAAATCATTATACTTCATTCCCTGTCATCGCACAATTTTTGCAATAAGATGCATCGGAAATCCAATGCATCTTATAGTTAGCCTATTAGAATATTTCCCCAATCATCTGTGATAGCATAGAGAACGATAACATAATCTTAACACAAAAGATTACGATTTAATTATTAATTTAGGCACATTGCTCTAATTTTAACTTTAAATTTAAGATTTTACGACTAATTTAATTCATACGTCTTTTCCTATATTACATTAGAAAATAATTTAATGCTAAAATTTCAATTCAAGTTATTATTAGTGATAATCATTTACATGCTCTATATATATATATATTTTATATTTATTTTATAATTATCGTTTTATATAAAAAATCAAATATATGATCTTTAAATTTACAATTTATTTGTTATCAACTTTTTAGAAATAGTCATATTATAAAAACTCCTGCTTTTTTGCAAACAATTCTTTTTCGTTCCAATTTATTCAATAACATTTGTCAATTGCAACATGAGGAAATAACTGATAAAGAAAAATGTAAGAAGCTATTGATAACAGCTTTCAGCATGTACTTTAAAATTTACACAAGTTTTTTTTTACATTACGCAATTTTTTAATAATATTTTATTCGACTGTCATAAATTATATAAAGAGAATATCTCCTCAATATTCGTTATATTACATTTACAGAGAATATATTGTACACTTAAGTATATAAAAAATATGGTATTAACTTCGTTTCGATTATCACATCGTACGATTGGATCAGGAAATCCGAAAGTAGTTTCAGATGCCTGTGAAATATAGAAAGTATTCGCGAAGGTGCTGGAAAGGGCAACGGCACGTTTAAATACAAAGATAGCTTAAATAAGGCAATAGTATTAAATGATAGCAAGTAAATTAGTGAATAAAACCTCATCGGTAACACGCAACGTTTGTTAACGAGTTATCAGCATCGCGTTTCGCATTTTCCATCCTGCATGAAAATTAGGTTCACTTTGTTAAACATTTACCTGCGAATAAAACTGCTCGACAATATGTACATTTAATTGAGTTCATAGAGTTATTTAAGCTTCTTGAACATCTGGATACTTTTCGAATATCTGAAATCGATATTTACTGGAAAATATGTTGCAATATACATTATACAAATAAATAGTCTTTTTCTACGATGTACGGATTGAGATATGGATTGGAACTTGCGGCTGATGAAAATGCTCAGATTAAGGTATCGCGTAGCACATCGATGAAATGTAAATCCTATGTAATGTCTCGTGTGTTTAGAAAAAGAAGGGAATATATTTCGGGATTAAGGGCGCGCGTGAAATTGTTACGTAATATTTTGAGAAAATTATTGTATATACGTGACAATGCGAGTCATGCCAGATATAAGACTGTATATTTGAAATGCATAAAACGATAAGTCGTTAAGGATAAAGAAACTGAATAAATATATTGAGAAAGTGAGTAACGATGTGTCTATTAATTATATAATACTATCAAAATAATCTTTTTTTGTAATATAAATGTGAATAATCATTTTCATATTTTTTCATACGAATCAGTTAACAAAATTGTAACAGCCAAATTTTGTCAACGGATTCGCGTTCAACAAGCAAAAATAATGTTGGAAATAATTCACATTTTTTTCGTGTTGCAAAATGATGTTGGACAGTATTATTATTCAAATCTCTAAATTCCGATTATAAGTTGATTTCATGAAACAAAAAAGAGAACTTACATATTTAACTAATTAATGTTTACCCAATAATAAATAAATATATTTAGATACTTAAAAATATTTTAACACTTCGTTGCCTCCGTTATTAACTTTCACAATTATTCCTATTAATTTACTTTATTAATTACTTTCCATGTTCGCAAAAAGAAAATCTTCATTGACAAACATTTTCATTTCGCGGTAATTTGGCAACAATAATTTTTTATCTACTATTTTTGTCATGATATTAATTTTTTATACTTTTATTTTTATTTTAGCGTGCAACGCGGGCGAGCTTCGTTAAAGAATCGGTTGTTTATAGAACTCGAAGCAATCGGGCACCATAGATTATAGAATATACATTCAACGATACATTCAACGTTTATGGGGGAGAAAATACTTGTACTCACATGCATGAGGAGGACGACGCGACGCGACGGCCCGATTACCGTTTGCAAAACTGCTCATTCTCTCCGCGACGGTTGCATACTCGTGCTCGAGTGGACATTTCATTTCGCTAACATGATTACACGCACTCATGCGTCGAGGATTGCGGATTCGTTTTAATTGGGATTACATTTCAATTAAAACCTCGTCCCCATTAGAGAGAGAGAAAACCGCGTCGAATTTCAGAGGGGAGGGACAGAAGAGTCGAACACGAAAGAGGAAAGGGGAGGGGGAGGAGGAATAATTGATACGGGCAACATGCGTTATCTGAACGCGAGAGCCGTCGCGGATAAAATATGCATGTTTGCCAATCAGGAGGTGTCCGGAGTTACATGTCCGCCGGCTCCCTCGGCAAACACGCGATTACGAAGGCTCCGGCGAGCTAAACGGGCAAGCAAACAACGAAACCTTTGACCCAGACCCGTCCAAATAATCGCCGAATTGGAAAGTACTCCGGTCCGCGATCCCGGTCGGGCGATTGAACCGGACGATGCTCGCCGGTGCGGAACACAGGGCTTCCACTAACGGTGCGGAGAGTAGTTGCCGCATAAATTAGTGCGTGAATTATGCAACACGGTCGTTTTATTAAAGGTTGATAAGCGTACTTTGTCGCCGCTCCCCCGACCGCGGAACGCCCCGAGCGCTCCGCTGGGACGTTTTACATTTTATTAGTACAAGAGAAATTCGACGTTATGCACTATCATGTTTCATATGCGCTATTCATGCAGAACCCTCGATATTTTCTCTGGCTCTTTCCTGTATTTCATTTTCAATTTTCCTGATTTTTCCCAGTTTTCCCGGCAATTTTTCCGACATTTCAGTGAACCTGTTATTGCCAGCGCAACACGTTAGCCAATTTGTCCATTCGACGATATTATCTAACTGTACGATTTATCCACTTGACAAACTGACAATTCGGCAATTTCACCATAGTCACATTCATGACGAGATTGACGAGATCGTATTGGAACTTTTATCGGGACATTTTTGCCATGCCTGTGCGCCCGACAATAATTCACAATATATCTGAGTTAAAATATCAGATAATGTTTTTTTAGTATTATTCATATTACATAAAAGCAATTACACAATAAATATCGATTTCCTATCAGAATATTACAGAAGTTTATATTTTTCCAGCAATATAATTTTACGTTTATTTATTAAATGGACCTCAATCATTCAAAAGAATTAAATTTCATGTGTTCAAAAATCATTTTCGTAACGAAATAAATGGTTCGGCAACCACAATAAAAATCCGTTTATTCGCAAAGAATTAATACACCGTGAATTTCCCGCGACCCGCGGCTTTTGTCAAATCCGTAATACAGTCTTTACATAACGTCATCATATTTCGCCGGGCTGCCTCATAATGACCAACGATTCTCTGGAAATTAATGCGCAACGTATCATTAGATTTCGAGAGGCTTCCGTTGAGTCATGCGAGGCCAAACCGCGTCGAATGGTAGGTAACTCTCGCAAGATGCATCCGCCGAGTGATGCATCTATTCGTAACTCGAGCGCGCATATAGATACGTACATACGTACGGTAATATGTACCTAACCCGTTATGGAAATGAGCTTGGGACGCGCGCGCGTCCCGACGACATCCTCTGCATCGGTAATATGCACCCCGTAAACCTCTGGTCCCTTGACAAGAGAGAGGCTTCCAACGCGCTTCTTGCCGCCATATTATGACGGTCGAACGATGCATCTTCGATGCAAAAATTTGTGCGTACATGTACCTATGTGCGATATTGATGTAGTAGTATGTAGTGATCAACAACATGTATACATAAACCAAGCACTTGTTATATTACAGAGTGAAGCCGAAAGTTGGCACTTTACGACTGACAATGAGAGAAATACTGCACTGAAGTAACTATCTTATTTTAACTTATGGCAAAATGATTGATGCTATAAAATAAATTGTATTTCGGAATACATTGGCTGCTACCAGATATACAGTCAGTGCTACATCGTTCTATCTTTATTGTTTATTATAGACGTAAAACAAGGATAGAACGACGCGATAGCGCTCCCCGAATGCATCCAATGCCAGTATTGAAAATTTATTGTTCACGTACCTATATTATAGGTATGCTACATATAAAGGATATTAGAGAAAAGTCACCGATACCGACTTTATTTTTTGGCAATATCTCTTAAACGAAAGATAAAAATAAAACTTTAACTACATAAATACAAACTAAAAAATGTCTTTTATCATATAATATAAACAGTTTTTATAATACTTGCCAATTTTGCAATAATTAATTTTTTCGTAAGATAAGCACAAATGAGCGTCTGATAAAATGGGCTCCAAAATTAATACAATGTATAGTAATATCACATATTCCTATTCTTTTCCATTCACAGAAATTATCTGTAAAAATACCTACAAATGAATGTATATAAGATTCGCTAGAATTTTTTCTTCACTTCAATATACAATAAAATTTTTTTGAATTATATGCGTATTTACTTTATGCTGTTCTGCAAAATGCAAATGTAACGCGACAGTTTTTCAAGGGCTTTTCTTCATTTCAAGCATTTAAAACGTTACTTAAATTATGTAATTTGCAAAAGGAAATTGTAAGAATTTTATTTTCGCATTCATAGAATTCGTGAGCTGATTTCGTATAGAAACAAGTCACAAATATATAAATTATATGTTTATACTTTTTTAATTAACTAAACACACACAGACCATGTTTAGTTTTAATTAGTATTAATAAAGTACAATAGTTAGTTTTTGAGAAATAAGGGAGTGTCGCTTTAGGATATCTATGTCAGTATCGGCGATTTTTCTCTATAGGCTTTCAATACTGATAGTGTATATCAAAACACGGCCATAGAATGCGATAAATATTTCATTCTATCTTACAAATATATTTTTTTAATCTAATTTCCCCTAAATTTTTTAAACAGATTTAAAAAATATATGTACTTAAATACCCTGAAATAAATTCATCATTATTCTTCAATAGATACGATGTTTCGTCATCGTAATAATTTAAAAGATAATTTTAGCTTTACAGCTATCTTCAGAGTTTAACTTAACTGTACCATCAAACTTACAACAGATACATCCTCTGCATCGGTAATATTCACTCCGTAAACCCCTGGTTGTTAGCTTCCAACGCGTTTCTTGTCGACATAATATGACGGTCGAACAGTGCATCTTCGGTGCTGCTAAATCCGGACCCAAGAATCCTATCGTCGAATCGGAATAGGACACGAGACGTTTCTTGTCGCGCAGCTCTGTGACCGAGGATAACGAGGATTTCAGATCGCACCGTCGCTCCAGATTTAAGAGCCGAGCTACTGGTGTTTTCTTCCTCGTGGCGTGCGCGATGTAACGTAAAAGTTTCGGAGGATTTCGAACTTGGAACATTAATCTCCCGCTCCTTTTCACAAAGAGCTACGAATGTCATCCACGGTAACCCGAAATTTTACGAATTATGTAACTGCTTGAAAACAAGTACATCCGTCGTTTGGAAAATATTGAATACAATTGTATAACTGTCACAGATGGTTATTTTTTTCTGGTTCTACAATTCAGTGTTAGCTCAGTGCAAAAGCGTCAATTGCAAAAATTATCGTTAAAATATAAAGTAAAAACAAATTGAAAATATGAATAAAGTTAAAATGAAGCATTTTCCAAGAAAAATTAATCTACAAATAAAAATACTGTTATTATATCGTTTTTGGATTTCTTATCCATCCATCATTTTTCCGCTGGTGTGTAAGGAACTGGCAAACTTCCCACTTGCGATTCTTCAGCATTTCGTTGAATTTCGGCATCGCACGAAAATGTATATTCATTGTATTGGAGATTGTATTAATATACATTAGAATGCAGACACATTAATCTCTGTTCTTTGCGCTATAAATTATGGCACCACACTTGGTAACACGTCGTTTCGCTACACTGTTATTTCTTGGAAGATAATTACGTGATTACAATAATGTAATGTTATTATCATCTAACCCATTAATTTTACATTAAATGAAATGAAGGAAAATACATGTATCCTTTTAACTTTTATAAAATAATAAAATAAATGAGTTTATTATTCGTAATATAATTATTCTTAATTCTTTAAGTAGTTTCTCTATATGGCAAAAACAGCTTTATTTCCTTCTTACATATGGAACTCGACTAATGTACACACAAACATGAAGAGGACGACATTTTTCGGAGAAAATTTTGATTCAGAGGGCGAAAAGCACGGTGATCTACATTTTAATGCGATGGTACGCGACGGAAGGAATACTGATTCAAAGATAATGGAAAAGTGCAGACGCATACCCGTATATGAGTCATGCATTCGATCAAGTTTGCTGAACTAGTTTTCGAAAATACTACGAAAAGCTGGAGCATCCAAGCTAATATATCGACTCCGCTACTTTGTGATATGAAATATAAATCATACCTGGAACTGATTCTTTTACGTATGAAAAATGTACGAAAGTACTTTGCTAAAATATGACGTTAGTTGATATACAAAAAATTTTTCTTATAAAATCATAATGAAAGAATATCTAATGTCTCCTGTGGACGCAATTTCCTATTTTATCATTTTATTGTCTTACGAAGAATATGTTGTAATATAATATATTAATTATGATATATCACAATATTATATTCTAGATAATACAGGGTGGGCCATCTATTGGTACGTTTTTGAATTTCGTCGTATGGCAACACCGAACGAGCTACAGACCCGAAATTTTGACAGTTTATTAGTCATACCGTCCGCGGCACGAAACAACATGTTTTCTCTTGAAGAGCGTTTTGAAATTTTAAAAACTTATTTTCAAAGTCAGTGCTGTGTCGCCGAAACTGTACGAATTTTGAAAAGAAATATGGGTCGTGATAGAGCACCCACCGAAGGAGCTATACGCAAATTGGTGAGGAAAGTTCGTGAGAAAGGGATGTTAGTGGATGACATTATATTACGACTGTTTTGAGTGAAATTGGTGCCGAGGTAGTCCAAAATGTCATTAATAATTGGGGTGACCGAATGGCATACTGTAAGGCCAGTAGAGGGAGCCACATGAACGAAATCGTTTTTCATTCTTGACGCGGATACTTTTAGCTTCACAACAAAAAAAAAATTAATAAAAAATATCAATGTATGCTCATTTGATCGCATTTTTAAAAACGTACCAATAGATGGCCCACCCTGTATAATACATAAATTTTATATTTAAAAAATTACATTCAAAATAAACGTTACTGTTTGTAACTTATAAAATTAATACTTTTCAATCAAATTTTTTTACAAAATTGTAGAAAATTGTGGATGTCCGTTATTCATTTCATAAACTGTGTGTGTGCCGTTACGTCCATCTAATTCTGACTCGTATAATGCTCCATCTAACAAAATTTCCACGATATAAAATTTTCTCACACAATTAAAAAAATCGATACTCTAGAAATATAATTTTAATAAGATAATTAAATAATATAACATTTTTCATACGTCTGCTGTATATCGCAAAATAAAATAAGAATTTTCTAAAAATTTAAATATATTTTCGACTAAAGAAATAAATATTAAGTTGTTGACTCAAATAATTAAATAAAACGCGCATTATTATAATAGAGTATTAATATTATCAGAACTTCTGACTAGTAATTTCTATTGTAGTTGTTACTAATGGTAAACCGCTATGTATAATATCTCAATTTAGGCGATTTTGTAGAAATTACTCTGTATTTAGGGAAACAAAGCGAGATACAATTGTTAATATAACATTATTAGAGAAATGTCGAATGCATTTCAAATGTATTGCACTGGTAATATTTTTGCTCGCTCTATACATTCGTCAATAAACGCATATCCACGACGAATCATAAATAGCGGTTCACGAATCTCGTGAAAACCGCATTGGGTGTTGATACAAATCAGAAACGATGTGGAAACGTGGCCGACCTGATGCCCGCAGGCAATCAATTGGTATCAACAGGATACATATGCAAGTTATGTGGACGTTACATGGCCCGCCGACTGGAATTATGCAATCGAATAACAAAGTACAACTATTATGTAACAGCGGAGCGACTAACTTCTGCACAATGGCAGAGTGACAATGCCAGAGACTGTTCCTGTTCCCGTTCACGTCCCAAAGCGCGACAACAGTCAAGTGACAAGTGCTCTCTCGAAATCCACTGCGATACACTAATTGTACCATAAACGAAACCACCTGAAACCACTCCTTGTTAACTTGTAAATTAATTTTTAAATGCATTTACATCTGATATGCATAACGTTGTATTAACCCTTAGGACAAAAACTACTAAACATATTGCAAAAATATTATTTTGATGGTTAAATCAATATATGACTTTACATAGCTCTACAAAATAATATACCCTTAAACTTTCAACAGCTTAGAAAAATGACAATTGAGAAGATTATGAGCTTGCAATGCATGTTTAACGATTTCATTTCATTTTTCACAACTGATGTATTTCTTTCTTTCATTCAATCATAATTTGCAAGAATATAGAAAAAAATTAATTTAGTTTATTTGTAAGGTACCTATGTAAGATAAAATGGAAAAATACATTTCACATTATGTTTTTCTTTAATACATTATGATCAAATTATATATATTATAATTATATACACATTATGATTACTTTAACAAAATATTTTATAATCAAAATATTTTTTAATAGCTTTGTTAATAAAAAACAATGATTAATTTAGCACCTATGTCATAAATGAATAAATGTTTCAATATAACTTATCTGGGCATGATAGTCAAAAATGCCTCAGATAAACTAGTACAAAAATTAACTCAAAATTCTTTAAAAAAAAACAATAATAAAAATCATAATTTTAAACGTAATATGTACTTAGTATAAAAAAATAATTTTGTTAAAAATTAACACTTTTTAATGATTATAATTTTAAAAATTTTGCCAAAAGTTGTCAAACTTTTTTGTTACTTTTTTGTATTATTTTAATATATGATGACAATACAGATAAGAAATAATACATTTATACATGAACTTTTATATAATTAAAAGTAGTCCCAAACTTAATAATGACCACATTGTGAGAGCAAAAGCTATTCTGAGAAAATTGTAAAACTGTTAAACAAGATTTCAGTAAAATTCTGTCCAGTTATCTAGCGATAGGCAATTTCTATTCTAGATTAAAATTTCAGTGTAACTATCTCTCTTTATTTTATGTGCGAAATTTAAATTATAAGCTGAATACAATAATCTTTAGAAAAATTATATTTATTAATAGAAAATAAACAAATTAAAATTTAAAAAAAGGAATTTTAAACAAAAAATTCAAAAAAAGTTTAAAAATTTAATTTTTTTTTAATATACTCTCGACTGCTGCCAGAAGTTAATTACAATATAGATGGAAATTTTAAAAAAATTAACTAAAAAAAATTTCACTTAATATCGTGATTTAATAAAATTTTTCATAAGTTAATCTTATGTATGTACACATCTTATGTAGTACACGTTGTGAGAGGCTTAATATCAAATTAATACTGTAAAGTGTACATTGGTTGATATAGAACTTTTAAACATTTCCGATGTTGTCATTTTCTATTCACTAATTAACCGATAGATCATTTGAATTTATATGTATATACACAGGAATTGATGACATAAACAGATATAGATTTCGTTGTTTCACTGTAATAGATATTCTAAGGAAATATACTAATATGTAGAAAAATTAATAATAATCGTATAAAATATTTTTATTGATAAATGCTGATCTAACTAATAAACTTTATAATTTAACTCTAAATAATAATAAAAATGATAATGATTAACCAACGTCTATGCTGTTATATTTTTACAAAAAAATATTTCTTACAAATTCATATATAATTTCTATACAATGTAATAATAATATATTCAGATAAAAGAATAAATATAAAATAAATAAATTAAAAAATTCATTATTATAATTCATTATTATAAAAAATAAACATGCATTTTAAGCTAATAATCACTGCAATTGTCACTCAAATAAAAGCATTCTTTTCTTTTAGAAAATGATATTAATATTAATCATTAATATTAATCATATAGCACAATATAACTGTAGAGTGCAAAAAATATATGTACAGCTTTATGCCGAATAAAAAGATACGCCATGGGCAATGGTAAACTTATTTTTATCTCATACAATGAAATTATTTTGATGTATTGCAGTTATTGAAAAGAATTATCTTATATAATAAGAAAATGGAAGTGAAAATATGAACTGGTTAAAACTACAGAGATTCTGTTAAATGTGAAATACAATATATTCCTTCTTAATTACGTCATTTTTAACTATTAATTATTAATAATCAAAATAAACGATTCATTATAAAATGCAATTTACTATCGTTGTATCGTACTCTTTCTGAACTTAATATAATCAATTTGTCATCATTGTGTAGTTGTCGGGAAATCCATTATCTTAATTAAACTCTTTAGTAAAAATATTTATATGAGAGATATAATTTCATGTACGTAAGCATGCAAGCTTGAAACTATCGGATAACGAGGAATTTAAAATTTCTAATATAAATATAAATACAATTCTAATTAAAATAAATCATAATTGCAATACATTTATATAACAATAATTTAATTGTTTTAACATATACGCATTCATTATATATGTATATACAACATTATAATAAAATTTTTTATATCCATAATGTACGACACATGCATTAATATATTAATTAAAATTTACTAATTATAAAATAATATATAATATCTACATATATATAATATTAATATTATAATATGTTTTATTTAATTATGTAAGTAAAAATCTTCAAAAATTTCTCCTCTCTTTCCTCTCCTCTCTTCACAATGCAATGTATCTAAATTTTTTTAGGAAATTTATCTTTTTGCAGCTTGATACATATGACACTTATTCTGTTTACAATAATAATTTGCAATAATCAAAATTAATAAAAATTTTTTGAGGAAATTCTTAAGTCATCTGTTTCACAGATACGTGATTATTTTTAAACATGCTATTTTTCTAATTATCTTTACATATTTAAAAATTTCCACAATTAAGCATAGAGTAACCAAATATTGAAAAAGCACAGTTTTTTTTACTGATATCTAGTGTTGATTCGTAATAATACTTGCTTTATATAAAAGTTCTATAGATACTTTGTATGTATAAAACAAGCTTATTGTTAGTTTAAATTAAAGGAAGCTTTTCAATAAGATAACATAGTATAACATAGTATAGCAAAGATGAAATGATCACTTTGTTACACAGAATGAAAGAACAATTATTATTATGATTTTGAAAATGAGCTAAAAGTTCTTTAAAGTAAAGCTTAAAATACAATTAAAAAGCACAGATAATGGGAAATAACAGATTTCAACCTATCAAAAATTCTGGTATACATGATTTCTAATAGATTGAAATCTGGATATGTGTATGTATGAAAATTTGTGCGTACATACATGTGCGATATATTAATGTAATAGTATGTAATGATCCACAACATGTACATTCACCGACTAAAAGGCTGCAACAGATTCTTTTTTATGATTTTTGATATTCAATCTACTCATCGAGAGACTGGTTTTACTTACGGATCCATAAGTTAAAAACGAATCATTCGGTGAACAGACTTCCGAAACCCATTAAAAAAAAGTGCAACATTTTAGTCGGTGAGTGTACACAGAAAAATTGCAACACTTTTTTTCGATGGGTTTTGGAATACAATTTGCACACCGAGCGATTGGTTCTTATTTATGGATCTAACCATTTATATTTAACTGTTTTACAAGCAAGGTTGAGTTCCGAAGCCCATTGCAAAAACAATGTTGCAACCTTTTTGTGACCAGCTGTATACATCAGAGTCCTATATTATCAGAAAAGTGCAAATAGATTTTGCTTGCTGATTGGCTGAACGGTCACCAATTAAACGGGAATTTCGGCCCGCAGCTGATCGCTTGTAACAAAAGCTTTATGTATTAGAGATCCTATTAGATTCTAGAGATTAGGTTGAAGGTACTATATTATTTCTCTCAGAGAAAGATATCAAAAGTTTTATTTCTGTTGAAATTTGATCAATCAAAAACATCCTGAACAGAATAACAAGTCACGATAATGTCGAAATAATATTAAAATAAATCGGAAATGATTGAAAAATGACTTTTAATGATCATTTTAGAGTCATTTTGATATTATTTTGATATCGTAATGACTTGTTGTTCCGCTTAGAAGTTTTATTTTAATCCAGATAGCATTTGTGTGGCACAGTAACCGTACGTTATAAAGTAGTGAAGCTCTGAAACAAACCACCGTGCGCGTATGTTACACTCATGTGAGACATCATGTGTTAAAACTCGTGAAGTCACATGAAACAAATCATGTAAACAGCATGTTGACCGCACATTGCTAGCATGACGTTATGTTACGTTGCAGCATGTTGACTTTACGATGAATAATATAAATTTTGACTTTTTGAAACAGCGCGCTAAGTACACGATCCTGTTACGGCGAGCAAAATTTTTATTAATTTAATTATCTTGAAGCTAATTATGGGAACTCTATTAAGACATCATTATCATCGTTGGCTGCATTTAGCAGACTCAACAGTTGAGTGAGCGCTTGCTGTTATTGATATAGTATTTTTCTAGATCATCCAATTAGACTTTTAGATGTTGAGTCTGTTGACAAGATCTAAAAATTTAATTGGATGATCTAGAAGGACGTCAAAAAAAGGATAAAAATTTTTTGCTGAGCATTTCTCATCATAGTGAGCCTTTTATCCAATTCAATGTGGTTTTTTTTAAATATAAGTAACTGAACTTCGCTGTGTCCCTCTAATGGCGATATTGCACTGTTTGAAAATTAGACATATTGAATATTTCTGCACGAAACTAGTCACGCGTAAAAACACTGTGCAATTCCAAAGTTATAGCACGCAGTTTTGTTTTAATGCTGATAATGCAATCGGGAGAAATCTATGTGCATGCGGGAGAAATCTATGTGCATGCGGGAGAAATCTATGTGCGAATATGGAACGGGCACAAGAATTCGGCACAAAACTCGACACGCATAACCATGCGTTTTCAAAGTTACAGCACGCAGTTTTGTTTTAATGCTACCACTGGAATATAATTTGAAATAGTAACTAAAATCTGACGATGTTGACGATACCTGTATATCTAAACTATAAAAATCACAGCTTGTTCACCTGTGACTTTTGCACGGCTGGCTATCTGGGTAACATTATAAACAACATTAAATACGAAATTATCAAAGTTGCGAGATTAATTTGCACAGAGGATCAGTTGCGAACCCAATATTCTCGGTTTCAATTGACGCTATCAACTATCAGCAAGTAAAACCTATTTGGGCTTTTCTGATAATAGAACTCTAATATATATAAATCAAACAGTTGTTATGTTACAACATGAAGTCGAAAATTGGCAGTTTGTCGACTAACAATGAGAGAGATACTGTGCTGAAATAATATTAAACTATCTTATTTTAATTATAGCAAAATAATTGATACTATAAAATAAGTTGTATTCCGCCGGTACACATTGGCTGCATTCGGTGCTACCGCATCACACTATTTTTATTGTTTATTAGATATAAAACAAGAATAGAACGATGCAAGAACACTTCCCGAACGCATCACACTGAAAACCTAATTCACGTACCTATATATAGATATGCTATGGGCTTTTAGTATCGGCAGTGTATTGAAACGCAGCCATAGAATGCGATACAAATATTTCATTCTATCTTATAGCATCAATCAACTTGTCGTAAGGTAAAATGATTCACTTTATCTTGTTAAAGAATTTTTTTTTTTCAAATTTCGTAAATAAGACAAAGCGACATTTGTATCAAGTATTGTCTAGTAAATCACTTATCGACTACTAAATGGCCAATCGAGATTCTTTTTTGAAACACTAAAGCAATTTTCCCGAGAGTGCTTTTATATCTGTCTTGTAATATATATATAGTCATTAAGAATCTTCAAAATGTACATTAGCAGTACTAGTATATACTATATATTAGCTAAAAGTACACATAACGAACGAAATACGCTATTCTCAAACAGAGAAAATAATAAACAGGGGAATAGTATATATTGGAATGATATTATTGAAAAGCATTAGTAAAACGACTTTGTTGAAATTAAAAATCGTTCCACATTTTTTGTAAAAAATTCATAAAATTTTGTATTTTATATATACCAAATAAATTTTTTAATTTAATTTCCCTTTCTTAAACGGATTTTTTTTTTAAAGATATATATACTTAACATTAATAAATACCCTAAAATAAATTCATCATGATTCTTCAATTTTTAGTCGTCTTCATAATAATTTAAAAGATGATTTTAGTCTTATCCATCTTTTGAATTCAACTTAACCGTATCATCAAGCTTACAGATACTTCAGTCCATTTCCTATAGCGATGTATCGAACCCGCTTACATGAACTCATAATGTCTACCTTTACTTGCCGAGAGCACTGACTTAATAGCTTTCTTCTCCAAGAAATTCGGACATTTCATCTTGTCTCCAAAATTCAGTTGCACACCTGCCATTCTTGATTACATCTTACCTCACCGGTTGCCACACGAGATATTCTCGTAATAATGCAAATTTTCGCCGCACGCGCATCGCCTTCGTAATGTCGACGAATTACTCGACAAGCTGTGGCCAGTGAAGCTTCTTAGTAAACATAGATTGTTACATCTCTTTATATCAAACGTATAATAAGCAACAAATAACATATTGTATAATGAAATACCGAAAGAATTAATTTGTACTTGCACAGCTTGGACTAACAATAAGATATTCAGAATAAAAACAAAATATTTCACTGAAATGAAACACAGAATAAGTATTCAGTAAATATTGAATAAATATTACGTAAATATCGTATTAATTGACAGTAATTTGTAGAAAAAGCTGTATAGGTAAACATTACGCAATTATAATAACATCGTGATGTTATTTCAGCAACAAAAATCTGAATGAAGTTATGAAATTCTAAAAAAAAATTTGGAAGAATCAGTCTTTCTTAATATTAATTCTCATAATAAATATATGTATGTCTACAGGAAAAAAACTCAAATTGAATTTATTTATAGGTAATGAATAAGTAAGTAAGTATGTTTTATAATTCTACTCGCGCATCTCGCATAATCCAACATGGAAACGAGTAAAATTACATTTAGTTAAAAGTTAGTTCACCCCGTTAATGAGCTTACTGTCTTTGGTGCCTGAGGGCTTACGGTATTTATCTGGTTTGTCTATGTTATAATGAACTTCCCGTATAGGTATATCAGTAAAATACGCACCAGAGCGTTTGCTACGTGCTTGATAATGCCTGTTATGTATAACATGATCATGCGGTGTACTCTTGTGTTCATTAGCGAAACGTGGCAGAGAAAATTCATTTTTCGCAACGTATAGTGTCCGCTTGTTGGTGGTCGCTGAAATGAGTTTTTACACTGCACCAGCTTTGAGCTAGCAAATAACGAAAGCTATGCGCACTCTACGATACACGTGTTATGATAATATAATAACAGCCAAGCTTTATCAAGTCTTGAGATTTATACACTTACAATGCGAGTATGTTATACAGAAAGCGGTATAGTTTTGGAAAGTTTATTTTTTGATGATGAAATTTATTAAAATTAATCAATCAATGCCCAATTGCATTTGTTAATTTTAATAAATTTTATCATCAAATAATTTGGAAATAAATTAAAATAGTCAAATTTTTTAAAAAAAAAAGGCCATTAATCACAGATGAATCTTGATAAATAAAGATAGATTTTACTTATCTACAGTTCGTACAGAAGTTAGATATTCGCTATAAGAAACCAACTAATAGTGTTTTTCACTGGCAGGACTGATGCGCATTCAATGCACATTAAAGCTGTTGTACATTAACTTAATCTGAATGTAAAAGTAAGATACCTCAATTATTAAAATACCCAATGTAACTTTACGTCGATTTATGTACAACGGCTTTAAAGTGCACTGAGTGCAGCACTGCCAGTAACCCGGCATGTAACTCTGCCATAACATGGCATGTAATTATTAACAATAAATATATGCACGTCTTTAATATGTAAAAAAAAACCAATTATAAATCATTTAAGTAAAACATATATTTATATTTTTTAAGTTCTAAATTTTGAAGAAGATAAAAATTCGCTAGCTAGAAAAAAGCTACTCTGATCAAATATTCTTAAGAATAAAATTTTGTCATCATGGTTTTCAAATTATGGTTTTTTTCGTTTGTAAAATACAATAATGGATCTTCCCAATCAAATAAGTCTTCATCAAATAAGTTTCGGACGTAAGATGCGCGCAAGCATGGCTGAATGAAGCTCACAATGTTGCTCCAGGAATGTAAAAATCTCCTTTTCTTCATGCGCTCCGCATCAATTCCATTCAGAGTTTGTAACACGAAATTGGTTTCGCTGACAAGCGCTTCAAACTAAAAGCGGTCGACGGTACCCGAAAATTACATTTTATCCGGTCAAAGCAAACTTCCTCAACAATTCCCGCGGCAGTGGATGAAGGAAGAGAGAAAGAGGGCGCGAAACCGCACGAACTCAAAGTGCCACCGACCGGAAGATAAAAGAACACGACACGGATAGGATCGCGATGTCGTTTTGTACAATGCGAAAGATGGAGAGAGAGGGAAAAGGAGAACGGACTCACCAAGAAGAGGAAAGTATAAGAAGTCACGCGTGCATCACGCGTCAGCTCCTTCGTCGGAATTGCGAAGTTCTCTGCGGGGGAAAACTCATCCGAAACTATTTGCTCCGGGTACGCCCGCGGAAAGTATACATCTAAGAAGCTACATCTTTTTATATTGCCGAGTTCCGTGCAGGATTACCCTCCTTTTATTACTACGGATCAAAGAGAAGGTGGACGATCGTCTTACTTCCTACTTACTTACCTCCAAAGAAGGATCGCCATGAACGTAACGACCTGTAACAAAAAGAATGCGGCATCATTACAAAGCGAAATGTCAATCGTAGAATTCGCGATTACGGAGTAAAGGAGAGGAGAGAAAGATTAATAGGACGTTTGTTCTAAAGACTGCGTATAATCAGTATCTGCTCGTAATTCAAATTTGCGAGTACCAACTAAGGGTAGATTTACTTTGTTATGCAATGTGAACGAATTGACCAGTTTTTATTTCCATTGAGATGAATCTAAAATTTTACTTCCTAATTTTCTATAATGAATCTCTCTTGTGTATCTTCTCGGAAGATTGAGATCTCGAAGGTTTGAATAAATTACTTTCTTTGCTAATAAGAAACAAATGCCACATACGACTGTCTTGAACAAAATATATTGCATGAAGAAAATCACGTGCATTTCCTTAAACGAACTAGTTTTTTATTATGGGAATTCTAAGACGGACAAGCTGCAAATACGCATTTGCGGGATTCGACTACTTGCTCGCCAGCAAATAAATTATGGGGCGTTTTATTTGCGTCTTCACGGAACGTGCAGACAGCCGTGGCTGCGAATGGCGTCGCAAAAGCCGGATGCGCCCCGAAAAGGAGTGCATCCTCTGCTCTCGGAACGCACGTATGGACGGTTTTAACTCATTTCGCTGCCGTCTGCATGGTTTGCATACGCACGGTTGTGCCCATTTAAATGAGATCGCGAAAGGGAACGATTTAAGTATCTGGATGCTCACGCGAAAGATGTTATGCTCCAAGATTGGCTCGAGATATTTCAATGTTTCACAGAGACAAGAACGTTAGTTTTTATATCGAATTGTTAATAAACAAATATGCATGAAGTATCCGTTATAAGTTTAATGATATACGTTAAGTTAAGGATATTTTATACATATTTTCAAGATAACAAAATTATAAAAAAATTACAGATTATTCTAAATCACGTTTAAAAATAATATAACAAATTTGGTGACGGTTTACTATCTGGATCATGTTATTTTAATAAATAATAGTATTTTTTAAATATGTGCTCTAATAAAAATATATGGAAACGTATTATAAAATACAAATCTTAATTTTTTTGATATAAGTACATTATGCATTTAAGATTATTTAGGTAGAATTACATTGCGATGCATGAAATAAATGCATGAAGTCCAGTAAATAAAACAAAATATTTATTTGTTCTATAGCTTTGTAACTAATCAATGAATCGCAATAAAACTTTGCATAAATTATTTTGAATATTTAAAGTATTTATAAATGAAAAATATAAATTTTTTTATCCCTTAAAGGCACTTCCCTCTTGGAGCAAATAGTCATATTCATCCCTAAGTCGTTTAAAATTGCAAAATTACGCTATGCAAAATAAATCTTCAATTTATGCTCTACCATTTTCAAGCAATTTTAATTTTTGCGCTGTAATCTTTAAGAGACTTTTTCTCTTGGAGCAAACAGTATTCGTATCTGTCATTAAAAATTGTAAAAATACATGCTTTAACTGTGTAAAATATATTTTTTATTTATGCGCTATGAATTCTAATCATCTCAATTGTGTTTCTTAAAAATTCAGAAATGATAATGTAAAAGAGTTTTGGTGAAGGTCAAAGAAACAATAAATTGGTAAAAATAATAAATAGGATTGGTAATACCCTCGTTCTATTTGTTAACTTCTTTCTGTTTTGTATAATTAGATAGTATAATTTTAACAATTTTAAACGACTTCGGGATGAATATAATTATTTGCTCCAAGAGGGAAGTCTCTTAAGAGTTGCAGCGCAAAAATCAAAATTGCTTGAAAATGATGGAGCATAAATTGAAGATTTATTTTGCATAGCGTAGATAGCGTAATTTTGCAATTTTAAACGATTTAGGGATGAATATGACTATTTGCTCCAAGAGGGAAGTGCCTTAAGAGATGCAGCGCAAAAATTAAAACTATGTGAATATGAAAACGCATAAATCTTGTGTATTTGATTTTCCAAATCGGTTATTATTAACAGGGGGGGAGGGAGGGAGAGGCTGACAGCCTACTCAGCACCCCACAAAAAATTATATATAATATTTTTAGCTAAATGAAATAAGCACAAAAAATTTTTTGGCAGATTTTGAGAACGCATAAATAGCGTATTATTATATAATTTATTCATTAAGATTTGGTTAAGTGGGGGGGGGGGGGGGGCAGCTAGGCAGACGTGTGTTGCCTGCGCCCATCTGATTTCGATGTACCTATATTCTCGCGTCCATTTATACACAGCAATTTTACTATGATATAGTCAAGACATTTATAAGCAAACTTGTTACGACTGCAACGTGCATGCGTTGGAAAACGCGATTGTATTAAATTCCGCGGCAATGACCTTCTTATATTCGTTTCCACCGATGTATATTAACTTTAATCTCGGTTCAATTTACTCTTCATCTTTTCCTAATTTTTAGAACTGGAAAAAGATGAGGAGTAAGTTAAACCGAGATTAAAGTTAATCCACATTGCTGGAAACAGGCATTAATCTGTGAATTGAAAGCGATATAAACTAAAGAAGGATAACTCTCTGCGCCAGACTTGCATTTTTTTTTATCGAATAAATATTTATAATAAAATGTTCTCTCTATAATAAGATAGCTCGTAATGAATGGGAAACAATTCGAGCTGTTGAGAAATAGAACATGTATATAGAATGCAGTTCTGGACTTTTCTGAGCTTATAACACACACACCCACAACACAACACACACACACAAAATAATATAATGTTTAATAGCTTATAACATTAGTTGTGTAACAACGTTTTATGTAACTACAAAATATATACTAATAGTCCATTACATTATTAATGTAAAATATTTAATAAAATAGAATAAATAAAATAGAATAAATTTGTAAGTCATATTTGCTCTTAACACTGAAAATAATATTAAAATAATTCTGCTTTCTCTATAAATTTTTTGGAGAGAGAATCTCACTTTAAAAGAATGACATTTCAGTCTTTTGAAATAAAATTTACTTCAAAGAATTTAAACAATATACTACGTATATTGTTTTTATATATCTGAATCTAATAAATAATAAACTCAAAATAAAACCGTAAGTATTGAATAATATAATATAGTCCAATATTTCGAGTATAGCAAGAAGTACCGAGATATCGAGACGTGCCATTATAGTTAGTGATAATCGATACACCTGGAAATAGCTATTGTCAATTATAGGATATAGCTTTACCAATAAATGAATTTAATTCATCAAACATAATGGTATCACTGATATAGTTCTCGATTTTCTCGACTAAATATTAATTGATAATATTCATTTACCTTCAATAGTATTAATGTTAAAAACAGCACTTACAATTAGACTAACACGATCTGTGGATTATGTATTATAAATTTCTCATATTGATATAATTATTTAATACTAACAATAAAGTCCAATAAGATGTAGCTTTTTTTAAGTAATTATTTTCAAAGCGTCAAAATGTATTCAAAGTAGTTACATCTCAAAGTAGTTGAGGTAGTTAAATCTTGTACGTGATACAGAAAAGCTGTCCAAATATACTGCAGACACTCCAATTTCAGAAGCGACGCAAATGCACTGTCGCTCTTAACATGAGTGCCGTATCTGCTCGACTAATTGCGTCAAAAGGAACGAAAGTGCACGACATTAAGCACACAGCCACCGTTCTCGCTTCTCAATGAACGCGACTATCTTCTCCTCGCCTTTACGGCCCCATGTTTCTCTTCTTCGAGGAAGTTGAGTTGGAGGAAGCGGACAGCTCTCGAAGACATGTACCACGCGACAACTGGATTTCCACTGAACTCCTATATTTAGTCGAAACGAGCTGCGGTACTTTTTATGTGTCAAGCAACCTCGACATCGTGCGGTATTCGACGCTCCAAAGCGAAGACACTAATTTAGAGGCATGTCGACATTTAGAATGCATCGAACGGGTCCAGCAACGTCATCATTAGAGCGAAGAGAATGGGCAGCATCTTTCGATCTTTATTAAGCTGCTTTCACATCAGCTTTTGTCTGCACAAAAAACTTTTCAGTTATAAACGTATAAGATTATACGTTTCCTCGGAAAAATCTTCAGTGATAAGGATAGCAAATTTGAATTAATACAAGAAGTATTAATTATAGTATAAGAAAATAAAAAATTAATAAAAAACAAGTTTTCAACTGTATTCTTTGTTAACATATTATTTATGCTATAAAATGTTACAAACTTTCTTTTTGTTCTTTTTTTTAAAGAGTATATTTTTAGTGAAATTATTTTTTCTCTAATGGTATAATTATAGAAAATACTAAGAGCAATACTCTCACAAAAAAATTTTATATTTGTTAAAAAATCAATCCATTTTAAATCCTTGTTAAAAAATTTTGTATCGAATTTTTAACATCAGAATGTTAATTTAATATAATGTGATTATGTTATTAAAATATTTCATGTTAAATTGATATTTAATATTTCTTAGTGTAAAAATAATAGTTCATAAGTAAATGAACAAATGGCATAAAAATAATGAATTTCAAAATATAAATTTTAAGATAAACGAATAAAATACGTTATATTTTTTCAGTAAAATTAATATTTATAATATGTTAAATTAACATATCATAAATGTTAATTTTACTGAAAAAATATGCTTCCACAATTTACTTGCAAATTATGTCAGTATTACACTTTTGTCTAAATTTTTTTACACAATGTTTGTGTCACTCTCTAACATATATATTTATCTTGTAAAATAAATACAACAATTTGAGTAGACACGTAAAATGTATTAACAATTTTCCAACTACATTCTTTGTTAACATATATTATTTATGCCATAAAATGTTTCAAACTGTCAGTTCTTCTTTCTAAATAGTATATTTTCAGTTAAATATTGTTTCTCTAATGGTATAATTATAGAAAATACTAACTATTTTTTTATTATTTATTCATTGAATTACTTGTAAAACAAATTAGATGATCAAGGTGACTATTATTCTAAGAAAAAAGTAAATTTTTCGTCAAAGGTTTCGAAAAATCACACATCAATGGAAAGGCTCACGAGAACTCTGATGTGAGGGCAGCTTTATGGGTTCAGTATATTGGAAAGACGAGTGCACAGGAGTCGCTGTGGTGTCTCCTGTCTCCGCCTGACACCATACGAGATACGGTGCTTATGTTAATGCGAGGGACACATCGTGTACGACGAGAAGGACTGACACACAATGCCGGCGATAGCACCGCGAATCCGCCGGCCATTAATAACGAACGGTACGAACTCAATGAATCACAGTTACATATACCATTCTAATGTAAATATTCAACACAACTTAGCTTTCGCGTTTTGTTCCGTGTCAATTGTTTGCGCGAATAAATATCTGTTAAAAGAAATATTTTTCTCCTCCATATATATCTCAAAATGAATACTCAAGATTTCTCTAATAAGAGTTAAGTTTCTGCATGGCGGGGAAAGTCAGATCTGATTCTAATCGCGAAATGTCATGTTGTTAATGAAAGGCTTCCTCTTGGAATAAACAGTATCGGTATCAAGTAGGAAATCGATATCTGTGATAGGACAACCGACAGCGTTGATGAAACATTACTCCAGATTACATCTCGATTATACCTCGAAACAATAATTATCAGCGAATTTACATTCCTTTGTTTTTTCTAGAAAAACCTATTAACCTCTGTCAAAAGTTTCTCAATATAATTGATATAATAAATATACGTGAAAACAATAAATGAATTTAATTATGAAAATATAAAATATAAAAAATAAATTTAATTATAATTTATTAAAAACATTGACTATTTATAATATCATTGAATAATATGGTCAATTACCTATTTTAAGTTTAAAATATTAAATTGTAGCGAGATTAGTTTTAAGTTCTTTCGGTTCTTTAAGATTTTTTTTTTCAGATTCTCGGAATTTTAGAACATATCTCGATTTAGAGTTACACCTACAAACAGAGGAAAATTACTTCCCGGTAAAATAATTTCTGCATCTCACGCTCTGCAAGCCAGCGACGCTAAATACGAAATGAGACTTCAACGTGAATGATTCAACAACCTTATTACCACATAATATCTTGCTTTCCAAGACTCACGCGTTAACTCGGTATTGCAAGCGCGCATAATGCACTCTCTACCGCCTTCTCTTTCCTCTCTCCCTCATTCTCTCTCACTCTCTCTTTCTCTGCAATGAGAAGACGCAAATTCGGTATGCAGTCTACTACGTTATAGTATTATCGTACGTTTCAACTTGCTTTGCGCTATAATTATCGTCTTACAAGGCGCAATAATTTAAACGACGCGTCTCTGCGCGTTCGCGCGCGGCGAACTTGATATTCTTTCTGTTTACCGATGCTCCTTGTTTAAAGAGTTTTCTTCGTGTCTCAAAAGTGCATGGGAATTTGCACAAGGGGAAAATCTTCCGGCATATCATGGATTTTCCGACGATATACTTATTTCGTATACGTTTGCGGCGCGGATAAGTTGCAGCAGAAAGATAGATGCAACTTCTGACCGCAAACAAACTTTGTAAAGAACTATGGCAAACTACTAGTTCAGTGTATGTCGCACTGAATTCATTAAATTCATTATCAATGATTAATTCTGCAGTGTATAAGAACCGTAACAGAACTGTACTCTGTAATTTTCCGAGCTTTATAATATGAAGTAAATTTAACAAATATTTCAGCAAAAAAAAAATTTTGAGAAATATAAGTCATCAATAATATCAATAATATCATCAAATATGTAAAAAGTTTGCAAAGTGAAAGCAAATATCGCACTTTGCAAACATGAACAAAACAAAACTTATCTCAGAATTAATTGTAACAGAATTTATTTTTATAATGATTTTATTTAATCTAAATTACCGTAATCTAAATAATTATATCAAATTATAATCTCTATTAAAAAAAATAATTATTAATTTACGTGCACAATGTATAGTTATGCTTGTTCTCCGATGGAAAGATATATATCATCTTTCCCATTGATATATATATTTGGTGTTTATAATTTAATTTCGGGCCGCAACGTTCTAAGCCATCGAAACTGTTGCCAACACGACTTTGCGTCTATCCTACCGAACTAGCCGGATGTCAGGACGTCGAGTAACTCATGAATTTGCATGGACCAAGCCAAATATAATCTTAGTATATACACAGATGGTTCTCTTCCTCTCTTTCTCACACACACACACACGCGCACGCTCTCTCTCTCTCTCTCTCTCTCTCTCTCTCTCTTCTCCTCTCTCTATCTACCTATTTCATTCTGTAGGTAGGTGTTTTCACCCGAAGGACTCGGCTCATTCTCACCGCTCATGGTACTGTCGTGGATAGGAAGTGCAGATTGCCCTGTTTAATTACTGGTTAGGGATGGATGGGAAGCTTCGAGGGCAATCAGCCTGTTTGTATTTGCTTGCAGGTTTATGTCGGTTTACTCGTAACCTGCGCCATCCGATTTCTACGAGACAGCTCAATCCACGGAACATCGCATTCTGCGACGATTTGTGGTTTCTATCTTTGTGTGTCGTGACGCGAAATAAAGAGATTAACGTAATCGCGAAAATAGATAACAATATAATTGACGGAAATACATATTCATTGAATGAATTATACATTCATAAATATGTGTTAAGGCAAAAGATAATTTAAATAATATCAATATTTAAATAAAATTTGTGTAAATAATTAATTATCCTAATTAAAATCATCAGATAAAAAGAATTAATAATGTTGGTTGTAATTTTTGCAGTAAATGTTCATTAAAAGTATACAAAGCTTCGAAAGATGTCTTGGCTTAAAAGTTCGTAGACATAGTATATGTATAGGTTTGCAACCTGGACGTCGTTTTATTATAATGTTGTACAAGAAGCTCAAAAGTTCAGCACATCATCTCACACTTTTTTTCAAGAATCTCCATTTTGCAAAGTTCGCGAAGTCCCTATCAAACTTGGAAGTTTGTTTACCGAGAGCGAGCTATCTGAACTAAGACGCCCGTACGCATTTCCAGATAGTTGATGGTAAGTTTAATGGAGATTCTATAATTACTACCTTAGCATGGCACTAAATTATGCACGATTATCTAGATTGTAGGTACATGTTTGCCAAAGTGCATGTCTAGTTGCTGTTACAGTTTGGCACAGTATAACTCTCTTGTTACACTTCAATGAAGTTAATGCCATTCGTCGATGCAAGCTGCTTGGCAAGCTAAGGCGATTGTTGGACTGATCCAATCGATTATGTATAGTTCATAATTTTATTAAATGAGAAACGTAATGGCATTGCATTAAAATTTTTCTGTCGCGATCGCAGCGACAGAATTTTATATGAAAATCAATAATATAGAAGAAAAAGTTTTCATCACGATAGTAAAGCACTACCTCTAATGAAATTTTAAAATTATTTTTCACTGATATCAGCAAATATATAAAACTGTCACGGACCATTAATAGATTGAATATGATTGAAAAAGATTCGTACAAAAGATTTAAATTACATAAAAAAAAAATGGGTGACAGTGAAATTTGATAGCACAAATCTGCTATTGACATATGAATAAAATCGGTATCTAATCTATATCTAATCGTATAACTTTGGAATTCAGTCCAATCTCATATTTCGCTTTTCACAACGCAAAACTAATACTTGCTCGCGATGCGTCGGGCGTGTTAGTTTCTAAAGGGTATTTAGACCACTGTTTTTTTTTAACATTGCATTGCTATCCTAACACGTAGATACGTGAATACGTCCGTTTTTCCCTTTCACGGACGAAACAGACGCGGTGCCCAGGTTCTACATTAGCCGGAAGCCAGACGTTCGCTTTGCATGCACCGTAAATGAGTTTTGCGTATTTGTTGCATACGCGAGAAAGCGCGGAACTATTTACACGCCGGCTCACAAAGTGAGTTCCCACCGACTTTCATTCACTATTTTAGCGTACGAAGCACGCGAAAGGTTCGCGTGCAAGCGGCGTTTTCCCGACAACAATCGTTTCTCGCGAGAAGTCCCGACATCACTGTCCGCAATTGTATTCTTTGCTGTCATCATGAGTTGTCTAGTTTTCTTTATTCCTTTAGTTGTCTGAAAGTTCCGGTTTATAATAAAAAAATTATACAAAGTGAATATATGAAAGAATACAAGTTTTATACAGAATGTATGCACAAAATATATAAAAATATACCCTTTGATCTAGATGTAAATACTTTTTGTTATCACAGAATGTATATTGGAAACTAAAATATTGTTTAATCAATTTTTAATAGTAAATTATTATTTACCAAAAATTTAATTGAAAAGAATTACTAGTGTCAACTTATAATTTTCATTATTAGTAGCTGAATTATTAAGCTTTAAAATATATTAAGAGAATATTATATTATTGAGAATATAATTTAAAAAACAAACATTCGTTTCTCCTTTTTACAATCAAAATATATTTTATGGCTTCAATAAAAATAATTATATTTATATTATCCATATCCATCATTTCTAAAAAAAAATATATCAAAAATCTCTTTCTGTCTCATTGCATGAACCGAAGCACATGTCCAAACCGAAGTTTCGTGTTCGTGTTTCAACATTATTAATCAGACTGAGCATAAAACGAAAACTACAACGGTTCTGTTTCTTCGACGTTCTCCTTTTACATTTTTCGCACGCGGTAGGCTTCGTCTTAATTGGCACATTCCGTCGTGCCACAGACGTGAACTTATTCGATTCACGTTGCATCTCCGATACCTTTAATGAAGTAAATTTGCATTCATACGCGACGCGAGTGAGCAAATACGGCGATACAATAAAACTGATGTCGCGTCCCTTGTCACGTAAGATGAATGCGTTTGCTCAGCGGGCTTTCTGTTGGCGACTTCGGAGTCGCAGATAATGATTCAAACGCAGCTTCGTATTGCAAAGGACGGATTCTGAACGCTAGAGGGATCTGTATGAGACGTGCATACAGGAAATTAGGAATTCCGAATTCTGCAATTTAATACGTCATGTAGAATAGAATTTGAATTGTATCGGAATAATTAAAAATCTTGAAATTTTAATAGCCAAAATAAGATCGAAACTAAATAAAAAAGAAGAACTGTTAAATACTAAAACATTTATAAAAATATCTTTTATAAATAATCGCTTTTATAGATAATAGCTCTTTTATAAATAGATATAAATCTTTGACGGATATTAAAAGCTTTAAAAATGTTGTTTGCAATTGGCAACACGTACAATTCGACTTATCCAATTTTAAAACAATGTAATTACAGTTAGAACAATACTTAACTACTTTACTTACATAACTTTCAAAATATTCGCAACAACATAGTTAAACTGTGCGACATTTCGGCATAAATATATCTCGACGAAGGAAGATAATGACAAGCTCTTTCTAGCACGTTGCACAGCGGATATATATCGCGGATTTGACTCCATTATCCCTAAACTTCCTCGAGGGATCGGGAAAACTTCTGGATGTATAACGCCGTCAGATTCGCAGACACAAAGGTAGACAGTAATCGTCGGTAGGTTAGGTAGTCGTCGTTCGCGACGACTGTGGCAGATTCGCGATCATAGGAGCGAGAGAAGGAAAGGGAAACAGAGAGATCCGGAGAATAGAATCGTCGATACGGGGGTCTCGTTACAGCGTGATACGCCAGTGCCAACAAAGCGGTTCTATCCGCCGGCTGAATGCGCCGGCATAACTAACATAAGCACGGGACTCTAGCAGTCCAATCAGAACGGTCCAACAAAGATACCGCTCTCTGTCCATTGTGCAAATCCTACTCCACGCGCTCCATGCGCCGATAGTGTATATCGGGGCTTTTCTCGATCTCTGATCGAAACGTGCTCTCTCGAGAGTGAACATTGTTTGCGCGATTCTAAATGTCGTATATACCAACAGAGCTTCGCGCTATACATAATGCATTTGCACCCGGAAATAGAAATAAAGGATTGAAAAAAGTGTAGGTTTGAATTTTATAAAGAAAGAAAAGGGAAAAAAGAGAAAAGGAGGATTTAAGAAAAAGTCAATTAATTCTTCATTTAACCTCCAGTATACATAACGTGCTCGAAATACTTTTTTTTTTAATAGCATGTACAGAGTCAAATTTACATTAATTGTATCTTTATGAGATAAAGGAATGTAAAAATAATGAACATTAAGATTTCTTTAATACTTTTTCTTTTCTTTTTCCAGAACGATTAAGATAACTACGAGTAGTGCTGCGATCATTTACCTACTTAAACGTAAAGAGTACAACTAATATAATAATACCTACATCACGCATCAGTTAGCCTTAAGACTTTTTATTTCTAATTCGCATAATCGTTTCATCTCTTGCAATTGAATGATCAGCTAGAGATATTATTTCGCGCACCGTGACGATTCAAGATTAAAAAAGAAAGCATCAAATCTTTAAATCTTCTCCTCTCCTTGAGCTCGTTCATTTCCCCTGAATTGACCGCTTCACGCCCGAACGTTCTTTAATTTTCCCTGTAAGTCGCGTCGATTAGCACGGCGTAGTGCAGAACAAACTTCTCCCGCACTGTCCAAATTAAAATGTCGAATTACAGCCGACTGGCGTATCCTTTATGCGCTGGCAAATCGTCGACCATTAGTCATCTCAATCTTACCTTCTTCCGATTCCTCTTTCCTCTTTCCTCTTTCTTTCCATTTCGTTCAAGAAAACAGACATTATCTGACATACCTTGCCTTGACTTTTAGAGATCGTCGAATGGAACGTAGAATGGAAGAATTGCCGATGAGAAAGAACGTTCGGAGAGGCACAATTAGAGGGGTATGTACGGCCGGTTTCGTTCAAATGACGATAATACGCCGCGTAGAAAAGAATTTACGGACGAAAGCGACGAGATAATTAATCGCCAAGCCATGACGCCCTTTATATCGACGGCACACGTCACGATCGACCTATCGATTCTCGCCTGGTGTTGGGACCTTTTCACCGTAATAATAAGAGCTGTTGTTAAGACAGCAAGCATGAAAATGTATTATCGACAATATTTGAAGCGATTGAATATGGATTTTTATGATTGCAAATAACACATAAATATACATTTCTCAAAATAATATTCAATTCTTTGCAGCACTGATGACAAATAAAATTTTATAACAATCTATTAATTTATTATTGATTTACCCAGATGAAAAAATGCGTAAAAATATACGGAGTGCCGTCTATAAGAGATTGATATTTTAATACTAACAATGTAATCTATAAATAATTACATTCTAACAATTCTTGTAATTCTTAACTAACTATATATAAAATTTAAACGTATGATTTTTATCTACGATTACTTGACATCAAGTAAATTATTGTTTCATGCAGTATGTTTTTTCAATATGTTATAAATTTAAAAAAAATCAACGTATTGCCATACAATTTTGTTTTAAAGCCCATTTGCCTGTCAATAGCCAAACGAATATTTGAAACGATGCAAAAAATTTATGGAAATAGAGCATTAAATCAAGCAAACATTTTTTCGATAATATGTCAAGCACATGAAGAGAGAAATTCTCGTAATCTTTCTTTTTTTTAATACATGACATCTCTGTTATACGGCTTAATCGAGTAACGGCTTAATAACATCCGTAATTATGAAATTCGCTAATCATAGTTGTTCTTCGGAAGAATGGACCGACTGTGATTGGCCAGTTTTATAATTACGGATGTTATTAAACCTGATTAAGTGTGCGTGTAAATGTAGTTTATCATTCAAGAGAAGAGCAACGTATCATTATGAAACTTTGTTTTATAAAGCCAATTCATCTGTCAAAGAAACGTTCGAAATGGTGCAAAAGACTTTTGGAAAAGAAACATTAATTTGAACATTTTTCAATGAAACGTCAGATTTTATAAAGGAAAAGATTATGAGAATTTCTTCCTTCACACAAAATCTGGCATGCCATTGAAAGATGTTTACTCGAATTAATCTGTCTTTTCCATAAATCTTTCGCACTATTCCGAATGTTAATTTGTTTAACAGATAAATCGGCTTTAAAATAAACTTTTATAGCAATATAATGTTCTTATTTTAAATTTATAACGTCTGAAAAATATGCTGCACAAAACAACATCACTTGAAATCAACTAATCATAAATTGTTTAATTTTGTATACAGTTAACTAAAAATCACGGGTTTCATCAAACGATAATTTATGATACTTTTGGTATTATTGTAAAAAATCAATTTCAAAACCCATAAACCGTAATATAATATTAAGTATAATATAAATTTATATAATTATTGTATACCTAATTTATTAGATAATATTCTCAAAGAACAATGTTTAACATGCTCTGTAATTAAGGATTTAATATTACAAAAAGAATTTTTTTCAAATTTTGCATCTTATTTGCCATTTGACAAAGAACGATGACAATCAGTGCAAATTATAGAAAAATTGATCTCCTAAATTTCAATCTATAGAACGTCAGTAATTTCCGGAGTATGATTGCCTAGTTTTTCTGGCGTTACGATGGTATATCCATCATGCGTTGGTTAAATTGTGAAAAAATGCCGACGTTCGGTGATTCTTGCAAAAATGGAAATATTTATACCGACTGTTACACAGTATGAATAAATAATGAACGGCGATGAACGCGTCATGTCAGCGGGACGCTTTGCGGGATTGTCGAGAGCAGCATTCGCGCGTATCTCTCAAATGACAGTCATATTAGCGCGACGTGCATCTGCGGTTTGCAGTATCTGTTACATTGTGCACAGTCAGCTTCCACCTATCATTCCACCGAGCCGTAAACGAATTGACCGTGATAATAATAGTATAAGGATTTATAGTAGCCGCAAAATGAGTAATATTTTTTAGTAGGTTACATAATGAACTATCGATTGTCATAAATTACTATTGGTATCGGTTGATAAATAAAGTTGATAAATAAAATTATAATTAGTGGAATAAATTAATATTTCTCTAATATGGCAGATATCAGTAAAGACAAGACATCTGTTGTTATAAAGATCTTATAATTAACAATCTCGTTTTAGAAAAAGCTATATTCCGGTAATCAAGATTTGGTAAGCAATCAACAAAATTTAGAACAGGTACAAGAATTTTTTCTATCGTACGTAAATATTTTTACAGAACTGTCAGTCTTTCTCCAATCCTCGAGATAATCATTAAATGTCACACTATATATGGGAGTACGCACGAATATGGCATTCGATTGCTTATAATCATCGTAATAATAAATATATTGTAAGGATTCTTTTTTCAATCAAAATGCCAGACATTAAAAAATATAAAGAAAACAAATATATGTAATTTTATTAATAACAAAAATGATGAGCAATGGGAAAAGCATAGAAAAAGAAAGTCGGATATGTAATACTGAAAAGGCATTTAAGGATTAAAAAATGATTTTCAGCCATGTACAAAACAACATTAATTACACCGTGGCATGAAAAAGATATAAATTCAATTAATTTTAAAATGCCTTTGGATAAAAAAGTAATCGCAAGATAAATAATTTCAGATTTTTAAAGTCGATATCCCGAGTTCATGAATGAAAGAGGATTGCGCACAGATCATTAGAGGGATTACCACGAATGTGTCAATAAAGATCGTCTAGCAGCTTCCGAGGTGAAGCGCGATGGCTCTAAATCCCGCAGTGATTATCTGCGATTCATTGGTGACCAGGGATTTCTTAACGCTACGAGTTACTCGATAAATTAATCTCCAGCAAAGTTTTCGTCCCCACAGTTAATTAATAGCCATGAGTGATCCTGCCGTTGCATCCTCGATGCTTTGCACAGCACTAATTAGATATCTCGTATCGTACACACATGTACTTACAACGAACAAAATTTAAAGCGTTAATAAAAGCAATTTAAGAGCTAATAATAGAAAATACTTCAAAAGTGACATATAACTTAATATTATTAAGTTTTTCAGAAAAAGGGAAAAACTATTATATTATTCATCTTAACAGAAAATTATTAACTAATCAAATGATATAAAAAAGCATATATTCTTAAAAATAAATGATCAATTATTAATAATAATCAATCAATCAATCAATAAATCGTTTATTATTAAATGATCAATTATTATTTTATCATTTTCGTTTTACAATCCTTATAAAATCATCCTTTTTAAGTTATGACAATTTTGATATCCTAATTAAATTTATAACAAATCCAAAATAATTCATTAAATATAATATAACTAAATATAATATAACTAAAAATATTAAATTTATATACAATTAAGGAAGCATACATATAGCTATTACTCAAGATGTTTTTAGAGCTCAAATGTATGTATTTTAAATGTAATGTATTTTAAATTAATACGTTAAAAACATAAAATTTGTAGACGTTTTGGTCAAGATTTAAGCATTAATACATTAATTCGAAATACATTATTTGATCTCTAAAAACATTTTGAGTTGTGGCTATATGTTCCTTAATTGTATATTTATATTATCAAACCATCTTCAAAAAGTTTAAATTTATGAAATTTATATTTACTTTGATCAGTTAAAATGACTGTATTCAAAATAAAAATTTCTTCTTCAATTTTCGATCACCAAAACTGTAGAAGACTCTTTTATTTATTTATAAAAACACAACTCAAAAAAAAAATGTATCATTCTTATAAAAAGTATGATTCCTTTGAAAAATCTTAAGAATAATACAAGTACTATTTGGCGGACAAACTGTCAAGTTAAGTTATTTGATGATTGATACAATACTCTTTATTTAACTCATTTATGATAATTCGAAAATCATATTTTTTTTAGTTGTATCTACTTTTGAAATAAAAGGACAACACCATGTTTAAAAATTTAATTAAAGACGAAAACTTCTCGCACTATATATATATATATAGATCATATGATTATTAAATCATAGAAATCATAACTAACTTAATCTTATATAAGTCTAATTTAATTTACCTAAAAATTAAAATAACTTCTATATAAAATAATAATTACATGTATATTAAAAGAAAAATACGAAAGTATGCATCAAAATTCTTTATGTATATTTAAGTTAGAATAAAAATATATAATTTGTCTGAAAATCATGAGAGAATTTAGGAGAAAGTACTTTAGCTTATCCATAAGCAAGTTCTCGCTTTTAACGAGATGTACGCAACCGCATGCGAAGATACCGCTCTTGATCCACATAGGGAACGTATTACCGCGCTCTGTCTCCTCGGGTGACGTACCCTTCACGTAATACAGAAAGGCGGGGTAATTAAAATAAGAGCCCGGGAGTTTGCGCGCTGAATGCTATCTTAGCGTCGCGGTTAAACCTCACGGGATCCAACGGCATTTCAGCTCAACCCACACGCTCACAATTGGCAGGTACACAACCAGGGCCTTAGGTGTGCGCTTACTACCGAGGATTCGCCTTCTACACTCTCGCTGACACTACACCAGGCTAACTTGCGGCAGACTTTAGAGTTCGGAGTTTAGTTAGCGGCTGGGTCCGCATCTCATGTTAGTCTGATTACTCGGAGACCGAAATGTGTGGCTTGTTGTTTCTACCCAGATAACAACCGGCATATACGGAGGTGTCGACCTTCTAAGAAAGAGAGAGAGAGAGAGAGAGAGAGAGAGAGAGAAAGAGAAGTAGTTATAATATATACTTCTCTCTCCGATCTAACTCCAACCCAATTAAGGTTACCAGATGGTTACACGGTCATATAATAGATCATTTAATACCGTACACTCGATTCCATACTCTTCGTTAGCTATTAACGGTAATTAATACATGTTAGACTTATTTAAAAAGTGATAATAATAAATCAATATTTGCTTTCTTTATAAAACTATAAATATACACGTATTCTCCTGCAAAAAAAGTTTTATTTATTCCTGTATAAATTTTCCTTTTCCAAATATTTGTTCTTGGTATGCAGCTTTAAATGGTAGGCTTTTGAGAATCGAGCACATCTTTTTGAGACATGGATTTTCGTTTAACGTCTATCTGCGTTAAAAGCTTTCCACAATGCAATGCTCCGAAAAGTTTCTCCCCTGTTCGGAACTAGACTTACTGCCTTCAATTCAATAAGATATGAATAGCTACTCCCACTCATACAACCGTCGCGAAAATAATAAATGACTTTCTTCTTCGGATGTAGGAACGATCCTTTCGCGGATGAAAAATAATGAAACTTTGACAAAAGGAATTATAGATCATAATACGAACTATCGTGTGTCTGAAACACGTGGCTGTTTTCTACTTATTGTTAAACCAATTATATTTAAAAATGTATTTATACGTCTTGAAACTTCCTTAATAAAGATTTATGTCTACTTTTTGCCCGATAATTGTAAATATCCTGTTACTGACCTCTATAGTGCTAAAATTATGTGAAATATTTAAAGCTGTTGAACTTCTGACTTGTAAGTCACAATTCGAGATAATAATTAATTTAAAAAACGTTATTAAAGACGAAATTAGAATATCGTTCGCTTACTTAAAAATTAACATAATTAAAAAATTTAAGTTTAGAAAAAAAATTATTTTTAAACTGGACAGAAAATTATTAATTAATTAAATAATATTGGCACAAGAAATATACTTTTAGAAAATATCAAATATTGTTTTTATTTTTGTATCACAATCCTCAAAAAAAAATCATCTTTTTTTACTTGTAACGATTTCGATATCTTACAAAATAATAACAAATCTGGAATAATTCATCAAGTGACATAATTCGAAATATCATTAACAGTTTATATTTACTTTAATGCTAAAATGACTAAATTCAAAATAAAATAATTTTTTCTTTAAATTTTGATCATCAAACTGTCTTAACATTAAATGTAGAAGATTCTCTTTTTTATTTATAAAAAAAAAACAAGGCAACTAAAATTTTATAGAAATATTATGATCTCTTTGAAATCCTGAAGAACGACACAAATGCTATAACAATATTTAACGAACGGACTATGAAGTTAAATTAGTTTACCTTTGATGATTGATAAAGTAATCTTTTCGTAACTCATTTATGGTAACTAAAAAAATCACATTTTTTTAATTGTGTGCTGCAAATGTACTTTTAAAATTTCCAAAAAAAACTTTTTTTTCAATTTTTCAGCGGATTTTCTTAGTTTCTTTCTTAAGGATAGAAAAATTCAGGTAGAAAAATTCATATGTGTTCGTAAAATTTGTCATACTTCTTTTCATAAAGAAACTAATTTTAATTTTTTTTTCGTAATTTAAAAAAACCGGCTTTTTTAAAACTATACACGATCTAATTTCTTGGACTCTCTTTTGCATTACTTGAACAACAAACCCTCCTCTTCTCTTTGTAATCGAAAGATAGATAGACATAGCAGCAACCTTGTTGCCAAACAGTTGACGCTTTCGATTAACGGTGTGTATTACAATTAAGCTTCCAGTAGGCTATCTAGATAGATAAGCAGAGGCCTTCGCTGTATATTATCACAGACAGCCACGTAGAGTACGCCATTATCTCAATTTATAAGCTGTCGAAACCTGAAAAGCCACATCGTAACGGAACATGGCTACAACATGGGGATCTCGACTACGTGAAGTTTCACGCTTGCCGCTGCCATCTGCACTAATCGCGAATTTGAACGCTGCCGTCTAATTCAATGTAGCAAAGTTTCGAGCTGGACTGTTGCAAGTTTTGCGCATCGAAATAATCGTTACGTAAACAACATTTAGGATTACACACGCAAATGGCCGAGAAACTTCGAGCACAGGCCTCGCCAGACAAAGGATGATAACGATTGTAGTTATTTGAAACAATAGGACTAGTGTTACAAACCTGTATAATCGAGAATATTTCTCTAAATATTAATAAATTAAAATATATTCTCTCATAAGTGACGTTCAAAGAAAATTTAGTTAACAACTGAATTGATTTACAACTGAATTGATTTCTACTAATTGGCAATACTAATTAATGTTAATTTCTATTAATTAATAATATGTTTCATTATTAGATTGCAAATTAAATGGAATAACAAAATATCTTGCTCGTAATAATTTTTTCACTACACATATATTTATAATCAGCTAGAATTCTTTTAGTCTTTATATTTCAAAATTTTCAAACTGTTTTTAAAAAAACTCTCAAAATATGTGATTTATGAAAGAATTCTTTTTAATATAAAAAAAAGATTTTCTTTTCAATATATAAAATTCAATTTACGTTTAATCTAAAGCTGCGTATGGTTCGAGCGTGTACAGTTTGAGTTCCTTTACCATGAACCAACGTATTTCTATGCTGTAAGTGACCATTTCCATGCCGAGCTAACTAAACTGTACGTTGTGTGCTCACATCGAACAAATTCAAGCCCGCAGCAACGTTAGGAATTCATTCGGCCTAACGTATCGCTTGCGTTCGCGCGCGTGTAATATTCACTGTTACACGCGTGTACTGGACTGTATTCGTGAATAGACTTTGGAGCGTGCAAGTGCGGTAGGTGCATTTCAAATCAAGCGATAAATTTAGCGTTGCTGTCGTCTAGGAGCGACTAAATGCACGCTGCAATTCGGGACATCCTACGGCAAGGGAGAATGTGTCCTTTGAACGCGCCAGGACCCAGGATAATTAAACGGCAAAATTCTCGGTTTTCTCGCTTGGAGACAAGCGCCAAAGAGCGAATCTCTCTTTCTCCCTCTCTCTCTCTCTCTCTCTCGTTTTTCTCTTACTTTGCGCAACAAAAACTACTTTACTCGTAATTAAATAAAGTTCGTTTCGGTGAAAAACGTACGCGGGTCGCGACGATGTTTCTGACAATGCGTTTTGTCACCGCGAACTCGTTACCAACTTTGATAATAATTGTATAGCTTCTACATCCTCGCCTCTAACTTGCGCACCACAGACTGCGACGTTTATGCCAAGTGCTGCATTAATTATTAATATGTGTGGTTAAACAAGAAGTTTGTTGCGAATGGCCGGTAGGTTTCGGTGACAGGATATGTCAAACGGTATATTTTTACGGTAATCGCTTTCACTGGTTCCGTAGTGACTGTCTTACGTATAAAATAATAGCAATGCTATTGGAGACTGCTTTAAAAACTTTTCATTGATTTCTTTTGTGTGTAAAAAGTCATTTTACACATAATACAAAATAGTTATTACATAGATATTTATTAAAATATGAAATGTATACACGGAATGCAAGATTACTTTGCAATATAAAAGAAATCAATAAAAAGTTTTCAAAGCTTTCTTATCTAGTTTCTGATAGCTATTTGAAAATAATATCTCTGATAGTTATTTAAAAGTGACATTAATGCTACCAGAGATTAGAGATAAGAAAGCTGTAAAAATTTTTCATTGCTTTCACTGAGAAAAATGATCTGGTTGGATTAAATAGTAATTCTGATGAAAAATGGACAAATCAGAATTTTCTCATTAAATCTACTAGAATTCTAGTTGAGATAACTAGAATTTTGATTGATATAATTATTCTGGTAAAAATAAGAATTCTAGTAGATTTTATCAAAAATATTGTATCAACCAGAATTCCGGTTATCTCAACTAGAATTCTAATAGATTTAACCAGAAAATTCTGGTTAAATTCGTCTACTTTCAATCAGAAATTTTTTTCAGTGTGTGACAAAGTAATCGTACGTTCTATATACACTTTATATTTTTTATAAATATTTATGCAATGATTATTATACGTGTAAAGTAATCAATGCTATCAAACAATTAGATAAGTAAGGTTTAAAATCTTTTTAATTTTTTTTGTTGCAAACTAATCTGGCGTTTTATATACTTAATATTTTATATGTAGTAATAAATATCTGTATATATAATTAAAAAAAAATCATTAATAATTCCCTGTAAAAACCTTGACTGATTTAACTATCTCCGAGCAATCTAACTATCCATCCTTTATAAGAGAAAATGATTAAAATACTTGTGTCGCATCAAGATTGATGCTGCCAAGTTCGCATTAACGATTGCAGTTACAGAAGCGTGTAATAAATATAAGCTGATGTAATAGAAGACGATGGAAAACGAGCAAACTCTCCTACCGCGCAAAATTGCGAGCTGTCGTTCATTAATTACATCCTAAGCAGACAGAGACACTTAGTTCTCGAGATGTTGTAGGATCACAAAGCGCGAAAAAAACGCAAAGTCGATGAGCGCGAGAGGAAATGCGAGATAAAGCCTTCGTGTAGCTCGTATTATGTAGCAGTTTAGCCGAGACGTTGACAAATCGCTCTCGCCGAGAGCGATTCATCCGTTTCACTCTGCGTGGACGCTTCGTGTCTTGTTCGATCGACATTGAATATTGTTCGACTACTGCATACCGATAGGCACGACGGCCAGGTTTAAAATAAACACACCGTTCCATAAATCATTATTTCCGACTGGTATCGCGAGGGTATCCGACCGAACTCCGAGAGTGCATCGATATTCGAGGTAACGGACTATCGATACTCGCGGAGTGCTCTGTCCACTTTAGTTGTCCTATCGTCTCCGGTCCACTGGGAAATTTACGATCGATCGCATCTTAAATCTTTGACATTTGGCATTCCGCCGGCGAAATGTCGAACGTAAATAGCTGTTTCTGTTATTTAACTAAAGAACACAAAGATAAAAGCTACAAGAACGTGATAGCAGTATATAAAGAAAGATGCAGCTGTAAATAAATACTGTGCTGTAAATAGAGAGTAACCCGGTCAACATGATGAATAAACTCTGTACGAATTATAAGATAGCAAAATAAGGAAAAAATTATATTATTTCTTTTATAATTTACGTAGTTTATCATAGTCTTCGTAAGCAACGTGAGAAGAAATCTTTATGTAAATAACGATATATGGACGGGTCACGTAAACATGTGATGGTTTAAATATAATCCACAGTATAATTTTGCTAGAAACGTAAGATGCATATCACTGACTGAGTATTATACTGCACGGCTTACGGTCAACTTTGCCATCATCTCGAAAAATATTAAGTTAATATATTTAATGTAATACGAAATTAAGAAAAAACATATTCCAAGAGCTTGAAATTTATACATTTTTATAAAGTAAATGTTTTGTAAAATTCATGAGTAGACTACTTAAAATAATTTATTTCTTACAAAGCTACGCTTTATTCTCGAAAAATAGGTTCAGTTTTTATATCTCCGTAAATTATGTTTGTAGAATTATAATTCTGCACAAAATTAGTAAATTGAGTAAAATAGAAATTTAGTTAATATTAGTTTTATATTTTAGATTTTATAATATTAGATTATACAGTACGGAAACAGACTATATATATATAAATTCAATGCTGCTCAAATAATCATATTGATCAAATATAATTATAAATTAAAATGTCAAATTAAATATACAGTGATCCAAAAATATTTTATCAGTTTTTCAATATTTTTTAATATTATAGAATATCAGAAAGGAATATTGATTCTCTCTTAAAAAAATTTAAGTAATATAAATAAAATGATTAAATATATTCAATGAGCATAATTTAAAATTTAAGTAATATAAATAAAATGATTAAATATGTTCAATTAGCATAAAATTACAGATCTCATTGCCATAAAAACCGTCATCTCATATGCATAAACCTAATAGTAAAGTAAGATGCTTAGAGATCTCGGTACTATGTGGTTCAGGGAGGTATAGGGTCTAGTTCACGGCGGAAGACTGCGGTCGAGGACTCGACACCGGTGTAAAGTTTATAATTACAGTTAGCCGGCGGTCTCGAATGCGAAATTAAAGCGCGTGGTTAAATATAGAGCCACGAGAAGCACGCGGCTCGACGCTTGCGACGCCGCAGGATAAGCGTTCTTCTAATAATCACTTCGAAGAGCGAAGAGTAAAGGGCGAGGGTCTTTAACCTCTTTATGCAATGAACGATATTCAACATAGTGGTTTATGTCAGCCGCATGCATGCATATTTTTCTTAAATAATCTAGATAGTGAGTAATTATTTGTAATAATAATTCGCAATTTTTTTCTCGCAAAACTTTTTCAACAGAATAATGGCAAATAGAAATCATAAATTGAAAAACTGATAATCTTGTTAACAAATAATAATAAGAATAAACAAGAACAATAATAATAGTAACAGTATAATAAAGATAGAATAATAATAATAATTAATTGTAATCTATTTATAAAAATATCCAACTATAAAAGATTATTTCTCGAGCAATTGATTCTTTTGCCATAAAACATTTCTAATGACCTGAGGGTAAAAATTTATTTAAAAAGAAGTCGTATATATCATATTCTATAAATATTAAAGTAAATTGCATCTTCTTTCTAAAACTCAATCACCGGTTAAAAGGCGGTAGTCGGCGGTTTTCAGAACTGCAACGTTAAGTATCGCGCTGGCGTACTGCCTTCTTATTTAAATAATCCGAATACATTATCAAAAGTCTCATGAATACTGGGAATATACCATTTGACGCGGGAATTTTTACGCAGGCCGGTGTACGCTAAATGGCTTTATAATGATGGCTTACGCACCGCGCGTTTATGCTGCTTTTCTGTCTCTCCACACCCCGTGCTCGGATCTTCCAGGTGATTTCGGACGAAACGACAACACGGCGACACGGCCATTCTTTTTTTCTACTTTTTGCATTTTTTCGTAATTTCCAAGTTAATCGACCGTCTCTCGGAGAAATACGTGAGCTATCTATCGAACGTATCGCCAGCACGTAGCTCGCATGCAAATCGGGTGGAAGATGCCCTCTCCCTCTCTTGCGTGCGCGCTTCGATGCAAAATGCACTTATATCTCTGCCGATGTATCGACCAACGGGATGGAAATACTATTTAGGAAGCGTTTCTCATCGAATGAGGGCAGTTCTTTATCGCGAACTCATTTATTGTCGGCATGCACCGGAAACTATCGCGTCGCTTGTTAAATAGAATACCAAATACTGCCGGCAAAAAAAAGACAATTATGAGCATTGTAATTATTATGGATGACAGCCTGTTTCGTTCCTGCAAATGTTGTTAGTCGTGAAAATAATACTAAAAATAATTGAGCATTTACAATATTGCAGAATATTTCATGTGATTTTGCGCATATAAAAATAAATGTTTAGCATTTTAATAATTCGTTTGTTGCAGGTATATAATTTTTTTAATCATATTTTCTCTTTGAATAATGTAACTCTTGTTACATTTTATATATTTAAAAGCGACTGATTGTGAGATATATATGATATTTATGTTAAGTAAGGCATTTTGTATATTTCTCCAACAGATATGAAATATATGTTATCTATTATACATTACGTATACATAAATATATATATATATATATATATATACACATATATATACATATTTACGTATATGCTATAAAGGCAAATATTTTCAAGAATATGCATAAGATACTGATTTAATGCAACTGATTTAATTTCAAAAACATTACAACTCATAAATAAATTAGAAGAATATTTCAGATCTGCGATAAAAAAGGAAGCCTGTATAATATTCAACTTCCATTAAAAATGTAATGTGTAATAAAAAAGACAGAAAGAAAGAAAGAGAAGGGGGAGGGGGAAAGAAAATCAATATAATAAAATATTAATCTTTATATCTTGTTACATCGCGAGTCTCTGTTTTTAATTAACTATCAATTATTGCATATTTTAATATTTCATAAAGATATAAAAACACATTCAAAAGAATACGTATTTCTTTCGAAAAATTAAATTTGTTTCTGACAGATTAATGACAGAGTAAAAATATCAGGTTTAATAATTTCATATAAATGTTTTTAAGTAATACAATTATTTTTATTCACATATTGTAAATTCATTTTTGCACATAAAGTATCGCTCGACTCTTATTTGCTTTTTTTCTTTCAGTTATTTTGATTATTAGAGTCCGTATTAATCTTATTGTTAATAATTTTAATTATCATTTTCCTTTCTCCGTAATTTTTTTAATTACAATTTTTTATTTAATGTATCAACGAATGTCTGGAAAGAGAGGATGTAAACTGTTGTAAGCTACAAGTGCATTATTGTTGATATGATGACTAATACATCAAATTATCTTTGAGACATTGATTTTTTAGAAAAATCAAGTTAATTATTATTGATTGCCGCGGATACTATCACAATAAATAAATGTCCAAAACGATTTCACTTATTGTTAGAAAAAAAGAGATACTTCCTTTTCTTAGAAAAACAAAAATCGTCGATCCCTTCCGACCGGTTTTATGGGAAGTGCTTAACGCCCAAACTCTATCTTTTCTCTCAAAACCTGATCTTCTCGCTGTCCAAACATCTTACTAGATAAAATTAACTCTGAAACGATTCTTCAAACGCGCCTCCTCAAAATAAGTACAACGTCCTAAGCATTTCTCGAGAGACCTTTCATTTCGAGCAGTGTTTCCCAAATGAGAAAAAGAATCAAACTTCATCTAAAAATTCATGTAAATACTACATTTTATTGTTATTTATTCAATATAAATAGATTCCAAATATATACAATTTTTGCAAAATATTTTCATTATAAATAAAAACTGCAGCAGTAACTGTTTCGTGCAATTTTTAGTAAATTCCAAAGAGTTCTTTGTTTTCTTACTCACATTGGGAAACACTGGTTTAGAATAACGCAAGAGTACGAAACGAACACAGAATTTTACTTTGTTTTGTTGGCTAGAACAAGGACTAAATTAGGGACAGTTTGATAATAGAGGCAAGCTGTACGCACCAAAACGATTCGACCGTTGACACGATATATTTTTGTTAGGCAGATGCGCACGTGCGTCGAAATACATGCCACAAAATAACCACGAAACGGCATAACGCTCTGATAGCTTAAAAACCGCTGTTGTGTAACCATATTGGCGTCACAATAGCCACCAAATATAGCACCCATCTATGAAAAAGCATGCACCGATTTTTGCATATAAAGACCGACGTTAATTCTAGTTAATCGGATTTATAATTTACACAATAATTGTATGTGTAATCTTTAATTCAACCATGATTACATTTGAATGCCGTAATTATATTACGAATCAATTTTTTCTAATCTATATACATATATAGTAATATATAATAATTAGACTTCGGCTACTAATAATCAATTAGTTAATAACAACTGATTGCCATAAAATATATAACTCAAAATGCCTAGAGCCGATATTCGTAGTCGGTTTTTATTTCAAGATCGTCTTAAGATTGTCTTAAGCTACTAATATTGTTCTAATAATTGGCTTATGACATCAGACTATACTAAGACAGACTATCTTAAGTATGATAGATCCGGCCTAAAAAGTAAAAAAATAATATCAGCCAAGTAAAACAATCAATAATGGATAACACAGTTCTCATAAATTTTATTTTTCGACTCTACTATTAAGATATGAGTTATGTGAGATATAAAAGATTATTAAAAAATTTTACATATGTAAATATTTTACAACAAATATCTATTTTGAAGTATTTATTTAAAATTTTTAATGTAATTCTAATAAAACAATTAAAATTTACAATCGAATTTCAAGTACAAATTACGTTATTTTCGAACTATTGATCGGTAATGTATAATGCTGAAGTACCGGATGTATTTTCTCGTCTAATGTGCCGCTCACGCTGCATAGAATCTACCGATCATCTATTATTCATTTTCTACCATCTGCGAAAAATAGGTTGCGCATTCATGTTACGAAAATTTTATATCACTAGTCGCTCCGATTTCATATTATTCTATGATTCTCTAAATCTAAATTCAAATACATTCTCTCTTTTCATCAGCTGTCAATTAAAATAATTAAGTACAGGCAATCGATAATAGCTTGGAGCTTCTGACTGCATTACCAGTGTTGAATGCCATATCGTTGATAATAATGGCACTTCTACTAATGAATGAGTGAGGAATTGTGAGATTTATGTGCTCATATATCATGTATTATATACATCAATTGCTTTTACATGGAATTGAATTCTCTTTTACGTAGACAGGTATTGTCAATAATGCCATCAGATTCCATTTTCTATTTAAAAGAAGACAATAATATAATAAACGTGCAATTGTACATGTAAAAACAATTAATGTTCAAACAAATTGAATAAATTTAAAAAACTTTCTTAATAAATAATATAAGTACTCTATTGAAATTAAATTTCCCATTATTTCATAACTAAAATAAGAATCAGTAGATTTTGCAAAAAAACATTCACAAAAAGCGATATCATTGCTCTCTGCTATTAGAGTTAGTATTAGATTAGTATTAGAATGTTTCTTAGATAGATATATAAGAGATATCAAACTATATCTCTTATTTATTGAAAAAAAATTATACCGAAATTTTTTAATCAATTTTTTAAAAACTTTAAATAATTTTTTCCAAAAAAAAACTAAAAGAATTAATATTAAATAAAGTATCTCAGAGAATCAAGTTTCAATATTGTGTAAGACAAATATTTATAAAAACGGAAAAACAAAGAAAGATTTTTTAATCGTGTAAGATAATCAGATCCGATTTGTGAAGTTAATACGATATTCTATTAATATAAAAAAAAATAATGACAGTTCCCCAATAGCAGTTTCTATAATTCTACATTAATTATAATAAGAACAATAAATTGATGAACTCCTTCTATTAATATAATAATAAATCGTAATAAAAAAGACAATAGGAGTCGTCGCAAAAAGTAATCGCGCAATGTCAAATATTAAAATTGTAAAATAATTAATTATGTAAGATAATTAATTTTAATATTTGACACTACGCAATTACTTCTTGCGACGACTCCTATTGCCTTTTTTATTACGATTTTTATTATAATTCTATAGTTTCTTATAAAAATAAAAAATTGTTCTACATTTTTTATAAAAAATCAAAATTGAAAATATGTTGCTGTGAGTCTAGCACAATAAATACTTCTTTTCTAAAGTAGAAAAGGAAAATATAAATACTTTTACTTCCGTTATTTAAAAGAAAAAAAAACATTTCTGAGCAACAAAAAAAACATTTTCAAATATTTAAGTCAAATTATACAGAAACAATGAGTTGAGCACAGGATCCGATTACCTTTATTGTATATTCATATCTTATACAATTAACACTTGATAAAATGAATATTAAAATTTTCATATTTTTGCGTTTAAATTATTCAACAAAACAATGAATTCGGTAATGAATTGATTATTCCTGCGTTTGTCGATGTAGGGGATGCAGGATGATCCTTCGCCAGACACCCGTTTTGCGATAAGTCTTAAGTACCAACAATAACAGCACGCAAGGCTGACGTTTGCCAGATACGTCACAATTGCAGCAAGGGATTTCACGTACCAGCCAAAGGGATATTATTGTTATTGCTGCGGTACGGACGCACGGAAATCCCGGATTTCGCGGTAGGGACGTGGAGGATCGCAAGGGCCAAAGTCGGTTTAGTCCCCGTCGATAATTAAGCACCAACGATAACAACTCTCTGATGGAAGTTCCGAACTGTAGAACTTGCAATGTACCTCGCAAAAATATGCAAACTTCTCCATTATCCTCTAATTTTTTCTTTTCATATTATTTTTATAATAATTAATTTACGATTCTTTCTAGTCGAACATTTTTAATACATACACTGAAAAAAATTTATATAATTTCCATATAAAATTACATGAATTTTTTTCAATGTAAAAGGAAAGAATTCTTAAAATTTGTTCAAATGTTTAATCGTCCTGTATAGTCTACAAACCTCATAAATAATAAGCACACGTACAAAATTGAGAAAGTTGAAAAATTGAGAGTAAAAAAGTCTTCCACAAGTCATAATCCTATTATAATTAAGCTGTGACAGTTCGCACGTCGTCATCTTTCAGCGAGCATGCCTTCCATAAAGGTTTTTCCACAGGCTTTTAATTAGCCTCTCACTACTTTTCTCAAAAATAACCAAAGCGGTTTTCTACAATTGTTCCTGAATTACTTTCGCTTACGTTTGCAGATTCATTTCGCCGCAGGCGTTTGCCGTTTTAATTCCCTTAACAAAATGGCAAAATGCGCTGCATGAAGAACGTCATCCGGTGCAGAATATACCGAAACTGAAGGTTTAAAGGCACGGAAGGAAAAGCGAGGTGGATGACGCAGGATGGCTGGGACAGAAACATGAAAAGTATGAAACCCGCGAGAAACATCTCCGTGGTTACACTGAGACTTGGCGTACATTTCTTCTTGCACCGGATCAGCCTTCCGGTATAATATTTCCGGTTTGCGCAATGCCGGCCATGGTACGGAAAAAACGGATGAAACGCAGGTATATCGTGAAGAGAAGAGAGAAAAAGACGAAAAAAGATAAATTTCCGTTAATCACGCGAAAAGTTCTTTTATTTCTTCATTGTTAAATCAATTTAAAAAATTGCTGGGTGGAAAAAAGGAATTAAATAAAAATAAAATTTGTTATACGAAACTATTAATAGATAAATAAAATTATTTAAATGTGTGAAATGTTTTTTTATTATTGTGTTAATTTTCAATTAAATAATAATTATCAAATATCTGGTTTTCGATTTACCCGCAAAATATTTACTATATTCTTTGATTTAGGAAAATAACTCGAATGGTATATTCATGCACAAATGCGCCGTCAATTAAAATTATAATGATTATTATTAGAAATTTAATTGTATTGTATATTGTTATACGTTATATTAAAATACAAATTATTATTCTATATAATAGCCGAATGTTACGGTACAAATGCACAGACTTCTTATCAGTTTACCCTTGATAATTAACAATTAATAACATCTTTCAGTACATCAAATAGAGTTTAAATAAACGAATGGTCGATTAGGTAGGTACAATATTAAACAGTTAAGGTTATATTCCATCTAATTTATAGTATATCGCCCAACAATTCTGCCCACATTTTTATGTTTATGTTGCAAATACGCATGCAGTGAAGCAAACAACGTAAACGTGCGGACGACTCTTAAATTCTCGCCAATATGAATTTTTAATTTTCCTGTGCTTTACGACTGGGTATTAAAATACGGCAAAGGAGCGGGGGTGGAAACGAGGGAAAGTGCGGAAGCCGCGGTCTCGAAGGCGGAAGCGCAGAAGGCGAATGTATAGAGCCTCGGGGAATCCCCGGCGGAGTTATATTTTTCTCCAAGAGCACCTCTCCGACTACGCGATTGCCCTGAGATATGCGATTACGCGAATTTATTGGTGTATAATACCTCGCGGGCTGCGAAAGAGGAGGGATCGATGCGCCGCTTATACACAAATTCGAAATCGATACGTAATATACCTTTGCCACCGTGTTTTCCCAGCGATATTCTATACGAAACAAAGCTAATCTGTGGAAGTCTATGATTATTTCGTCTTTCCCACTGTGTACACAAGTGTACACAATATTTACAAATATGTTATAATTTATAGCAACTAATTAAGCTCAAGATTGCAAAGCAAAACTTACGCTAAAAATATATTTTTTGATGTAAAATCTCTACTATGCTACTAAAAAACACAGTGTTATGAGATCAATATTATATCAGAAATATAAAAGAGAAAGATAATAAAAAATTTATTAGCGACAAAAATTACGAATAATTATTATAAATTCAGAGACTAACAAAAATATAATTAAAAAATTATCAGTTTTTATTAAAAATGAGAATCAGAATATGATTTATTTCAAAATAATACTGATTCTATGGTGTAAATTAAATTGATTAACTATTAACAATATTCAAGTAAATTTAAATATTTAAAAACTAGCGTACACAATGCGAAACAAATGAAAGGAAATTCGAACACTGTTCGTTCGCTGTGTATGAGAAGGGATGATAATAATAAAGTGACGTGGCGGAGAAATTATTTTGAAGAGTTCGCGCTGAGGGAACTTAGTGCGCGAACAGTGGCTACGGCAAAGGCGGTTGGTATTAGGTGCAGAAACCGACTGAGTTACGAGGGGTTATAAATTCCGAATATTGGAGTTCTGCCCTGTCGTTCTCCATCCTCTCCTTCTTCGGCGCCCTACATCCTCTATTCGGTACAATGGGAAGAATCTCCTTCTATCCGCGACTCGTCTTGACCCACTATTATGTCGGGCCACACAAAAATAGAATCTATATTTGACCGATCTATACAGAGACATTCCGTATAAAGACGCGAACTCCCTATATATAAGTAGCTCGTATTCTGTTTATTATGCACATAAAATAGGGCAGAATCCCATTGACCGTTACGCGCCAAGAGAATCGAGAAAACGCATCGCTGTGCGATCTAAATTCTTTAACCCCTTCGAGTCTGATGATCGTAAACTCTTATTGTTCATGGCATCGCTTCGCATATCTTACGATTATTAGAGAAAGATTTCGTTTTTGGTTTACGAGGAGCAGTCCTCGGCAACGTATTGATATAAATACGTAAAAACATGGAAGATACAATCTCTTTCAGTATGTATATTTCACGTACGATATACGATATCATTTTTTATTAAAAACGCAGCTTTCAATTCAAAATCATTTTCAAGAAAATATTTGCATGCAAGCAAAACGACAACTGATATTTAATGCAATAACGAAATGTGGGATATTTTATTTTTAATCAATCGTGAAAATGTATTGTGCACAGCCTCCTTTCGTTAATCTTTCAATAGATAGATGGTTTAAAGTTTAAAGATACAAATTGGTACGTGGGGTGCTCCAAACATCTTAAAAAATTTTAATTTTACAGTTAATTTTTAGTTACATTTTTAAATATATTATATTATAGTTAAATTTACATTAATTGCATCTTTATGAGATAAAGGAATATAAAAGTAATTTTTAAAGACTTTTTTAAGACTTCTGGACATCTGGACATTACATTTTATTTTCCTTTTCCAAAATAAGGTTTTAAAGAAAACTATATCTGCGATGCTGTAACCATCCCACGTACTCACTTAAAGGTTAATAAAATTACTTGCTAACCTCCTTGTATCGCTGTTATCATCCTTCCTGCTCCGACTCCGTTTATTCGATTGTCCAACTGCTGATCCATCTGAAAAGAAATATACAATCTATTTTATTCTTTGTTAATAAATTGCTAATTAATATGTACTTCCTAAAAAATAAAAATTATTTAAAGATATCTCTTCTGTATAAACCTTTTTGCATTCCCTGCATGTGGTCATGATTTTCTGTCACATAACATTATAATAATCACGTACACAATTCCAAATTCCAAACATTCCATTTATATATTTATATATTGCTAATAGAAAGATATTTTTATTTTTGTGTATATCTCTATCTGTATTAAAAATGTCACTTACTACGACGATTAAAAAACAAAGTTCTCCAGAAAATAAGTTTGAATGTTTTAAATCATTAAAATTTTGTAATATTAATTTTGAAATGCAATTTTGGTGTAATAATAGATTGTAGAGAAATAAAAGTATTGTTTTTTGAAAATGTTCTATCTTTTTTCTTTACTTTTTCATTCTTTTTCTAGAAGCAACTTTAAAATGATAACTTTTGCTAACAAAAAGACATCCTTATGTGTGTATATCTTTATTTATAATGGAAATATTGTTTATTGCAATAATACAATTAAAACATAGTTCTCCAGAAAATAAGTATGAATGTCTAAATCATTAAAATTTTGCAATATTAATTTTGAAACGCAATTTTGATGTAATAATAGATTGTAGAGAAATAAAAGTATTGTTTTTTAAAAGTGTGTTCTATCTTTTTTCTACGTTTCCGTTCTTTTTCTGTAAGCGATCTCAAAATTTTCGAATCACGTTAACAAATAAGCGATATTATCTTTCTATTATCTAATTTTATTGCAACATTTTACTCAATTTTCTGATTCCGCGTAACCTTTCCCAAGTAATCTCTCTCCCGTACACTTTCAGTTTATTCACTAAAAATACTCGTACGCAAATACGAATCGATTAGAAGAATCAGAGTCCCAACGTTTATTCGCAATTTACGAATACGACTTAACGAGTGAATTATGCATATACAAACCACGAACACCATCGAGGATCAACCGGAATAGTCGAAAGATCGCCTGACCACTGTTAAAATCAAGGTTAAAACGCAAAGCACTTCACACGCGATCTGACAATACAATGGCACGACCACTTTTTCCATCGGCAATGTGTATTTTACATGGCCGATAGATTCTCGCAAAAAAAAACAAAGGCGAAACGTTGAGGGACGCGACACCGAAAATGTTTACGCGTGACGTCAGCACTGAGGAATGCGAAGAACTCGGAAGCGACCAATGGCGTACTTCTACTTACCGCGAGATACAACGCCGACACCCACGATGGGCCGCGACCGCAAACCGAAATGGCGTCTCGAATCCGAAATGGCGTGTCGCGATGTTTCCGAATAAATGCGTCGTTCCGAAACACGCATCACTGCGTAGTGAATTTCCACGCGGAAGCGAAATTTATTTCGAGCAAGAACGACAAGGTATGTTTACGGGCGCGTGCGACGTGTCCTGTGCGTGATTCGAAATTCTCGGAAATAACGGAGACGCCCGAACAGTCACGGAGCCGCGCGAGACGAGACAGCGCGTCATCGATCGCGATCCGAGTCGCAGGCGAAACGGTTGGCATTACTGCGTATGAATTTCGCGCGACGCTCGACGCTACGTATTGTGCTGCATCAACTGATCGACATCGATTATATTATAGATTCGTGATTTGAAGAGAGCATTCTTTCGCAGAGCTTGCAAAATTTGTCACCGTCGAATCGTTTACGGCAAATAAGTATATGAGATTCGTATCCGAAAGTTTTGCGACATTCGCGATTTTCCAATCATTATCGCTGTCCAATACGTTCTGAAATGTACTGATAATAGTTTACATTACTGACTTACGGATGCTAAGATTGTTAATATTGTAAAGCTAAATGGATGCTTTCGATTTAATGAAATAAATCAATATAAATATCATTCTCTCTTTCTTATACTTATCTTAACATAATCCTTGATAAACAACGTTTCGTTTCACGTATGATGTGTGTGATATATCATTTAATCTTTTAATATTCGGTGAACAATAAGAATAAAATGATACATCATATGTGAAATGGAAAACTCAAGAATGAAATGATTCCAAGAATGTTACAGAATATTAACGCAATTTATGAGCGTCAAATGGCAGTCTTGGATACGTTCATGCTCAATACATTTCAGAATGCACTTTCTAAGACTTTGTTTGAAAACCTTCACTGAGAGAAAAAAATTTGCTATAAACGTGAAAAGTTACAAAATTAATTATCAAATTTATTTGCTGTTTATAGCAATTTGCATATTTAACAAATATTTTACATTTGTTGCGAATATATTCTTTTTATATTGAATACAAAAAAGAATACATATTCGTTGTACCTGCAATTTAATTTACGATCTCTATATTTGCAAATAAATTTACCGTCATGGCACAGGATTAGCGTTCATCCATTGAGAAAAATGTTTGATTGAAAATGGATAAATCAGAAGATTCTGATTGTATTAATCAGAATTCCAATTATTTAAACTAGAATTTTAGTAGATTTAATTAAAAATTTTCTAATCTGGAAACACGGTAGTGTCTAATATATGGCTATGTAAGACACTAATGTGCCTTCATTATACGAACTGGCGAGTTGTGTCAGATTAGTATTTATCTATAATTTATTTATAAATTTATTTATAAATTTATTTATAAATTATAATATTTATTTATAAGTTTATTTATCATATTAATTAAATATTTATTCTAAAATTTTTCAATTTTTTAAAATAAAAGGTTAGATCAAGGCTACGGTCGATTTAAGCGCTTTTCGATACTTCTATTCTTATTTTACGTTCTAATGACAGAATGATTATAAGCGTTTAAAGAGCGTGAGCATCAAAATTAACTGCAACCTAAATTTGCAGAATATATATATCTACTTATTAATTTGGTCGAAATCAATAAGACATAAATAAAAATGTTAGTAAAATACAATTTTAACAGTTATTTGACACTCTATATTAATATCAAAATAAAAAAATAGAGACTCTTTGGATGTCGAAAAAAATTTTCGCAAGAAACCGCCTTGAAAGAAAAGGGGGGACTTTTTGACTGGTCAATTCTACTAAACAGCAAATACGATTGGTCAGTTAAACGCCGATTAAGTAATTGGCATTTGTGAAATCGGCCCCATGTCCTGATCGTTGAATCGTGTTTTTCTCACCAATCGAACTGCACGGAGGTATCAAATCGATTTCGGACACATTAATAATTAGAATGTACTACATGCGAGAAACATCTTCAACTCGCATCACGATCAGCAAGGACACGGTCACCCAAGGAATCAGATTCTATCGCCGTGGCCTGAATTATGTTTACGTTCAATCGGGGCGAGTAGCAACACGCAATGCTTTGAAAGAGTTATTTGATGAATAATTAATAAGCAGATGCGACTCATACGTCACTTTTGAAAGTATATCATATCAATGCGCGTATCTGGAGAATGCGCGTCGGTAATTATTGAACGGAAATTGGTTTGGACAAAATAACCGACGATGAGAACGACGGGGAGTCTGAGGGCAAGATTATTATTGCATTTATTACTCGCAAGATTATCTCTGACAATTTCATATGTTATAACAGTAATATGCAGCGATTAATTGATATTGGGAAGAAGCAAAGATACACGCTGAATTAATAGTTGCCAGCGACGCGACAAGAATGACATAGTCTGATAAGTCCATTATTGCATACATTTATTATTTGCAAAATTATCTCTGGTGATTCTATATGTTATGATATCTAGTAATAATATGCAGCGATTAATCGACATTGGGAATTAAATAACACAGATACTAGGAATTGAATACACAGCCGATCGGTTTAAAAGATTCTTTTCTATATAATTTCCATAAAAAGAGAATCGTATATATTAAATAAATTAAATTAAATAAAAAATTTGAATTAAAAATAACAAAAATTGATTCCCTTTTTGCGGGTATAATTATTATATCTTGAGAAAAAAAATTAGACATTGGTATTTTTTTACATGATTTCCATAAGATTTGAAAATCGTGATAAATACGCTAGAATTAAAAATTTATATAAAAATTATTCCTTTTTTTGTGTATTCACATACTTTGGGGGATCCTGTTTTCCTACAAATCTATTGCCTACAATATCGATTGTCTAAACGTATTATTGCCTTCAGCTCAATTGTCTACAAGCACTTTTGCGCACAAATAAAAATTTTAGAAATGGAATTACTTTTGCCTATAAGTATTATTGCCTATATATATTATTGCCTATAAGTAGTATTGCCTACAAGTACTTTTGCGCACAAATAAAAATTTTAGGAACAGTTATTCTTGCCTACATGTATTATTGTCTACATGTATTATTCCCTACAGCTCTATTGCCTACATGTATTTTATTTGCCATTAAATACTATTATAGGCTATCGAACTGTAGACAAAAGTAATGTAAGCAAATGATACTGTACTAAGCAATATACTTGTAGGCAAACGGAGTCCCTAATAATTTACATGAAAATGACGATTCTTTTTTATGTATGATTTTCGTATTATGGCGAATTTACAGACGCTATTACTTTTTTACGTGATTTCCATAAGATTGAAAATAATGATTCATATGATAAGTTAGAATTAAAATAAAAAATTTCCGATTCTTTTAAAATTGGTAATTTCTTTTTTGCGTACAGGATTTTTGTACCTTGGCGAAAAAACAAACGTTGTTAAACTTAATGTTCAATTAAAAAGCACAGACAATAGAAATAGGAAATAACAAATTTCAACCTGCCAGAAACCATTATGTATACCAGAACTATAATTTCTGGTAGATTGAAATCTCTTACTCTTTGTTCCTGTTGCCTGTACTTTTTAATTGTATCTCAAGCTTTATTTTCCATGATTTCCATAAGAAGATTTGGGAGTTATGATAAACTCGATAAAATTAAAAATTCACGTGAAAATTGGCGACTCCTTTTTTGCGTATGTGATTTTTGTATCTTGGCGAATTAACAGACATTGTTGCTTTTTCATGCGATTTCCACAAGAGGATTTGAGAAAATCATGAAAATTTGATAGAATTAAAAATTCACGCGAAAAATTTGGCAACCCAATTTCTTTTTCTGCGAGCGTAGCTTTTGTACTCTGATTACGCAAGGATAAAGTGTGTTTCGCCTGCATACACACAGAACTCGCTAAGAAATTAACTTCCGATTGTTAATCTGTCGCGAGTACAAAGCGCTACGTTATAATGCTATCATAGGGCTAGCTAAGGTTTTAAGGTTGAGGAAGACGAGGAATATAGAAACGATATTATACGGGCGCCTTTTCCTTCAGGACGTAAGAATTTCTCGACCGAAAGCGGCGAAAGCGTTACTCTGTTTTATGTGTATATACTGGGTGTGTCTAATCAAACTCATAATTCATTTCTCACGACGGATATTATTTAATAAAAGCATTCGAATTACATTTCGAACGTATTCCGACAATTCGAAATACATGTTTCAGTAATATGTAATATGCTCATTCTATCGTGTGAGATAATTAAAGTTACTACCATTAATATTATGATATCAAGGTATTCTCAAGAGAGAATACGTTGAATTCATGTTCTGTAAAGTAACTAAAAGTTTTGAATCTTTAAGCAAAATATCGAACAAGACCTTCGCTATTGTTTTAGAAATGAAAAGCTTCGTGAAATTAAAAAAGATGAATTGAAGTAAATTTATTTTTATTTTATAGGTCTAAAAATTTATAATTTCTTAATTTGTTCAAATCATATTACTATAAACTTTATCGTTCTATAATTCGTTACTGCGTAATTTCAATATGTATGAATATATACGAATATATAAGTTTAGGATTTTATTTCTTTGTAATTTCCTAACGTCATTGTCTACCGGCAGACATCGCGTTTGATAAAAGCTTCGTTGTCTTTATTATTCTTGCGCATAATTCTTGTTCTTATAACATTATTATTGAAGAAAGACGTGATTAACTCGACACACCCTGTATATGAACGTGAGAACGAAGAGACGTTCGCGCAACGAGGTCGCTGTTCTTTTACTAATTAAAGCCTCATTCTTTGATCTTAAAAGCGCGAGCTGGCAAATAGAAGAAACTGTCGATTTTCCGGGCTAACGCTCGACTGCACAGATCTCGAGTTCACTGCTTCTTCGTTGAGAGTCGCTCTCCTTTTATCCGTTTGTGACGTCTTGGCAGAATGTTTTAGGAAAAATATCCTCTGCCATTACGGGAAAAATGCACAAGATTCCTTTGGATTATCCAATACTTTTCTTAATTCCTTATATAATAGTTTCATTTATCCGATAATTGTTAGTAAATGTAAGGTATTGTGAAGAATATATCCCGTTTAAGATGCCGTGAAAAATTTATTATTTTGAAATAGAAGCGTTTACTGTAGAAATAAATTTATAATAAAATACAATTTATATTGTGGAGATTTGGAATATATAGTAAAAAAGTAACTTTTACGTATATTAAAATTATAATTACTTCTTGTACATTATTATTATACATATATAATTATTTTAGAAAAATGATATAATTATTTTATCTCTCTAAATATAAAAAAATAACTTAATATAATTAATTTAAAAAAGAATTGCTATATGAACGCATGTAATGTGCATGCGTTCATGCAAAATAATCATACAATTCATGAAAAATAATTCATGAAAAATAATCATACAATTACGAAAATATAATTTTTGTAAGCATTGAACTTTGAACCCATTATTTAATTAGATACAAAACAATCATGTATTATCTAAAATAAAAATTTTAAAGTATTATTTAAATTTTAAAAGGAAAATTACTAAAAAATTACATCTGTAACAAATAAATTAAAATCCAAATTAAAACTGAGTAAAATAATAATTAATAATCATTACTTTAAAAAATAATTGCTATATGAACGCATGCAGTTTGCTGAAAAACAATCATACAATTTTGAAAATATAATTTTTGTAAGCACTG